>VXAV01008514.1:327902-352731 GCA_013399715.1 Alectura lathami
CCAGAACAACACTGAATTTACCATGAGTTGCAGTCCTGGGAGATGGTGAAACCAGGAGGATAATGTCTTCCAGAGTGGACACAGGAGCAGTCAGAGATTTCAATGCAACGATCACCATCAAGGAGCTTTCCCTCTGGATAGATCAGGTAGGAGCACATACACACACCACACACAGAGACAGGGACACAAACATAAATATGATTAGATTTTCTAGTTCTTCATATACTTTGGCAAGACTTCATATGCATTATTATCTATCATTAGTCATAGGCAGCAATTAAAAAGAACAGCTTGCCTAAAAGCCTCACGGGAACAGGTGTCTGCTTTCCTTCCAGTGCTGCCTCTTCCTCAGCTGTGCCAAATAGTGCACTTCTGGTGCTCCCAGAGAAGCTCTGTGCTTAGCCAGGCCCCGAGTCCAAAATAAATATTGGAACATATAGGAGTCAAACATAGGGAGCATGATCAAGCTTGATCTGAGTTAGTCTAGAAACTTGTTAGAAACACGCACTGGATGACATATATACTTACATCAAGTGCAAAGGATAAGCCCTAGCGCTAACAGACTGGACCATAAAGGGTGTCCAGACAGGTATTGTATTTGTTCTAAGAGGGCAGAAGAGAAGAAAAACAAAGCAGAGAATGAAGGAATGAAGCTGAACAACAAAAAAATCCAGCAGAGAGGGAGTAAGCAACAGAAGAGGCCTTTGCAGGCAGTGTGCTTTCAGCTGTCTTGGACAACAAATACTGGGAAGGTACAAGTGCTACAAACCAGCATCTGAGAGAAACATACATCATGATGTGGACCTGTGGTTTCTCTTCTCAGCTCCAGCAGAAACAAGGAAGTTATAGGGCCAGCCTCCCAACTTGAATCCAGTTTCTGAGGTTTCCATATTACACAACTATAATTATCTATTCTATATATAACCTACCTTACAAAGATAATTGGAGGCACAGAGCAATTGTAAGACTTGTCTGGGATTGCACCATAAGCTAGCAGTAGAAGAAAGGACAAGCTTCTTTCTCTCAGATCCTCATGTTCACAGGTAGTTGATATTACTCTGTTTTAAAAACAGCTGCTGTAGCCAAACATTTTAACTGCTAAAAATTCCTCTCCCTTCACTTCAAGAGAACCCTTCCAAATGCCTGTAGAGCTCTTGGCCCATTTCCCTGGCAGCAGCAGTCACCACTGACAGTGACACACAGGTAGAATCTCTCTGTTGCCATTCTTGCTATAGTTCTGCCTGGAAGTATCTTTGCTAAAGAGAAAATCCTTCTAGTGAGAGCTATTCAAATAATATCTGAGCATTTAAGGGTGGCATGGCTCTCCAGCAAGCAGAATAAAACAGAACATCTGTCTTTTTTCCTGGCAATAGTAATTCCATTTACTGCTAGTAAAGTAACCAGGTGCTGCATTTAAGGGAGAGGAAAAAAAAAAAAAAAAAAAGAGANCACTGAAGGGAAACTAAGAGAAGGTATAATCCTCATCCTAAATTCCAAAATTCTCTATTCATCTGTGAGATCCTCCCTTCTATGAAAATCATAAAATCACATAAAAACTCATCCCTGTGGTCTGTGCACCAAATAACAGTAGAAGTATTGAACTGCTGATTTTTACTTATTTTCATGCAGTTTCCCTCAGACATTTACTTGTTCCTCATGCAGTACCTTTTCTGCTGAGCTCCTGTCTCTCTGCTCCTCAGTTTCTGTGCCTCACGCCTGTCATGTGCTGAACTGACCAGACAAAGAATAGCCAGAGACTTCATGCAGCTGGTAGATTCAACTCCTTCAGTCTTCCCCAACACTCCCAGGAGTGCACAAATATAATAGCTAGCTCTTACACAACAGAACAAGTTTCTCTGCCTAATTCTATCACTTGCCAACTTGCCCATGCACCTATTCAGGTCCTGCCATGCAGTGACAACTTTAAACCTCCAATACACAAGAGATCAGCAGCTAAATGGGAAGCTACCAAGCTCTGAATGGCAATGTTTCAGAATGCATTAATTTGTCCTCAAACAAGCTTTACTCATCATCACTGCCTTGTTTTGGAAATCAAATGATGTGCTCAATAAATCTCAGTCACATTTGGCACCTAAGTACAGGACAGTAAATACCTCTGCATGTTCACATGGAGTCCACATTTTAGGTGTGAAATGTAGAGATAACCCTACTCAAAATAATAATGAAAAGCTAATAAAGGGAGTGTAGGCAGGAATCTAACTCTCCTCCTACAGCTGTGATAAGTATAATAAACAGAGAAGACTGGGAAAAAAAAAAAAAAAATGCTGGTTGGGTTGCCACTTTTAAGCCAATCAGATCTCTACAAAGGATCCAATAATAAGCAAAATTAATCTAAAATCCTGAAGACTTTTGGAAACACAGGGCAAGTTCTATACATGTTGTTTTTATGTGAGGAATACATTCAGTATTTTCTCCTGTTCTTTCCCCTTCTAGCTGGATGCTTGCAGACAAAAGCAGTTCAGAAGGAATCTAGACATTCCAGTGGTACACAGTTCCTCACCCAGAAAGAAAGGCAATCCTAGAGTATTAGATGGTGCTGATGGTCACAGAAACGTTGACATTTTAGTTGGGTCTAAGAAATGGCCCTTTCATGGAGTGAGCCAAGAGGCAGTATAGAAGTGGGTTTATTCTAGGCCTTGTTCCCAGAAAAAGAGAAGCGTTTCTGATTTCAGAAAAAAAAATTAAGAGAAGACACAGCTTTCCTTCTTCTAATAGAATTGGTAGCACCACGGCCAAACGTTTCTCTGTAAACAACTCAGTCAATAAATTACCAGGGCAGCTGCAGCCATCAACACATTGTCTGTGACACACTTCATTGATATTCAAGCTCTGGCAGGTTTGGGCACAAGGAGATACACATTCCTTATACTCCATGCCAACGGGACATCGTGGCCCTGAAAAAATCAAAAGAAATTAGAAATGCAAATTCCTCAATAACTCTTAAATAAATAAATTCTTTTAATTATCAAAGGCTGACCCACAGAGACACCAAGAAGGTCAAATCCTCAGTAACCAGTGATTCCTTTTTCAGAAGCAGAACACTCAAGGAACGCTTGATTCTCAGCTTGCTGTAATATCATATGTTAGGTTGCCTATTAAATACTTAGAGGTTAAAGCCAATTTCTTTGGTAATAAATCAAGCCTTAATAAAATCACACGCATTAAGAACAAATCAAACATGGGAAAAAGTTTTGCAATAATATCTAGGAAGTTTGGACAAACATGTTCTGTACCTTCATGCTACCCATTTACTCCATTTGGGAAATTACATGGATGATTCACGTTTCCAGAGAGAACTGAGAGACAATTAAGACTCTGAAATCCCACAGCTGCAAGCATACGCTAACACCCATGCTACGGTATCCTTACTGCTGTCATTTTCTAAGTGAGGCTGTTATGCACGCATACATAGCCATTCCTTCATTTTGATGCACAGACATATCCCACAAGACTGCGTGGACATGGTGGGAAGAAAAGACTAGAGCTTGCCCTTTCCAAGCAAGTCCTCTAATGAAGGAGGTGGGAGGGTAATGAAGGAGCAGTCTTGCCTTCTGTGGCTCCAGGGCTCAGGAACCAGCTCACGGTAGCGCAGTGTGCCCAGCACCACAGCCCTTCCATGCAGCAGCATCTCGTGCCTCCAATACAATTATTATCATCATCTACTGAGACAGCATAATGCCACAGATGGAGAGCAATGGAGAATTAAGCTCCTGATGTGGCAATAGCCATGGGTAGTGCCTCAGACTTGGAAAAAAGTTTTGTGAGGTCAAGGGCTGGAAATGAGCTCTGGGAACAGAGAAGCATTCTCCCACAGCTGTAGCCAGATTTATAGACAGCTCTGGCTAAAATGGGTCCTCTAGCTTACGCCCGGAGCAAAGAGATGAGTTAGATCCTCTTTATGTCCTCTTTATGGTAAGGTAACAAATTACTTCAAGAACTAAGAGCCTCCTTTGGCATACAATCTCTTGAATAAATGGTTGGCAAAGTCTTCCTGCCCTAACTATAATCCGAAGGCAGTGTTTTCTTCGGTGGTGGCCATTTACCAGAGAAGAAAGTTGGCTTCTAAGTGCTGTCAGTACAAATCAGTCAAGTTAATCCACGAAATAAATCTACAAACATGCAGAGAAAACCGTCCTTCCTATGCAATATCAGAAGCATGAGAAAAATCACTGAGAACAAGATATTAAAGGATTTTTATTAGTAGTCGTGTGTTTAAATATTTAAATGTGGTTCTCCAGTGGAACCATATATCTATACAAACTCCTGTGTGTTAGGTGCAAACATGACCTTTCCTCTATAAAGGCATTCCAGTCAATCTGAGCACTTCCTTGTTTGCAAAATCTTAGAGTTGCAGTCAAGACCTCTGACCTCAGAAAACCGGGTTAATAAATGCAACATTTCAAGATGCAATCAGAATCTCTAACCTAGACAAAATTTGGTGACTTCTCAGTTCCAGCATTCCAAGCAAATCAAGGATTAAATAACTCTTTATCAAACAGCAGAGAGAGCCTTTCGTGAAGGTGCTGTTTTACAAGTATAGGCTGGATAAAGTCGTATGTCCGAACCACATGTAAAATAGCTCCCAAATTTCATAGTTTGTAGCTTTGTGTGATCAGATAAATCAATAGCAGCTCAGGATCTTCTTCATATATGGATTAAACAATCCTTGCTTAGGGACAACAACCTCTTGCAAAGAGGTACATGATGGGGAGCTGGAATGGGGAGTGAGCAAAGGCACTTCAGATAAATGGAAGTGATAGCCACTTTAGAGTTTAACCTGCCTGCTTGAATCAACAGCCTGAAAAAACACCAGTTGCTCTCAGCTGCAGAACATAAATCTGCAAGACAGGCATGATCTCATTAGGCGCATGTAGCTCAGGAATAATCCTGCCAACTTACTGCATGAGCTCTCTTTGGGCCACCCATCCAAAATCACTCCTTCACGAGCACAGCTCCTTGCATAATCAAGGAATACCGAGCAGTGACAGTCCATGCCATGGGTACAGGCACAGATGTCTCTTTCACAGAGATGGATGTATGGCTCTGGATCCACTAGATGGTGGCACCGGGCGAAGGTCAAAGATGTTCTTAGCAGCTCACAGGTTTCCATGACACCCTACATGGCAAGTAAGGAGCAAGGAGGGAAGAGGGGACAAAATATTTTCGTTACTGGAAACATTGGAAGAAAAAATTCTAAACTCACAATTCTTGCTGTTGTTAAATAACATCATGGTTACTATTTAACAATATCATGTTGTTAAATCACATTGTAGTCAATAGCTAATAGCGGGCTACATCACCACACCCATGCATACACAGAAGTACATTAATACAGCAATTAATATAAAACAGACTGCCATATAAAAAAGATGCTTTACACAGAAGCATGTCAGTCAGTCACCAAATACAGATGGCAGCAAGCTATGTTGTGAATTAGCTGTACATGGAACACAACCTAAGGAGAGATCATTTCCTTCTCTGATGGAGATTCCCCGGTAGACTTTCCCTTATGTTTACATTATGTCACAGTTCAGTAAGTCTGAAACCTTCAGTGCAGCTTTCGGAGAGGATGACAATGTGCTTAGATAAGTCAGAACTGTTTCTGATACAACTCTAACATAAACAATCAAAGCTTACTTTTCTTCTACTCATTCAGTGTTTTATATAAGCAGTTGTAACCATGCTGTATATTTCAGGTATTTTACAAAAGGAACAGGAAAGGTAGGTTTTTAAGTTGGTTGGTTTGCAGTAATAACACATTACTCCTGAATACCTTAACAAGTACCTAAATAGACAGCATATACAAGTCACTGTGCTACAAAAATAGTCTTGCTTCCAATATTGGGGTAGTCGAAAAATGAGGAGCAAAGAAGCCCACCAAGATCAGCAGATAATTAGACAGCTTCTCTGAATGACAGATGGTACATCTGCATAGAAGTACTGAGTAGAAATTACTTTACTTGCTGAAGGGTGTTTTGTCCAGGTAATCAGCTTCATACATGCCTGAACTGAAAGAGTACTTTTGGCTTATAAAATCAACCAAGCAACCAGTAACATCTGGCCCATTGGGAATATATACAGAGTTTTGCAAAGTGCTCAGTGAACAACTGCACACACAAAGATGCGCTGAGCCTTCTGAGAAGCATAAAGGCCTCAGGGAACATAAAAATAATGCTGAGCATGATTGTCCTACAGAAAATCAGCTCCAGCCTGAAATAATTCTGATGCCCAGACAGCAGTCACCATGGTGAGAGAGCTGGAAAGACCAGAAACGGGGAAGCAAGAAGTGCATAAAGAGTGGTTGGTGCTGCTCTAAGACTATCCTGACATTCAAGTTGCTTCAGATTTTCGACTTACTTTATAAAAGAAATATAGCTAAAATTTTCCTGTCTCTTAGACATCTCAGCCATATATTGTGGTGAATTAATGGATATAAATGACTAGGGCTGTGAGAGTAAAGCTACCAGAACTGACTGCAGTATTTAATATACAGGTGAAGGTCTTGACATTAATTTCTTTACTTCTGCATGAGTTCTGTTTTAAGTGTTTCTATAAATGGCTTGGCAGCGCCCATGCACTGGCACGTCCTGCTAATCACAGGCTCACTGACTTTCTTTGTTTCTCAGTCCCACAATACACAGCTGTAGGTGGAATTTTACACATTCTTCCAATTTCTGGAGCATTGCATTCTGCTGCTGCATGAATAACATTTGTTTATTCCTTAACAATTGCCATTAAAGAGAGAAAACCTAAAAAGTAACAGAAGAAAGCAAAGACACTGTCTTATTCCATTGAATCTAAATCCTGTAGTATAGGCGTACACATATACTTTGGTGCCATAATTGGGTGTAGTCTTTCAGACTGTATCTTATTGTTTCACCTATCAAAGTGAGAATGATTTAGCCTGCCATCTTCCCAAGAGCATCCAAAACCAGTATGTTTATACTTCAAATGCCAGCTGTATGTTTGAGCAAACATATCAATGGATAGGAATCACTTCACTTAAGTGCCTGTTCAGCTAATATGCTGATTTCAAGAGCAGACAAATTAGATTTTTAGACAAAGTGGCCCTCATTTTCCCCCCTAAAATACTTTATAGTACTTTATGTCTATGCATTTGATGGACATGCTTGTGAGTTCTATCGTAATGATCCAAAAGTCTCAAACCTCTCTCACTTGCTTTCACCATTGGGATAAATACTGTTTCTTTATTGCACATGGAAGTACTCCATGGGATATGTGAGTACTTTGTACTAATTACAACAAGAGCAGAACTTCAGCAAAAGTAGAAATTAGTTTAATTCTAATTTTGACTTTGAAATTTGTTCACTTTTGCAAATAACATGCAATAGCGATAGTATTCTAATAAAAATAAATAAAGGAAGAATACAGTGAACCATAACTTTCATACATCATTTCTATTAGGAATGAAAACTGCAGAATGCAGTTAAATGCTTTAAAACATTTTTTGCTTTCAAGACTGACTCATTAAAACAGTTGCACACTTCACTCAGTTCAATGTTTCAAGATTCAAGTTATTCATGCTGTTGGTCATCTGAGAGGCTATTAGATTACAATATCTCATGGAACAGATAGCCTAAATCATCATATCTGAGTGGTTAAAGACAAACAGACAGACAGACAGACAGAAAGAAAGAGAAAAGGATTAGACAAAACAGAGCTCATTCATAGTAGGGAGACTGTATCTCCCTCCCTCCACTACTGCCCGGTTTCGCTTGTTCTCAACGTCACAAGACAAGGAAGACAACAGGTATCTCCACCATGTAGATGACAAACTGCATCCAACCATGGGGGGGGGGGAGGAATACATATATCTGGAAATAAACCATATCTGCAAGCAGAACAGTAGTCAAAAGTTTGTATGCGCTTTGGAGGTGGAGGACAGGGAGGGGCCCAGAGCAGCCACGAGGTAAAAATGTAAGCTGGTTCAAAACCTTCAGCTGACACATGGCAGCACTAATCAAGATAAGAGCTCTCCCGTAATAAAGGGCAGGAAATCACACTTGTTTTCTGTGATTCAAAGAGATGTGTTGTGCGGAACTAAAGTCCGAAAAAGCTGCAAGGAAAGAGGCAAGTAGGCACCAGGAGGCCTCCCTGTTGCTGTCTCCTCAGTGGACTGGAAGACCATAAAACAGGAAGAACAAACCCTGTGAAGGAGCGGAAACATTCCACAGGCCCACAGCTGGTATCACCAGCAGCTCCAGCTGGCTTCTACAGGGCCAGGATCAGTATTTCCACCAGTCACCCGGCTGGTTCTCATGGTGCAGGAGGCCTTCCTGGCCACCATGGGCACCCAACCATGGCATCGGGCAGTGCTGAGATTTTTGCCTGCCAGCCCTGGTTTCCAGCAGGAGAGCCGCTGCCTCCCTAACCCACCAGGTCATTGATGAAGTTACACCCGGTCAGTCACCAACTATGCAGCTTGAGAGCAGACTTACAAAATGAAACTCTAAATGAGACACAACACAGAGCTCACCACCTCCAAATGCTTCCAAGCTTAGTTATAAACCATTGCAACAGTCTGGGCTCCAGATACGGAATCCAAAGCCACCTCCCTAAGGATGCTGTGGTGCAGGGGCACAGAGGGCAGGGAAGACTGCAGCTCTGCAGCGCATGGGGCCAGGCAGAAGGAACAGGCTGAAGCAGAGCTGTTGTTTTCCTACCTACCACCTGACTGCCTGGCACAGAGGGAGGCTGGGAGACAGGAGAGATTTGTGTGCAGAGAGCTGAAGCAAGCAAACAAAGAAAGCTATTAGAAAGCTCAACATTCTTTAGCAGGCACTCATTTGGCTGGACTTCTGTTAATAGCACTGTGTTTATTCTTGCACAGTGAATAAATTAAGCCAATGTTAAATGCTGCAAGCTCATGAATTTGCACAAGAGAGAAGATAATTTCATCCAGCTAATTTTTTTTTTTTTTGTGGGAGAGCAAAATTTGTCCAAGAATGCATCATTATTTAACATGATCTGTATAAAACTCACATTAATTGCAGGCTACTCCTTAGGCAGAATTTCACCCCCATGCCACTCCCTGGCCTCACTTACAGTGTTGACATATTCTAGAAGTTAAACTCATCTGAACAGATAATATTCCAGCACCCACAATCAGTCACAAGAACCAGCTCTGCTCTGGAGCTTTAACATGAAGTTCTGTCCATCCCAAAACATCTCAGGTTGAAAACCGTTACGTAGCCATGCCTTTTGGGTATCCCAGAGGTGCAGCTGCAAGGTTGCCAAGAAACTCACACTATTCCTCACCTCGGGTGTTTGATCAGCCCAGAACCTGACAAACTCTGCACACACAGGCTCAGCTCCAGAAAGAAGTAAACACTGAAAATCTCCACCCTGCAATTACTGCTATAGTTCCACAGCCAGTTTTACAGATTGAAGAGCTATTGTGCTTAGGGGCATGAACATTCTTTGTGGAATTCTCAAAACATGTCTTCTGCAAGCATCCCCACTGTAAAGCTCAGTGGAAGTACAAGTAGCCACAAGTCTGCAAGGTTACCCCAGCCTTAGTTAGCCTTTTCTAAGTAATAGAAAACCAATATTAGAAGTAAATGTAGAACAAACACATCCCAAGATCCCCTAGTACTTGAGAAATTATTTGAGCCTCGTTTTAAAAGTACCAGTATATTGGACTTGTATAGCAAGATACCGAGAGCTAGATTTTGGTCTCAGTTAGTCTGGTATCACTCCAAAGCTGGCATGCACAGAGTCATTCCAATTTACACGGAGTACTGAGATTAGATGCAAACTCTCAATGGATGAAGGCTTGATTTACCCTGACTGCCACAACCCATAGTATCACATGCAGTCAGTATTTACACAAAGCCATCTTCCTCCCTGAGCTGGTAACCATCTGCGTGTGCCTGCCTGTGTCTAATGTGAATAAGGAACATGTTTGTGCTTATAACATACGGGAAGAAAATGGCTGATGCAGCAAAGCTGGGGGCGGGCTGGGGGCATGTCACAGAACTGCCTGAGATGAGCTGTTCTGTGCTCTTTTAGCTAGGCAGAGCTACTGTCCATGTGCATAACTGAAGGAACCTCTTCCTCCTGGTAGGGGAAACAGGTTTCTGGTAGCACAAAGCCTGCACAAGTGCAGAGAACATCTCTATCAGAAACAGCCTGGCTGAAACATCTCCTTCCTCTGGTGACACCCGAGGGTATGACCTCCAACACACACACAAATGCTGTTTGTGGTAATGGTGCCAACAGAGATGTCAGGCAATGCTTTCCTGCTCACAGGATACAGAACGAGTTACTCACCTAACTCAAGAGGCAGCCCTTAAACACACCTTTCCAAAGCTGGAGTTTCTTCGGCAACAGCTCACACTTCAGTCTCAAATGAGCTGTTTGTTTCTTTGTTTATCTGTTTGGGGTTTGTGCGTTATGTTTGGGATTTCCTCCTCAGCTTGTGGTGGGGGGAGCAGTATGTACTGGAATTACAGACGGAATACTGACAGGCAGGATGCAGCAGGAGAGGAAAAACTACATTCAGTAAGGAGGGAGCGCTGCTGCATTCTGTTCCCAGCCTTAGGAGAGCTGGGAGCACCCACACCACAGCATGGTATGCACCACCTGCATCACTGCCAGCTCCAGTGCCACTGCCACCTCCAGCACACACCTGACCCTGCTGTATCACATGCTTCCTAAACACCCTCCTGCCAGGCTAGACACTGATCCCCACAGTTTGCAGCACTTGTTTGCTGTGTGGCAGCAACAGCACCACTCTGCATAGCTATTGCAGATCACTTTTCACCTCTGAGAACTCCAAACAGGCATCTCCTGCACCTGGCATCCTAACCACTTTCCGAGGGATGATCACATCAGTTGCAGGACTCGACGAAACACCTACATTCCCCTGCCAAAGAGAAGGCAAGCTTTCTTCAGGTAGATGAGGTCCAAAACTCAAATGGTATCATGTGGCACCAACCTTCTCTGCAATATCAGACGAAATGTTGCACGTGTTGCTTGGAGCCTGCACTCTCTTGCACCACTTATTTTCACTGCGCAATGCCCAGGAGTTTGCAAAATCATAGCTGTTTCCCACAAGGGTCCCTGTGAATCAACAAGAGAAGAAGCACATAATTTTTCAGGGGGTTGAGTAACAAGCGGTCATTATGGGCTATTATCAGTGTGATAGGCTGGTGGAAAGTTGTTTTTAAAGTCTCTAGCATTGAAAGAATTTATACTCCAAACAGACTGACTGTAGAAAAGCCAGCTTCCTTGATCTGGACTGACTCCAGTACAATGGGTTTCTAAAATCTCTCCCTGAGCTGCAGGACAGACCAAAGCCTGCATAAGACAGCTCCCAGCACTTCCCACATCTGTATGAGCACACTGGAAGTTATTTGCTGGTCAGACATATTCTGCAGAAACCTAGGCATGTCTAGACATTTTCGCGTTATTTAAAAGTTGTCACAAAACAGTAGAGAAAGACAAAAGACAGCTGCTCTCACAAACCAATGAAAGAATTAGCATTCCTGATCGCAGGTAACCTTCATTTTCTTGTTCTGTCAAAATAAATCTCATTTAAAAGAAACTTAACATACACCATAATTGATCTTGCTCTGTAACTTGTCCTGAAATAGGCTCCTCCACAGTATTACAAGCAGCTCCTGGTCCAGAATTGGCCAGATTTACACCCATTTTGCATAAAAGCAAATCTGAAGGAGTTAATCTTGTACGGCTGTCGCCTCTTGGGAAATGCAAGCCACATTGCTGTTTCTTGCTCTCTGAGGAGGGGGATCCTCCCAGAAAGAGGGCACTTCCTCATTTTGCCTGGCTGAATGTGGGACAACATCCATTTCCTTTGATGGGTACCTGCTACAGAATAGCTAATTCTGTGAGTCTTCCTCATCAGTAGTCACTGTTCACTCATTCCCAAGACCTTAGGCTGCAAATATCTTGAAACATGACCCCCACTGTGCCTAGGGAAAAAAAAAAAAAAAAAAGTGAAATGCTACCTAAACATGGAGCACTGGCAGAAGTTGCCCAGAGGCTGTGGAATCTCTTCCATGGAGATCTTCAGAAGCCGCCTGGACATGTGCCTGTGTGCACCCCGCTCTGGGTGTCCCTGACTGAGCAAGGGTCAGACTAGAGGGACCCAGAGGTCCCTGCCAACCTCAGCAGCCATTCTGCAGTTGTGTGAAACCCATGTGCTGCTTGTTTACTTTGATACTGATTTCAGGGGCAATATGGTAGCAATAACCATCTCCCTCTCAAGGCATGGATGTCAGGGGCAGAAAACCTGAGCTCCCTTCAGGGACTTCCTGCAGATTTTCCACATGGCCATAGGCCCGTCAGTTTAAGCCTCCTAGGCTCTGCTAAGTCATCTGTAAAATATATGCAAGAATTTCTGCAAGACACTACAATACTGTTAGTAATGGTGCATAATATTTACAAGCTGATTAACTCCTGAGCACTTTGTGGTTGTTGCATGGTTTTACTTCATTTACTACCTGGCTCTAGATTAGCCAGTCACAAACTTGATCAAAAATTGAGTCATTCTATGGACCAAATAAATTATATTTAATATTGAAGTCAAGGGCTATAAAGTCTTTCCTGCCCTTTCTGCTTCAACAAATATTAAATTAGGATTATGAACTGGAACAATTTCAACACAAGAGCAAAAAAGCCACCTCCAAAACTCTATAGCCCAGTGATTAAGATGTTCTTCTTGCAACAAAAACACCTAACTTCAAATCTCAACTCTGATTAAAGCTGGATGAGTTATGAATGTGATTTTCTGTTACCTCAGGTAAATGCCATATAATAAACACAGATACCATGTAAACATTCTTCGTCTGTTCTGCTTGCAAATGACAGCCAAATTCTCTTGTGAATTTATCACTTTTGCTTTCAAATTAAAATGCAAGAAATAAAATGAGATTATTTACTTTGGCAAAACAAAACCTTCGAACTTGCCTAAAATCAAATTACTTCTATCTTTTCAAATGCCGAGATCCCAAACTTTGCCATTTCTACTCAAAGTTTTATTTCTATTATATATATATGAAATATGCACCACCATCACTGGGTTTGTAACATGCTTTAAAAACTTCTGACGGAAGGTACTGCAAACAGGAGAGCTGCACATTCATTTGTGCACATTTATACTACTTCAGGATAGAAAACCACCTGCATCATCAGATTTTTCCTTTAAAATACTGTCTGCTTCTACCTGTTAGCCTATATTCACTCTCCAGTTACATACATTCTGTATTTCAGCAGCATAAAAGACTGGAATACAGTGCCTGACAGTTTCAGACCCAGCTGAAGCAAGCTCAGAATATCAAGCCTGCATCCAGAATCAGACATAGGCACTGTTATATCATTAATATCTGTGATTTGGAGACCGATTTCCAGAAACAAGCCTCCTGTCAGCATCAAGAGAAGCATAATGGCACAGTGGAGCTTTTTCTTTCAAAAGAGGGTGTTACATGCACAAATGACAAAATGATGGATCCCACTGTTGGACTTGAATGAGGTGCTTTGCACAGTTAAACCTTAGTCATGACCTAGACATTCAGGTGCCTATCAAAACAAAATCACTGTGAGACTGTTATCTGAATGATAAGAGTACTTGGCAAAAACTGAGGCTACATGCATGCAAAATAAGCTTCTCACTGGGGAGAAACTACCTTATGTCTACTGCAAGGTAGGAGCATACCCATCGACCAGTGACACCCTGCAGGGTTATGGGGTTTTGGCCATTTGCTCATGCACACATGCCCTGAGGACATTTCAGGATCAACTTTTGTCTGTGTTGTGTTAGATTTCCTCAGTAGCATTATGCAAGTTCTAGTCAGTGCTTTGGATCCCCAGTTATACAATGCTCCTGACAATGATTTTGTGACACCAAAACGCCATGGGTTGAAGGCTGCCAAATGGGTATCTGAGCATCCAGAGTGGACTCATCTTCTTAATTCTAATATGAGTAAAGACTGGCAACCAGTTAGAAGTGCATGATCACATCAGAAAAATGGAGCTTGTCCAATTACCAAGCTTTGGAAGTATTCACAGGATGGTTATAAAGGACTAGAGCTTAGCTGTCAAGAAAGAAATAGAGGAGAAATCAGTTTCTTCATTAGAATCTAAGGGGACGTAAAAATAAACAAAAAGAAAGGAAAGCTGAGAATTTTCCTGTGATATTTTAGTTATGCTTGAAGTGTGAGAACAAACTCCCAAGAGGCAGACGTTTTGTTTCTACTTCCATATCCAACAGACAAGTAACCACGTACAATTCATTCAGTCTTACTTGGAAGACTCGAAAGGACACAAGCACTTCTCCACAGGATGAACCAGTTCAGTGGCTACCTATACCAATGTAAGCAACTCAGCAGTCAGTTCATCTTTGGTCTGAATGAGACTGTGTCTACAGTTACAAAACTTGCTGAAAATACTCTTCTTGAGCTTCAGTAATTGCTGCCTAAAGTCATTGCCTTCAAGGGTGGGTCCTATCAGTAAAATGTTGATTTGTATCATAGCCTGAGCCATACCACTCAGATCTCCGTGAGCTCACTAAGTGTGCGTCAGAAAAAAAAGTGACAAATGTTACCCCCTAATGAGGCTATTTGTTCTCAGCTTCCAGACCAAAACACTGTGAGGAGTCATGAGTGCCATGCCAATAACATGGTTGCTTAGCTAATAGGACATGAGTATAAATATAATAACAGAACAGAAAAAAGCAGTTACATGCTGTTCACTACATTTAAGCACGCTTTCTATCATGCCACCTTTATTTACTTGCTGTAAATCACAATGTCCAAGAACACGACAAACAATTCCCCTCTTATTTCAACACCACCTCAAAATAATCCAAATATAAATTAGTGAAATCCTATATCACGATCCACTTTGTCAGGAGCAAGCCATGTCCAACCAAACCCTTTTCCGAGCAAAAGTGACCAGTGTTATTAGAGATATTTGTTGTTTTTTTTTTTCTATCTAAAACATGAGAAAATTGCATTCTCATTTGTTTTCAACATAAGCACTGCCATTTTGTTGCAACTGTGACAAGAAGTGTGATACTCCAGGAATGACAGAGCTTATGGTTTAGATTCTGTTCATAATGATTCAGACTTGAGCACAAATTTGGGATATGGTCATCTGGTGCCACAAGCAATCCCCAGAAACAGACCATCAAATCACATGAGCTCCCTTCTATACAAGCAGATGGAGAAATTATACAAAACTCCGGCACTGGCTTTTAAACCATGTGAGCTACAGTCTGTGAGAGGCAGCGAAAACATTTCAGCAGCAGCCCTCCTTCTACTACACTCACAATTAGTGGCTCTTACAGGACTATTAGCCCACAGACAGCGTACCATGCCAGTTTAAATCAAAGCACTTTGAATACTAAAACATCTTGAGTTGCTTGCTCAGCTGAAAAGCCTGGAGGATGACTTTAAATACACATCACAACTATCCAACAAGCTTTTTGCTGCAGCCTAATACCTGATCCATAACCTTTCGCACCACCTCTCCTCCCTTGTGTCTGACATTCAGATCCATACAGTGCTCCCAAAGACTTCCAGATGAAAGCCTGTAATCTTGGCAATATACGACTGTTGTCTAATTGTGCACTGTACTTCCAATACGTTTTATTATGAAGCTCACAGATCTTACCGTATTAATTATCACAACAAATCCCATCCATAAATATATTTAATGAATTAGAACTGAGGGCCCAATCTGATAGCCAAAATGTGTCCAGATTTTAACAGGAAGCTATGCATACATTGAATGTCCGGGTTCAGCCTGCAGACAACCTTAAGATAACCCCTCCATGTCCTCAGATTGCTAAGTCATTGTACCGAGCTCATATCCTGGGTTGGGCTGACCTTTAAGAGATCTAATCAGGCTAAAAGGAGAGCAAATAAAGAATGCAGTGGAAAGAAAAGGGTAAACTGTTTTGCAGCATAGTATTTAAATGGAAGATGTAGGCAGAGTATTACCTCTACCAGCTGCTTGTGCTGCCCCTCACCTGGAAGTTAGTTAGTTAGACTGCTGAAAGTATCTGAATTAATCCAAATCTGATTTTACTTGGAGCACATTAGGAGGAGTACACATGCACCACCCTGCCAGCAGAGCTGCCAAGGAGATAAACAGTGTGGGGGCGTGGTGACATCCCTCCCCAGTAAAACAAATTCAAACATACTTCGTTCTAATACCTTCTAGATCAGATTAAATGAAAGGTCTATCAGAGCAGACGACTGTCAGAACTGCTGAGATATGGTTCTGTTCATCAGGCTAAAAGCACAGACCTTCATGTCTACACGTTAGAGAAGTCAGGGTCTTCATCATGCAAGAAAAGTCATTCACACTTTCATCATTTTCCCTATTAATTTTCAGCTCTTCCAGGAAGCAACCCTGCTGTGTATTTCATCACATTCAGAAATCTGCAGCTGGGTGAGCACTACATTTATAGGAGGGAAGTCAGGCATGTTAAATAAATACAGCATGAAACATGTAAACATGCGCAGAGGCTGGGAATACCCTATATTTGAACAGTGCAAGGCAATACAGTCTCCTTTGCTGCTTTTACTTTCTCAAGAAAACAATGTAATGTTCATATCTCGGCACAAAGTCTCTAAGCCCTGCCAAGCAATTCCGTATGATGAGTCTATTTCTTATTATTGAGACTGCTGAAGGGTTTCAGCAGTCTCTGTAAGATCCTTATTATTAAAGTATCACCTTAAGACACTTTGAAATCAGTTTTACCTGTACATTGAAGCCACGCTTACCAATGCCAGGTGTCAGTAACACACATCCCTGGGGAAGTGCCAGGTTCTTCTCCAAGTTTTTTTGTCTCATTTTTTTTATTTTCTATATCATTTATTCTTAATACATAGTTTACATTATCAATTCAACATGTTAGTTAACTTACGTGACTCTAAACCTTTTCAAGTGCATGCTACAAAGTACAAAACATTCTGAAACACTATAAAATCAAAACTATGTTCAGGGCTTGACAACAACTCTTGTCTTCGCTCATTCTCTCTCTCACTCATCTAACTGATTGAAAAATGGGAGCTGAATCAATGAGTATTCCTCTTATCTTTTTTTTGCTGTGTTTTCTCCTGATCTGTTCACCAGCACCACCATATTACACGTAACTTAGCCCACAGCTTCATCTTTGTATTTCAACATTCATGGTTTCTAAAGTGTTAAATTCAGAGCTCTGGGTTTTGCTCAGAAATGAGATTCATAGAATCTCATAGAATCGTTTGAGTTGGAGGGAACCTTTAAAGGCCATCTAGTCAAACTCCCCTGCAGTGAACAGGGACACTCACAGCTAGATCAGGTTGCTCAGAGCCCTGACCAGTGGCTCTTCCCTTGTCCACCAATGCAGTTACGCCATCGTAGAAGGCCACTAGGTTGGTCAGGCAGGACTTGCCCTTGGTGAAGCCATGGTCGTTGCCTCACATCACCTCCCTGTCTTCCATGTGCCTTAGCATAGCTCCCAGGAGGATCTGTTCCATGATCTTCCCTGGCACAGAGGTGAGGCTGACAGGCCGGTAGTTCCCTGACTCATCCTTTCTACCCTTCTTAAAAATGGGTGTGACACTGCCCTTTTTCCATCACCAGGGACTTCACTTGACTGCCATGACTTCTCAGATATCATAGAGCAGCTTGGAGACTGCATCAGTCAATTCCCTCAGGACTCTAGGTTACTCTACGAGTCTCAACAAGATGCAGTGAATGCTCAGGATCCTCAGGCGGCTCCAAACCTGTTCATCACTTACAGTGGGAGGGACATTGCTCCCCCAGTCCCCACCTTCCAACCCATCCGCTTGAGGTGTGCAGGAAGAGCATCTGTCATTGAAGACTGAGGCAAAAAAGTTGTTGAACACGTCAGCCTTCTCCTTGTCCATTGTAACCAGCCTGCCTGTATTGCCCACTAGGGAGGGGATGCCTTCTTGGATTTTCCTTTTCTGGCTGATATAGAAGCCTTTCTTGCTCTTCTTTGCACCTACCCCTCACCAGGTCCAGTTCCAGCTGGGCCTTGCCCTTCCTGACCTGTTCCTACACAGCCTGGCAGCATCCCTATACTCCTTCCAGGACACCTGTCCCTGCTTCCACTGGCTGTGCATTTTCTTCTTGCTCTCCAGTTTGACCAGCAGGTCCCAGTTCAGCCATGCTGTCCTCCTGCCTTCCTTTCCTGACTTCCTCCACCTGGGGATGGAGAGCTCTGGGGCACTAGGGAAAGCTTCCTTAAAGATCTGCCAGCTCTGCTCCACTCCTTTGTCCTTGAGGGCAGTTTCCCAGGGAGTTTTGTTGACTAACTCCCTGAAGAGCTTTCCTAGAATGGAAAGCTCTTTTCCTATTTGGCTTTCCTAAAATTTAGTGTCCTAACTCTACTCTTTGTCTGCCCCATATCCCTCAGGAGTGTGAACTTCACCATCAGACGATCAATAGAGCCCTGGCAGCCTTCAGTCCTGATGTCACCAATCAGTTCACTTGCATTGGTGAACAACAGGTCCAGTATTGCATCCCTCAGTATTGCATGCGATTACATCAATTCCCTTTAAGAGGAAGGGATGAAAGAACTTGGACAGCTATTCATCTCATCAAGATGAGGTTCCTAGCAGGTTTGTGGAAACATTTTGCTGGGACAGCAAAATCATTGTTGAGTTACTCATCTAGAAAGGTGCACACAGATGGGTACACTGCAGTACAAGCAGTTAGTCATACCTTCCTGAGTTCTGAAGTCATCTTCAGCAAATTTATTGAAGTTGCCACACAGCCCACAGGTCATATTATAGTACTTTTCTTGAAGGAATATCTGAATATTCCCACTGAGATCAATCTTCACCACAAAGCCATGTTCATCGCTAGATATTTTATAATAACCCGCCTCCTTCTCTAAAAATATGCCATTGGAGGCAAACGGTATGGAAACCCTGTGAAGAAAAATAAGAATTACTCAGAATATGACACACTAAGCACATTGTTTTTTTTTCCTGTTAGGATATTAGCTGTTTCAACAGTACCTTTTGTCTTCCTGTGTCACACTTCCATTTAACAAGAAGTGAAGGTTGAAATATTCTCCAAGATACACAGAGAAACCAGTTTTCTCCCCATCTTTGTAGTTACCTGAAGAGACGAGATGTAAGCAACATTGTTAGTTCTGGGACTGAGAAGGGTAACTTGATAGGCAATAAGCTCTCAACTCTGACATTTTCAAGAGCCCTATAAGCAATTACAGGATGAAATAGATCATGTGAATTGCAGAGATAGTCCCAGGACGAGGGTTGGCATTTCCCGCTCTGAGCTGCATGACCTGGAACCGGCCGTGGACTCACACTTTTTCCATTACTGCCTCTAGACAGAGAGTTCTCCATCCCACCTTGAACACTGGAAGAGAGTTCCAAGAAGATGAACCAGTTGTCTGCCCTGCTGCCTACTCTTTCCCTTTCTAGTCTCTTCCCAAAAGCAGCTCATAGCTCAGCAGTTAGAGAAGAGAGTGGAATCTGCTGAACTGAGGGAAGAACCAAGCCTGGATATCTTTGTTCTTGACAGGCCCTCTAACCATCTTAGCTGGTCTTCTTGGCAGCTTAGCTAGCTATATTACTAATGGATAACAGAAGCCAAAGTGACAAAATTTCCTGATCTTGGGTTACCTTCTGAGATTCTTTTATGCAATGGTCTATGCTACCTGAAAAAGGGCAACACTATTTGTCTTTTCTTCTCAGTGACAGAACCCAGCACAGAGCAATGTCACATACCTACAACATTTTGCATTTCTTACTACTTGATATCTTGCTCAGACTCACCCAAGAGTTTGAAGGAGTGCTTGTGACAGTCCCCAGCAAGGAGGTAGCCACAGTCCCCAGCAAAATTGTAGAAAGAACCATCAAAGGTTTTGATGTGATCATTCCCAAAAAGGCTGCAACGGGAAACCGATGACTCCTGAAGCAAAGAACCTAATGATCCTGGATATGGAAACACAATATAACTTGCAATGTAAAACACTCGTTTTGTAGTTTAGGAATTTATCTGCTGGAATTTGTTACCATTAAACATAAGCTGTCCTTCAGCCTTTAGCTCTAGCTTCTAGGTAGACTGTATATCTGTCATGACAGCCCGTAGGATCAGGCACAGATTTTTTGTATTATACACATTAGTGAAAAGGCTTTTTCTCTGTATTTCTACTAATCTAAACCTTGTATGGCTAACTTCAGTTCTTTAAAGAATGCTATGCATTCATATATTTGTGCCTGCTTGCAGTCCCATCAAACTCAACAGGGTAATAGTGAAGTCCCTTAATTTGGGCTGCCAGACATCATTGACTACAGGGAGTCTTTGTGACCCACAACAGTGTTCGTTGAAAATTAAAGAGCCAAAAGGAACAACTTTACTATTGTCTCCAGTATGAGGAGAATGTTGCCTGATCCAGGACTGCAGGATCAGATGGGCAAAAAGAGGGAAAAATGTCACAGAAGAAACAATGAAAATACACAATCATTCCAAGGCATCAGGAAACAAACACATTTTCCTACCTGACATTACAGTGGCCAGCAGTAGCTCTGTTAGCAGCACTGCCAAGAGAAGCATCTGTCAAAAAACAAAAGAGACGTTAGAATATTCTTAGTTTGGGGTGTTTAGTCTGTTTTGTGGCAACTCACCATTTTCTATCCTTTTTCATAAAGTTATTTTTGAGGTTCTACGCAATTTCAGGATGCTTTAATCCACGTAGACTTCCACAGTAACTCAGTTATCCACCCCTGCCTCTTAAAATAAAGCAGTCTAAGAGATAACCTCTTCTTTGTTCCCATTTTCATTTCTCACTGCAAAGAAATGTGGGCTACAGGAAATTCAACCCAATATAGATACATATTCTGATCTACCTGAGTTACTACATTGCAAACACAAAGCTCTTCGACACGCCGTGTTATTTATCAGACAACTCGACATGCAGAAGCAAGCCAGTCCAAGTGGATCAGCCAACCAAAGACACTTCTGCTGCATAAGACTTGCAATGTGCCCTAACATCAAAGAGAAGGAATACAAAGGTTCTGCTGGCAGACCATTATAACCACATAGTACTCCACTAGTTCTGGGTGATAATATGCTCGCAGTAAAGGCTGAGAAGTAAAGGAAGGAAATTGTGCAAAGATTACAAACCCAGGGTGAAAACTTCCATTCACTAAAGTCAGTGTTACTGTTGTCTCTTGCTTTCTTCAACCACAGTGTTGGTTTCTGTTGTCCGCATGTCAACAAGCCCCTCCTGTACTGTCAGGTCTTCAAAATAACAGGAGATGAGTGTCATGTAGACAGTGAACTACAGATGTGTTCTGTGGCAAGCCTGTAGCAGCTAATGGGTGAAAGCTGCAGGGAACTCTGTCTAGGTGAGCTAGTTTCAGTGATCATATAAGGCACTAGAGAGGCCCAAACATACCACACGTAACATATCAATGTCAGTAGATTAAGACACACCATTTTCTAAAAGAACTCTCCAGTTAAATATCTGAATATACAGAACCAAATTCTGATTTCAACTTTTACGCACATGCTTGTTAATGTCAATTCCGCAGGTCCAACTCACAGCTACATAAATAAAAGTGCAGCTTATTTAAAAAAGAAAGGAAAACATTATAAACAGCAGTCATGTAATGCTGCAAAAACTAGTCTGACATAAGGCTGCTAATTCTGCAAGATAGCTAAGAACTGGCAACTGCATAGGAATGTGACTGCAAAATAATAGTAAACCAGAGGCATTATTCTCAGATCACACACTTGCTGGTATATTTTTAGTGCACGTACTGTGTAACTGCATTTGGTTTTTAACCCCTCAATTTTATAAAACAGGCAAAGATAAAACACAGTCATAAAACCTCTCTCTTCAGCCCCCTTCCAACTCTCAGTCTGTTCTAAGCTGCCCGCTTGAAGTTTCCCCCAGCAGAGCAGGTGCCACTAACATGCCAGGATATAATCAGTAAGTCTGCCAGTATATAACCCTGTATAATTTTTACCACCAGTTTAATTAGAAATGAATGTACCTTCTTCTACGAGAATCTCCTCCTGTACAGGAAAAAGAAGCTCCGCCAGTTGCCACTGCTAGCCTACACCACCATTGTTCTCACAGATGAGACTGGAATGGCTTTGGGCTGAAATTTCTGGTTTTTGTACGGGCCAGGAACTCTCGCTCATTTAAAAGGAAAGATAAAGACCAAACGTCACATCCGTGTGATTCTCAAGACAATAGTTTAAATTGCTATCGTGTAAATCGGTAGCCTTAACTGCCAGAAATTTACAATGAGGGGAAGCAGTATTAAAAACTTTCATGACAGATAAGTCTTTGAAATAAATTTTTCATGTGTACATGCAACAAATCTCACTGGCTGAGCCAATAGCACAGTTGTTTGAAGGACTATTGTCAAAGAAGAATAATAGGATACTTCTTGTCTCAAAGACCACAGTGTCATATAGTATTTTTTCCTGTGAACAACTGCCTTGAAGGTGAAAGGAAAAAAAAATAAACACACCAAACACAAAAACAAAACAAAACAAAAAAATAGAGCTAGTAATAAGCTTTTCTTCTCCCATTAAAAACACATACGAAATGTACTGAAGTGATGCATTCTTTTGGATCAATATATTTGGTCCTTGAATTTGCATTTATAGAGGTACTCTCTGGTACAACACGTGGTAAAAAGTTAATCATGCACATAACTGTTTACAGAGGTGGCCACAAGTTTTGTAGGCAAATGTACAGCACTGAGCAAGAAATGCAGAGCGGATGACACTGCACTTTACTCTCGGTGTTCCATGCTTCATATTTTCAAAAGCTACTAGCAATAACAAAGGAATCAGCAGGCGACATTTTTCCGTTAATCACATCCTGCCACCAATTCACAGGATCATATCCTTACTTTAAACCCAGAAAAACAATGCAAAGCAATAAAAACATGCCTCCTGAGTGCCCTAGCATGTGTCTTGTACACAAGTAATTCTGAGAATGATAGTCCCTATGCACAGTTCTTAGAGAACCAGAAGTGTAGCATAAAACAAAACCAAACAAGCTAAAAACAAGGAAACAAAAACCACACCACAACACTTCATAATATAATCATTTCTTCCTTCAGGCAATTTTCCTGATTGTTTCTTCAGGCAACTAGGCTGATCCTTGTAAAATGGCAACGGATTATTTTTGAGCAAATTCACGTGATGAGTCTGTTTATGTTGAAGTTACAAATCTTTTTAGCCATGTTTATTTTCTCTTGTAAAAACTCTTCAGGACATTTGAATGTTAAAATGCCATATAGTTGTGCTACAGATAACATCTGACAGAAGGAAAGAAATGCAGGCCAAATTGCATCTTTCCATGTGAAGAGCCAGATAAAAAAATATTTTAAAAATGAATACTTCCTGTCATGACCTTTGCAGTCAGATGTTCCTGCCTTTTCTCCAGTAGCAATAAGGTTTGTCCCAATCACATTCATTGCAATGCAAGGTCACACCTGACAGCATGTGTAATGTCCTGTGGAACATCCCAGAAGATGTCCTGCTTGTGCAGAAACTTGGCATCCACTACAGTCATGGTCCAGAGACATCCCTTCACCGTGGGTTCCTCACAATTCCTACTGCTTCTATGAAGTACCAGTAAAGGATAACAAATTTTCCCCTGGTTTCTTCCCAAAATGTTCCTCTGCATTCACAAAGGAGGAAAATCCATGGGAAAAAATATGCAAGTTGAGGATTTTAAAAACCATCTTTTTTTTTTTTTTTGGCCAAAGAAATGCAAAGAAGCATTAGTGGCCACAACAGCAAAAGCCAGGAACATTCTAATAAAAGAACCAGTAAGTACAGAGTCTCTGACCCTGCCAAAGCTTGCAGGCCAGGGCTTTAGCCAGTCTAAACCTGCTATGACTCCATGGAGAGGGCTAGAGATCCTTCATGTCAAACAGCATTCAACAGGCAGAAGTGGTGCAACTGTCAGTAAAAAGAACAGGCAAAGTGCTTGCTGCCCTGTATGAGGACAGAGGAATAGCACTGACAGGTAATCATTCTTGGATCCAGTTGCCAGTTCTCAACAGATCCTGATTACCTTTGAGATGCTAGGCCTGAGGGATCACAGAGAGAGGTTCCCGAAACCTTTCACTAAGGCAGATGATTTCCAAGTCCTGGTGTATGTTATTTATGATATGGGGAATAAGGTCTCCTGTCACCATAGTTTTCTGTCTTCTCTTCAGACTTCATCATTTAAGTGTCCGAGCCATGAATAAGACTCTTCATTTGGTAACTTCCCTTACAAATTTAAGAACTAGCTTTCATTCATGTTTTTTTGTTTGTTTGGCACATATGCAGAGTTAGGTTCCCTTAAAAAAAAATAATAAAAAAGGGGGCACATGACTGTTTTGGTTGTGTAGTGATTTCTTTATCAATACATGATTCTTTAATCAGTAACAGATGGCTGAGGTCTTCCTTTATTAGCTTTTGTGCCACTGCCTTCCTCTGCCGACAAGCATTATCTAAAATACCAGTGAGAGAGAGCATAACCCTCAGGAAAGGTGCCTTCCAGAGAAGCAGGCTGCATGCCCTCAGATTACTGAGCTTGGAAGCAGCCTCCTAGTTCACACACCTTTATCTGCCTGTTTGGAGCCTTGCTCTACAGCAGGGGGACATCTTGCGACTGCCAACATTCAATAGGTGGTTAAGATGCATTGTGCTGCCTACTCCAAGTAGCTCAGGGACCTCAGAGGACATGACAAAGAAAATTAATTGAGCTAGACCCAAAGAACACATTTCCTTTTTCCTTCCTGGCTCAGTTTTC
>VXAV01008514.1:360576-373672 GCA_013399715.1 Alectura lathami
AAAAAAAAAATCACTGTTCCTAACACATAGCATCAGCAGAAAGAAAACAGAAGGAACATTTAAGTGATTAGTAATTAGGCTCAAAACTTTCAAGGATCAATTAGCAGACTCTAGAGCACTTGGGGAATACAAGCTTTACAGGTAAATAAAGCTTTAAATATTTTAACAGTATTTTTTAAGCTATTTGTAGCTTCTTAGTCTACTCAAATTAGAGCAAGAAGTCCAGTTAAGAGAGGACAAAACAGAGAAAGAGAGAAAGTGCTCCTCAAAGAAAAGCTTGAAAGCACTGAAACCTAAATTTCCAATAAATAGTGAGAATCACACTGGCGTCAGCAGTACAAAGTTATAGACATGGGCTAAGACTCATGTTTAGTCCTTCCAGAGACCCTGTGACAAATTAAATACATCCAGGTGCCACGTTTGTTGAGCAATATAAGGCAAGTTATGTGCCATATTTGTATGCATGCCTAAGCCTGCAGGGCTTGTTCTCAGGCACTGAGCTGAAGTTCATGCTGAGCTCCCATCCATAGGACCATCCATTGGGGGTGTCGGTCGATGAAAAACTCATCATGAGCCAACAATGTGCGCTCGCAGCCCAGAAGGCCAACCGCATCCTGGGCTGCATCAAGAGATGCATGACCAGCAGGGAGAGGGGGGTGATCCTGCTCCTCTGCTTTCCGCTGGTGAGACCTCTCCTGGAACACTGCAACCAGTTCAGGGGCCCCCAACACAAGAAGGACATCGAGCTGTTGGAGGGGCTCCAGAGGAGGGCCCCAAAGATGATCAGAGGGCTGGAGCACCTCCTCTATGGGGAGAGGCTGAGAGAGCTGGGGCTGTTCAGCCTGGAGAAGAGGCTCTGACGGGACCTGATAGCGGCCTTCCAGGAGCTGAAGGGGGCCCCCGGGAGAGCTGGGGAGGGACTCTTTAGAAGGGCATGTAGCAACAGGACAAGAGGCAATGGCCGCAAACTGGAAGAGGGGAGATTTAGGCTAGATATTAGGAAGAAATTCTTTACCGTGAGGGTGATGAGACACTGGCACAGGTTGCCCAGTGAGGATGTGGGTGCCCCCTCCCTGGCAGTGTTCAAGACCAGGCTGGATGGGGCTCTGAGCAACCTGGTCCAGTGGGAGGTGTCCCTGCCCATGGCAGGGTGGTTGGAACTGGATGATCTTTTAGGTCTCTTCCAAATCAAACCATTCCATGATTCCATAACTGGACCTAGCTGCAGATGAGGGGTGGACAAAACACTTTTGCCATTTACAAAGTTCTTATTTTCCAAAAGTTGTCATCCAGTTTCAGAGGCTTCCTAGATGCCTTCTGTCCCTCCTGTTTCACAACAGCCTAACCAGTGTGCTGGAAAAGAAGGGAACAGATCAATACATAATCCAAAGGTACCACAGACACACCATATTTTGGGATGAACTAGCATTTTCCAAGGCAAAGCTCGAAAGTCAGCTGCACTGAAAACTCAGGAGCCATCATTCCTGTTAGGCAGCACCACACTGCCTGTTCTCATGCAAGAATTTGCTTAATGGATATCACACCAGGAGAATAAGGAGGCTGTTCACAGGACTCAGTGGACACAAAGAAAGGCTTGTGAATTACCCAAAAATGTTAATCAGCTACACAGGAAGACAAATATGACAAGGATGTTCTGGGCAGAATAATGTTCAAAGGAGATTACGGTGCATTTTTATCTGGTCATTGCTAAACAGTACACAAGCCAAACAGTTCAGTGGTGTAAAAGAACATATATGCTACTCCCATTTTTTATCCTGCTAAAGATTAAAGTGTGAAGGTAGGCTGCTCTGCCACAGACCACCATCTTCACCAGGGTATACTTAAGGGCAGAATGGGACCTTGGTGACAGGACAATGCTTTATGCATTGAAAGGGGTAAAAATAGAGAGCAAGAACAAGAGCAAGGAAGACAGCTTTACATCCTTCTAACAGTGGAGGCTGAGACCCTTTCGGCTAAGGCTAGAGAAGATTTTAATCACGAAATTCATGCTGACTTACATTGCCCTAAAAATGTACTGTGCCCTATAACCATGTAATCTAAGTTACTAGATCAAAGCCTGTCAGATACAGATCTGTGAACACCATAGAAGTCATTTACAAAGGGTTTCTTGCACATTTGGGTCCCAGCTGACGCCACTGATTTTGTTAGGTACTGAATGTGATAGCCCTGAACCACGCCCACTAGAATCCCTTCACAGCCTCATGCACCAGGTCAGCCAGTCCCTTCACTCTTGCTCCCTCCAGCCACTTAACCACTCACTCTGCACCATCTTATGATGCCTCATGCAGAAAGTAACAGTAAACAGGAGCACAGCAGGTGAGAACAGGGTGAGGATGTGATGAAGAGACAGGTAGGCACAAGCATGCAGCCAAGGCACTGAGTGCCTCACTGTTACTGCCAAGAAGACTGAGACTAGGAAATCTTCCACCAGAGTTAAGTAAGAATCCTGAAAAAAATATTTTAAACTGGCAGAAAGAATAGTGAGAGGAAGTTGGCTAGGTATTATGGTGAGCAGGAATAAATGGATGTGCAGCTTCCAAAAAAACAAATACTTTGTATTTCCGTGGGAAGTGGTGTTCTGAAGCCTCTCATCTATCAGATGCCAATCACTTTCCGTCTCTCTGGCTTCTCTACTCCTCAGCATGTCCGTTACTCTTGAGTAACTTCTACTGACACAGAACCAGCCTTGCTGCGATAAGCAGCTTGACATGTCTTCAGATACTAAGAAAACATTCTTTATGGCAGGAATAAACCCCTGCAACACCGTGAGATCAAGCGTAGTGAGGACCAGATTAAATCTGAGGTTAATAACATGGATTCTGAGCAAAGTCTAACTTCTCCAGGTCACAGTGTGTCCAGCGGGGCTGTTTTGAAACACAACTAGTCCTTTCGTTATGCTCCCAGATCAGACAGATTACTAAAATAAAAACGTCCTAGGACTTCTAAATTTACCTAGATTTATTGATTCAACACTGATACTAGCATCACCTTGGTAAAAGGCAAGTTACATTATTCTAACTGTGCAAATAAAAAAATCTCCCAGAGAGAAATGTTTGTATGCACCTGTAAGCACAGGGACTCAAGCTGACAGGACTACACTGGGATTTATCTCCAGCAGGAAAGCAGCTGCTGGGATACTGCTAGCTGTACTGTGAATCACTTGAAAGGAAAGCAGGACAAGCCACAAATGTCTCTAATAGGAGGGCTGTCACTTCTGGGTTCAACCACAGAAATGAAATATAATAGGGGAAAATAAATATTGGCTTTATTCCCAGACACAAAAAGAAAGAAAAAACATTATTCCCCTCCCCTTCACCCCAAGGGAAATATCATATCAATGGAAATGAGTATACAGTAAGTTTTGCACCTTGTGACAATCCAACTTAAAAAAGGAGAAAAGAAAATTGAATGGTTGTATACAATTTTGAGATGACATAATTTTTAACATATGTTTAATAGATATGTACAAAATTGAAATATGTAATCTCAGCAGCACCAGAAATCTCAAATTCTGTTCCAAATTTCCACAGGTTCTTTGAAAAAAAAATCAACAATTTTTTCAGATTCCATATAGCAGCTATTTTAAGAAGTTAAATCTATGCATAATGTTTCAGGACTGAAATATTCTCAGTTTCCTGATCTGTGATAAAAAGTATTTCTCATGTATCAGGCTGGACACCTAATATTAAGGCTCATCAGCAATTCCTGATTTATGTTTGTTTGTTTTAATGGATAAAAAGAGAGATAACAGTATGAAGTGCTGTGGAAATGAGAGTATAAAGGAGTACAAGTGAATGGCCTTGTATCCCAAATGCAGTTTCTTGTCCCATCTGCCTGACAGTAAAATAATCAAAAGAGACAGACCCAGCAACTTTTCAAAGAGAAACCCAAGCTGTGACAGAGGAGAAATAAGAGGAGCTTATCTCCTTCTGACACCGCAGGACAAAGAACAACGCCAGCACTGTCTCCCAGGTTGCAGCATGGCAGATACTGCCATGTCCTCTGGGATCCTTGGAAAAGACTCTCCTCCTTCTCTGCTGAAGGCCTCACTTCCTAAATAAACATGTTTAACTAGAATATGTTAAACGGCAAACAAAGCAGCAACAGTACCCACCACAAGTATCAATTCTGTTTTGTATTGTCTAACCCCAGGCTTGAAACCACGTTCTGTAAAGCCTAGGTAGAATCCAGCCCCCAGCAACAGCCATCTGCAAGTGTCAGCTCCTCCTTAATTACCAAAACAAACGACCACAAACTGAAGCATTTTTAAATACGCATTTCTAACCTAGGTACTCAAATGGGATGGGGGACTTTCCTAAAAGCTTTGCTACCAAGTAACAGCTGAAAACAAGGAGGAGTAAAAAAATAAAATAAACAACCTTTCACCTGTTTGTTACCTCTCCAGTCAGAAATAATAGCTGTGTACTCAACTCTCACAGCCTCCTGAAAAATACGAGTCTGCTGGAGGACTGGAATCCATCTGGCAAATTTTCAGTACTGCATGCTTGCTGACTACCCTGGTTTGCTCCAGGATAATGCTGAATTACGGACCCAGCCCTTCGTATAACATGTTCCGATATTTTCAAAAGGCCTCTCTCCCCTGCTCAGAAAGTTAAGAGGTGATCCAAGGCCTTCTGTGGGGCATCCATTTCGGTATTTTAGCAAAGCTGAGCACAAAGCAGGGAGAGCAGAGATTTACAGACACCCCAGATGCAGGAAAGAAGCACAAGGCTAGGAGGAACCAAAAGAACTCAAGGTGAGCGCGTGTGCAGCAGCCAGGTGAAATACCAAACGGATCAGCAGTCAGGTGGACATTTACCACTCTGCTGCCTCTCACAGGCTGAGAGATACTTGCTACACTCCAAAATGCAATCTCAAAACATTAACAGCTTGGGATCAACAAAATCACAAAAGTTACCTGGTAGCACAATTCCTCTCTGGTATCCGTGTGCTCTTAGCACAGGAGAGAACCACTCATCGCATCCCTGAAGTCAAGAGCAGTCCTGGGACAGAGGTGAGGCAGCAGCTGCGTGTGCAGAGGCACAGGGTGCCCTTCTGCAAGGCAAACATTTTCAGTTGCTCCCTACAGCTCGAGGGTGAACCACGGTTAATTCCACTGTTACTGCTCACGCCACATTTCATGCATCAGCAACCATTTTCTATTCCTATCTACCTAGCAGCCTTTGTCACTATTAAAGGCATGCACATCATTTTACAGGAAAACAAGTACACACTTCTGATTATTTTCTACAACTTACTTCAGAATAAAGATACTGATCAATATCTTCAAGCTTAGTGATTTAAATTAAGCACTTAATTCCAAGTTTAGAGACTTAAATGCAGGTATTCAGATGCTTGACTCACTACTGAGCATTTATAAAATCGCCTTATTTTAAATGAGAATAAGGCTCTGGAAAATAAAGACACTCGTAACATCTGAGAATTACAGCTTAAGTCAATGCCAGACACTGAGCAAAATCAACCCTTTCTTGCTCTATATATAGCTGACTGGTTAGAAATTCCAGCCAAACATTTCCTCAAGTTTCCATGATGAGTCATACCAAAAAACATTGGTTAGCTTCATAGCAACAAGTTTGCATGCAAGTATGGAAGGAGCTTTTTTTAAAAACAAAGAAAAAAGAAGAAGAGAAAGAAAGAGGAAAAAAAAAAAAAAAAAAAAAGTAAAGTTGCACTATCTATGCAAGACTTGTATCCACACTTAATATCTTAGAATTAGCTAGAAATGGCAGATATGCAAATTTTACACCAAGAGAATATTTGGATAGGCAGAACTGATGTTAGCTTGATACAGAGTTGAGTTCAGGTTCAGATACACAATAGATTATTAACAATTTTTAGGAACAGTTGACTTAGCAAAAATAAAATTTTAATATAAATGCAGCTACTAAGAATCCATATAAAGCATATATATAAGCAAGACTGTGGTTGTCTATTAGGAAGGTGATTAATTGCTTGGCATTTCCTGAAGTTTTGACACCATCAGTAGACTAGATTCCTGTGCCAATTTTAAGACATACCTCTGCCTACTGGCATTTAAAGACTGATTATTAAGATTTCTACTACTCTTTTCCAGTATCTATTGCATCTATATTTTTTTTTTCCTAGGTATATATTATCCAGTTTTGGGTCAACCTTCCTTCAGTCGAGAGATTTCTAAAGACCAGACAGTTTCCCCTTAGTCTCGGAAGTAGGGAACAAAACTGCAGACTTTTGAGTAGTAACATGTGATGTTATTGTTAGAGAAGGTACAATGATAATTTTAAATTTGGTGGTGAACTGAAGAAGATAACATCCTATCCTAATTCAAAACCACAGGATTTTAATCATCTGCCAGTACAGAAAAGAAGAATCATATGATGATACTTATTGTCACCTCTTTAACTTCTGAGATGGAGATTTATCCCAGCAAACTTTATATAAAAGAGTAGTAAAAGTTAAAGAATCCAGCCCTGCCTCCTCAAGCAGTATGCAGAATATCCAGAAATGCACATGCAAAGCCCCATTTCTAAAGAGGCTTTCTACCCTTTTTTCATGATCTGTTAGGCACGGACAGGATGATTTTCAATTATGCTGTCTCTCAGTCTTTGCTTTCACACACCAGTTTCATCTGAGGTTTCATCGAAGGAGGTTGTGGCACTGGCTAAGAGAAGCTACAGCTGTCTGAGTGGCTAGCGAAGTTAAATTCACCTATGGTCTGATCAGGCAGTTATAAGACCTAGGGTTTTGTTCCACTCATTTGGGGCAGGAATATGGCTTTTATTTCAAAAGCTATGTCAACATAAAATAAATAGCTATTCCTTATTCTCAAATAAAAAAAAAAAAGAACTTCAGTTTAACATAACACAAGCTAAAACAGGAGGAAATACAATGCCATTATTCTTTGAAAACCTAACTTTCCTGTAGAAACAAGCCTTCCTAAGAAAGCTACAGGGCATGAGCTAGCCCAGATCTCTTCAGGATGGTTTAATTACTCATCATTCAATTAACGATGATTTGAGGAGCCATTGGCAAAATGCGTGTCTGTCATTTCAAGGCACTGTGATTCATAGGAAGGAATACAAGAGAGTAGTTGTGAGATATAAAAAATAACACTGCTTTGCTTTACCCACCTCATCTTTTCTTTGATGAGAGCATGTTCTTTAGCCATTAATGGTATCATACAGAAAAAGGAACACTTGTTCAGCAACCTGTTTGTGCTGAAAATCTTGCTGTGCTTACGGACTTACTGTAAATACAGCCCTGTCTGAGCATTCAGTGAAGGAAGGTGAGACAATCAGCTCAAATTCGGCTTGGCCTTCCTCTTCTAGATTGTCACAATGTCTAGAGATTCTTCATCTTCAATTTTGCCTCTCTTCTTCCTTTTCCAAAGAGCAAGCCCCAGTATATAATGCATACCTTTCCTCTGTTATTCCTTAAACTCTAATATTCTTTTCAAGAAAGGAGGAGGATGTTCTGTTGTTGTTTCTATTTCATAGTGCCTGAAAAGCACAAACAGATTGCAGCAGACTTACTTCTTGCTCCTTCTCTTGCGTATATCGGCTGGTTTGCCCCAAACAGATCTTGATGGCTTATGCTTCTCTGTTCTCACCACAAAACTGAATAAACAAGCATCCATGTCAGCACAGGCACCAAAATGATTCAAGCAGATAAACTCCAGCTCCCAAGAACACATCTATCAACTGCATTAACAAAACCTGTAACAGCTTTCCAGCTGACTCACACTCAACAACAGCAGCTGAGAACGGTCAAGCAGGCTGGAGCGATGTGTACCTGCAGTGACACGCTTTTCAGTAGTACCTATAGCACAATAAATCATAGGATCATAGAATATCCTGAGATGGAAGGAACCCACAGGGATCATCAAGTTGGAACTCCTAGCCCAACACACGACCACTCCAAATCCCAAACCCTGCGTCTGAGAGCGGTGTCCAAACACTCCTTCAGCTCCACATGTTGCATATGCCAGCTGAATGCCTGCCAACAAGACTTTCCACAACACTGGAATTATTTTCCAAAGCCTGAAAATGTGCTCGAGTACCTCACAACACACAACATCACCCAGTAATTTCAGACACAAATCCGAGCCCACGCTTCAGCAGATGGGTCTGCTAAGAGCACATTTCAGGTCCCTGTCAGCTAAGTTTCAGGCTCAACATAACATGATGCAGATGACGTCATTAGATGCCTTCCTTGCACAAAATGACAATGCGTGACCTAACATCACATTGACTATTAAAGTCCTGTTAAGAGTTTTCCTACAAATAATAACAATAGACCTCCTGTAGCGCTAGCTGAGATGACATACACAATGTAATAAACTGGCAGGTGCTATGTGAAGACACTGAACATTGTTTCAAAGCTGCAAGAAGGATTCTGCCAAGCAAATACCGAGATACTGATAGAAAGGGGAAGTGATTTTTGCTCGACTTTTCAAGCTATGAAGCAATTCGCTGAGTGATCAGAAGGAAATGACTGCAGACATCACGCCAACACTACGATTCCATAACCAGAAATACTTGGGAAATCCTGTTCTCATTCTTTTGATTATCTCACATAAACTGTTAAAGGTAATGACTTCACCAGAATGGAAAATATAAGTAAAGTTTATTTTAAAATACAGTTCAGTAAAACTTTTTCTCAGGCACCTCTCGTGACTTGTTCAGGGCTGACAGATTCAAGGGAACAACATTGACTGCTCCTGCAACTTCTCTCCTCTTCAACACTCTCTCCTCTTATACTCAGTTCTCAAGACAAAGAGTTAGAAGAAACTGAAGGAAGAAAAGGAAAAGAACCAACAAAATACAAGAAGAAATTGAGAATTGAGCTGGAGAGGGGAGTGGAAGGGATGGGGACTAAGAGAGAAATAAAATTAATGGAATAAAACATGAATCTCAGTCCTATAAACAAAGTTTTCTGATCCACACACTCCAGTAGTGTGAGTACTTAATTACCAAAGAACTGTTTGTAAGTTTAAACTCAAATCCATGTCTGAAAAATAAGGATTTTGAAGTGATCAGTACTGGAAAACAGGGTCAGCCTTACCTGGCCCATCATGAATTAAACCTGTGCTGAAACAGCTGGTTATATCATTTCCCTCAGATGAGTGCTATTTCAGAACTAAAACAGATTTAACTTCACCAGCAAGTGCTGTGTTGCTATCTAGAAATTAAACCTTCATCCTTCCAAATAGAGTGCTTAGATAGGAAGTTGCTCTGCAATAGCCAGTCTCAAATAGTCACATGGAAATTAAGTCATGCTAACTTTCAGTGAGGATAGGGCTTAGACAACATTTTATTTACAACAACAGTTCCTAACACTAAACCTCTGTCACCAAAGGTTTGCTAGTTTTTATTGTTTTCATGTACTCTTTTTTTGTTTGTTTGTTTTGGCTACCTTTTTTTTTTTTCTTGGCACTTGCATAAAGAAGGTTTATTTGTTTATTATCTTTATATTTATAAGTATTTACTATATTTATATTGTTATTATATTTGTTTTCTTTCTGGGGGAATAATCTCCTGGAACAATTCTGCATAACTGAAAAATCAGTGGAAAATATCCCTACTTTCTTCATTGTAAAATATTACCCTCCTTGCTTTCTTAAACTGAATGAAAATTAACAAAAAACAAAAAAAAAAAAGCATTTTAAAGCTCAGTCACATCACTCTAATGTTCCTAATACACTTACACACACACACACGAAAAAAGAGTATTTGGAAATACAGTTAATTGAAATACTGCCAGAGTATTCAGACTGCTTTGCACCAGAAATTTTAGTTGTAAAGCTAATAAAGTAGCCATTAATCTCAGATTAAAATAATGTCATGAAAATTTCCCATTCACCACCTAGCAGAAGCAAGAGGAAAATGAAAAGTGTCTCCTAACCTGAGCTAGATCGTGTAACAGTGGAACACTGGGAAAGCCTGGGGAATTTGGGGAAACCCCTCGAAATCCGCTCCTGGCTATCCCCCCACAGCACAGCATGCTGGCAGCCCTCCCACATGGCACACACCGGGAGATCCAGGGAGAACTGGCAGCATCAAAGTGCTAGGGACCAGTGCTGGGGCAGCAGCGCATATTTTAAAAACTACATGTGAATGACTTATTTATTCCACCGAGCATACAGATGAAAGCCAGGGACAGTGTAGCATAAAGCGCCAAATAAAAGTGCAAGAGAGTGCACACCACCTGCTTATGCCAGTCACTCACACCAGGGGAAGCACTGCTGTTCAGAGCAACACCTTAATTTAATCCAAACTGTGCCTTGCCAGGCTTCCAGAGAAGGGGTCAGATTTACAGCCAGTTGCCTTTGGCGGACATTGGCACTGCCCGTCAGAGTAATGAGGTACCACAGTGCACTCTGTTTTCTTGGCTGTGGGACACAGACTTTGAGCCTTTCACTCTTTTCTGTATCATAGAATCATGGAATCATAGAATGTCTTGGGTTGGAAGGGACATTAAGGCCACCCAGTTCCACCCCCTGCCACGGGCCGGCTGCCATCCCCCAGATCAGGCCGCCCAGGGCCCACCCAGCCTGGCCTTGAGCACACTCGGGGATGGGGCACCCACAGCTGCTCTGGGCAACTTGTGCCACGGCCTCATCGCCCTCATGCTCCTGCAAAGCCAGGACCTCCCTCCCTCTCCTTCTACACAAATGCCAGATGACCCGTGGTGGCCTGATTTTCAGTCTGACACCGGGAAAGCACGCCATGTGTCACCCCGCATGCTCCAGCACTACACCTCAGCAGCGAGACACGGCACCTGGTGTGTCCCCATGCCCAAGAACCCCGTGCGTCCTGATGGCAGCCCCAGCCTGCAGCCCCACTCATTGTGTCCCCTGACCTAAAACACCCTCACCCACACCAGGAGCTCTGACAACTGCAGCAGTTAGATGAAGCACAGTTACAGCTGCCTGCTCATTGCAGTCATGGGTTCCAAAAAGGGATTTTGCAACTCCTCACGATCACAGCTTTTGTCACTACAAACTGTTTTTCAAATGTTTGGGCCTGACCTTACAAACACAAGTATGCTTACATGTTGAAAGTGATATAGCAGTATTACTACTAGCTATAGGAGGTTCTTAAACTGTAATTGCACTTGAAAAGTAGTTAAATCGTAGAGTGTATATTCAATGGTCTCAAATGGTTTCTCTGAAAAATTATTTGTATTCCATGGCAATTAAAAAAGCAGGTGTGGTTTCTTTTCCCGTAGTAAAACGATGACGTTTTCCACATCCTTCCTTCTGAAATGACCTACTTTCATCACTGCTTGTAGCGAAAGTCTGATTTTTTGGAACCGATGCTGAGATTTTTAACAACAAGCTTAGTTTTAAACAACTAAGAGCAAAATCTTTCTGCTTTCTACAAAATCCCATGTATTTTATCTCAGAGCTTGAAAATGATAACTGTTTATGAAACAATTTTATAAGAGTTCCTAAGTTCTCACAGAAATTTTCCAGTCACACTCCTGACATTATCACTAATGTACTATACACAACCATCTGATGCCAAATATTTGCAAAGATGTACCTAAGTCTCTTCTAATCTTCTTCAAATCTCGCCTTTAAAAAGTGATTTAAAAACATGGAAAACAAAGAGGTCTGGTGTCAGGTCTTTACACTTCCAGTAGTGGAGAAAGACCCAGTTTCTAATGAAATCCCAAGGGGCTGTGGGAATTCAAATCCTTTTCCCCATGGAGGAAGGCACACAAATTTCCAGGATGGACAGATTTACTAACTGCATTAGGTCATCCAAAATTTAACTGTCATGGATACCAAACACCAAACACTTTTCCTCCAGCAGCGGAAAAACCAATGCCAGTGCCAATCAGTCTTATCAGAATGACTGATCCTATGAGTTATTTTGCAATTGAATGAAAATCTTGACTCTCCAGCTCCAGGAGTAGCCTCTCCTGCACAGCCCCAAACGCAAAAGCCAGCAGGAACCACCTGGACATCACAACTCTCTCTCATGTATCATGCCATTCCAAGTTATTGCTGCATTTAAAAGAAACAAAATAAATACATGTAAAAGTTCCTTGAAAATATTAGGCCTGGAAAAAAAAAAAAAAAAAAATTCACTGAAGTTAAAAAGTAAGGAAAACAACTTTTTCTTTTGTGACTGGCTTGTACAGTGAGGGATGTTATTTTCCTACAAGGCAGAAAATTGTTATTATTTTTCCTCATGTAATCTGCACTTCCCTGTTAATCCCTGCCCTTCACCTGGGAAAGCCTTGTGCTTTATCTCTGCGGTTTGAACTCCTTGTGCCTGAACATTTAAGGGAGCTGAAAGGAACGTTTTAAAAGACCTGAAATCATTTAAGCAAAGAAGGTAGAAAAATCAAGTTAGTTGACACCAGTCCTTCCATAAGTATGTAGATATGAAGAAAATGGGTCAAGGAGGCTGTACACCTCAGAACTCCTGCAGCACCTGCCAGTGGTTCCCAGCATCCTTTAATGCAGTTAGGGAAGGAGATCTTTCTCCCCTGTGCCTTGCTATGTGAATTGAAGATCAAGGTCCTTGAATAACGCAGTCTGAGGCAAAAACACTCCCCACGAGAAGAAAACTCTTCTTTCGTGTTGTACAAACAAGGCATTTAGTTTAGAAGTAAAATGGCAGAAGATAATTCAGCTTGTCTGTGTATGAAAACTAAATCCAGGTCCTGTCTAGATGATTAGAAAGGTAATTTTAAGAAGCTTCTGGTAAACTCAGATTTCTTCTTCTCAGCAGTATTCTGAGCTTGCCCATCTCTGTTGCAGTAGGAGAAAACACTTTAATCATCCAGCACAATTTTAAATGTGGATAATAAAGTATTTTGGCCTCTTATCCAAATACATGGTTTTAAAATACTAAAAATTCTAAAGTAATTCTACAAGGGTTGTGTATTTTTAATAGTGATTTCTGTTGCAGAAATTCGATTTATTACTGCCTTATTCCAACAGAGAAGCTCAGATTATGTGCAGAGAGACACATCTACTAGGTCCTCAGACTCAAACACTGGAAGATGAGTATCATCTTCCTACCCTTCATATGGAAAAAAAAAAAAAAAAAAAAAAACC
>VXAV01008514.1:375657-400597 GCA_013399715.1 Alectura lathami
GTCGGGGCTCCGCAGCGGGGCCGGGCGGGGACGGCCCCTGGGGGCTGCCCGTGCCTGGCCCAGGAGCCTTGGGAGCGAGGGGCTCTGAGGAACCTGTTGCGCGGAGTGCCGTGTAGAGCGTGACAAGAGCCTCGATAGGACCCGCAGCCAGTTGGCTGCTTTTTATATATGCATATATATATATATAATTGATTTTGTTGTTGTTGTTGGAGTTAGGAAGGACAGGGTGTGGCTCCTGCCTGTTAACATGAGAGGCAGTTGGATGCGGAGGAAGCTTTCAGCTCGCGCTGTGCACCACACCTTTGTGGAAGCTCGCTATGTGTTGTACTTCTTGGCAGTATGGAGGTGGTTTTGGTGTGCAGGCCGTTACGGGGTACGGAGCTAAGTCCTTGCGAGGTAGCGCTTGGAGTCGCTAATGTCTTGTACGTGAACTTGTCCTGGGGGGACCTTCAGCTAAAGCTACAGCTTCTGTCTCAAATCTTCTAGACAACACCTTCTTTTAAAAAAAAAAAAAAAAAAAAAACCCTAATAAAAGTTTATAGGAGCATGCAACCACAAGTGGAAATTGTGTCTATTAGTGCAGTTTCTGGCACAGCTCTCTCATATGCCAGATAGTATTGGGAAGCATGGCTCAACTGAAGTTGCAGCTGCTTCTCAGGCACTAGGGGCACAGACATCTGAATTTAGTGTTGCTTACCTTATGGAGGAGTACAAAGGGAACACAGTGCAGCTTCCTGTGTGCCTGATGCACAGGTGTGAAGTGTGGGGTTCAAAGGGAAGTAGTTTGAGGAGCAGTTTCTCCTTAGTGCAAATTAAAAGCAGATTTTCTCTTGGCTATCTGCTACTGTGGAGAAATGCTTGTGTGATGTTCTTTAGTGCTTTTCACCCTCTGATGTGGAGAAGTTAAATTGGAGCTTTGTGAAGAAACCACTCCTGTAGTCAATTGTAGTGTCGCACATGGGGTGATTGTAGATGCAGTGTTAATGGTCAAAATAGCCTCTTAAAAATGGGCTTCAGTAAAGTCACTGAAGGCACTGCCTCAAAGACACATCTAGAACGATCATCACCATGTGTCTCCATGGTCTTTGGACTCTGAATAGGGAGTATCTCTTCATTTAGCTCAGGATGCATCCATTTCTTGGGAATTTCCTGGTGATCATGTTCAGAAGTTTGACTTTTGAGTGCACAGTAAGCATGAAGCCTGCTGTATTAACAGGATGGGAAGGAGGAGTGTTGGGAAAGGAGGTGATGCAACTTGTCCTGCAGGCCAGCAGTGCGTGCTCATACTGGGTATGCCCAGGGAACCCTGGAAGAGCAGTTCTTGAAGTGAAGCAGCTGCCATTCCAGAAGTGGAGTGATCTTCCTAAGGGTGGCAGTGCTCACTCTTAAACCAAGTGTAGGAAAACGAAGGGTAAAGGCCCTGTAAGGAAGATCATAGAATCACAGAATGGCTTGGATTGGAAGGGACCTTGAAGCCCATGCAGTTCCAACCCCCAGCTGTGGGCAGAGTTGCTAGCCACTGGATCATGCCAACCTGGCCTTGAACACCTTCAGAGAAGAGGCATGCTCAGCTTCTCTGGGCAGCCTTTTCCAGTGTCTCAGCACCCTCTGAGTAAAAAATTTCCTCCTAGTATCTAATCTAAATCTCCCCTCTTATTTTAAAACTCTTCCTCCTTGTCCTATCACTATTGGATTGTATAAAAAGTCTCTCTCCTGTTTATAAGCTTCCTTTAAGTACAGGAAGGCTGCAGTGACGATAGTAAGATTAATGCTTTGTCCTCTCCGAATATCTTGACTACTGGCTGACTGCGTCAATAGGCAGTAGATGTGAACAGCTGGGATCAGCTATGGGTGTGGGTGTTCGTAGACCAGCTATAGCAGTCCTTTACTCTCAAGGCTCACGACAGGTATCTGTGCCCTACCAAAACAGCCAATGAGGAAGTTCCAAATATGACAATTGTGAACTTCACATCCGGTAAGGAGGAACAAAGTGGCAGCATCTTGATCTGTTTGCACTCCTAGGCTTCACTGAACAGTGTAATAAGTAAAGCTGTTACAGGCCAAGCAGCAAACTACAGCACAGGAACAACCCTGATATGAAAGAAGGTGTTGATGTCTTCCCATATTCAGTTTTCTTCTCACTCTGGAGATAAGTCCATGACTGCACTTAAATTGTGCCAACACATGTCTGAGTGCAGTTCTAATCCCAGACTTGAAGGTATGCTGACCAACTGTCTGTTTGGCTGTGAAATCCCCCCAAGAGGAGGAACAAAACTTTGCTTGCTTCTGCATTGTCCAAAGGTTTGGGGTCCTGTTGTCCAAGAGCTACTTGTTATCATCACCATTGCCATAGTTAGAGCCAGTGTGCCTCCTGGACCAGTAGAAAATAGAAGGTTGCATGAAGCTGTGATGAAGTTAACATGTTTTTAAACAAGTTGCCTCAAAATGACAACTGAGGAATTTAAATGGCCTGCAACAAAGACACAGGTATTTATAGGTGGTGTACTAGGTGACATGTATCTACCTCCAGCAGAGACTTGGGAGAGAGCAAGAAGAGGCAGGAAGAGCAAGAGTGCTAGGTGTAAGAGGTTATTAAAATAAAAAATGGGAAGCTCAGTTAAAACTGTGTCTGAAGATTGTGATAAAAGTTAATAAATGCTGGCAAGTCAAATACAAAAATGTTGTAAAGCTTGCTTTTGGGTTGCGTTATTATATCTTGCCAAAGAAAATCCAACTAGTATGACCCTCTTCAGAGACACTAGGATGAGGAGGCTTACCAGACTCCTTAAATCATAGAATCATAGAATCATAGAATTGCTTGAATTGGAAGGGACCTTTAAAGGCCATCCAGTCCAACTCCCCTGCAGTGCACAGGGATGTCTACAGCTGGATCAGGTTGCCCAGAGACCCATCCAGCCTGACCTTGAGGGTCTCCAGGGACGGGGCATCCACCACCTCCCTGGGCAACCTGTGCCAGTGGTTCACTGCCCTTATTGTAAAAAAACTTTTTTCTTATACCTAATCTAAATCTTCCCTCTTTTAGTTTGAAACTCTTTCCCCTTGTCCTGTCACAGCAGACCCTGCTAAAGAGCCTGTCCCCTTCTTTCTTGCAGCCCCCCTTCAGATACTGAAAGGCTGCTGTCAGGTCTCCATGGACCCTTCTCTTCTCCAGGCTGAACAGCTCCAACTCTCTCAGCCTGTCCTCGCAGGGGAATTGTTCCACCCCTCAGATCATTTCTGTGTCCCTCCTCCGGGCGCGCTCCAGCAGGTCCATGTCCCTCCTGTGCTGAGGAATCCCCATCTGGATGCAGCGCTCCAGCTGGGGTCTCACCAGTAGGGGGGCAGGATCCCCTCCCTTGCCCTGCTGGCCACGCTTCTTTGGATGCAGCCCAGGACACGGTTGGCTTTCTGGGCTGTGAGGGCACACTGCTGGCTCTTGTCCAGCTTGCTGTCCACCAGTAGTACCCCCAAGTCCTTTTTGGCAGACCCATGAGGGACACCACTCATCACCAGCCTCCATACAGACATTGAGCCATTGACCACTAAATGCAGTAGCCAGCCAAGGTACTAAGTGTGTTAGCAGTGGAGTCTTGCAGCACTTCCCTTTGCTAGGTATGTCCAAATCCCTGTGAGGCTTGAATTAACCTTTTGATGGAAAGGTTGTGGAACAACAACAAAAAATGCTCATTTAGAAACTTGCCAAAGTCACAACAGTTACTTCAGAACTATAAATGAATGTGTGGTGCTTAGGTAAAACCTCAGGCTTGCCACCCAGTTCAGGTCAGGTGTCCTGGTTCTGTCCCCTCCCAGCTCCTTTTGCCCACCCCCAGTCCCTTCACTGGCAGGACAGCAGCAGAAGCTGAGAAACTGTAATGTCCTTGGCTCTTCTCAGCACTGCTCAGCAACAACTAAAACATTGCAGTGTTATCAACATCGTTTTTCTCCCAAAGTCAAAACACAGTTTCATACCAGACATTATGAAGAAAATTAACTGTGTCTCAGCTGAAACCAGGACGTCTTACTTTTGTTATGGCCGGTGTACGCCCCCCGGCCTTGCATGCTGCTGTTCTGTCAGTGTTATCTGCACTGACTGTGTCATCCTTAGTAATAAAAGCCATTCTAGCTCAGGTTTTTTGGTTGGTTTTTTTTTTTTTTTTGAAGGTTTGGAGTGGGGAAGAGAGGTGTAGAAGCCTCTAAAGAAGCAATAGAAAGGATTTGACATAACAGCTTGAGTCTGCAAGAAAATGATGGAAACTTCCCATTACGTGTCTTAAACCTGAGTAGCGTTTGCTGGAGCTGGCTCTGAATAACCTTGTGCCTGAGTATGTGCCTGGTTCCCTCGGGCTGTATAATGAGCTACTGCTTCCCACTGAGCTCCTGTGGCTCACTGGGTTTACTCAGGCTCAGCGGCAATGTCTCTTCCTAACAAACCCGTGGCTGTGCATACAGCCCTGTGCCTGTGTGCTGCCACCGGCTTTCTGCTGCTGAACAGGAGTCAGGGCCTGCATCATTAAGTATAAAGGCCTTTTTTTTCCCCCTAGTGAATTTTCTTGCATACAAAGATGCCTGCTGCTAATGTCTACAACTTAATGTGTTACAACCAAGGAAATGTTACGGCATATGGTCAGAGTTCACGCAGTCCTTGCAAGAAATTGCTTTCTTGCTCCTTTACACTATAATGCAACTGTCCTGTCCGAGCTCTCCACTCTGAGCCCTTCAAAGCATTTATAAACAAATGCATTAGTCTGTGGGAGTTCCTGCTAAAGAAAGATTAGTTGGATCAGGCCTGGAGGGCTCTTTTTTCCTTAATTTGAAGATCTCTGTGACTTTGTTCTGGGTGGTAGTCTCACTGTTTATGTTGCACCTGGGACACTGAGCTCAGTGCTAGGATTTTCCTGCTCAAGAGGAGAAGCTGACATGCTGGATAGACACACATGTACGTGTGTGCATGCATACAAGAGCAACAGCAGTTGCCTTCTGTAATCAAATGATTTAGCTGCTGACCATAATGCGCGAGTCGAATGCTGCTTTGGTTCAGCTTAATGTATTTTCAGTCAAGCAAATGCTGAGAAGTCAGGAATGGCTAGAAGTCAGAAGCTAGAGAACGTTGCCTTCAGAAGCCAGCTGCTTGTATTTAGAGTTCTAGCAGTCCCAGGTCCTATTTGCAATTTAAATTGTGAGTACAGTAGGCTTCCTTTTGAATAGGAACTTGTATGAAATGGGCACTGGTTTTGGCTGTGGCTCAGATTCTGTAATGCTGTTCCTGCTGTACTGGAGCACCATTTTATTGCAATAAATGCTGTGACGTTAACTTAGCCCACAGCATTCTTGAGATCAGCTTAGGCAGAAAGAAAATACTTCCTTTCCTGTCTCTTTTTTTTTTTTTTTTCCCCCATCAAAGTTTGGAAATAGCTGTAGTTTCTTACATAACTGCTTGCAGTCATTTCTGGTAGGAAGGTTTGGATGTTTATTCAGAAACTTTAGTGTTCTGTTGTGGATAACACTAATGCTGTACCTGAGGAGTTAAAGTGATGTTGAGCCTCAGCTGTACTTCCTGTTTATGGGTCTAAGAGGACGAGCAGGTAACAGAACAGAAACAAGCGCTTCATTACTGCTTCTAATGCTCTCAGTTTCTTTGCAGAAGTGTATCTGCTCCTAGTTTTGTTCATATGCCGTCTCACATGGTGAGGAAAAAGTTAGCTGTCTCTTACGCAGAGGAAGGTCTGAGTCAGCTTGTAGCTAGAAGCTCTCTGAGGTGAAAAGATGGCGGCTTTTTCAGTGTACTGTTGGCACACCCTGGGTAAAACCTAAACAAGACAGTCATGTAGAGCCTGACATACTTTTTTACCTCAAAAAGTATTCTGCTAGATGCAGCGCTGAGCTGACAACACTGAAAACAGCTTTGATTTTCTTTTTTTTTGACTGACTGTATTTCCACATGTGATCTACCTTCTGTTCAAGGTAGTGCCATGAACTTGATATAAGTTGTCAGTAGGCTTGACCTGAATGCACTAAAATAGAAGCACCTAAAGGTTGTTTTTTTCTTTTTTCCATACAAAAGTGCTTTCAAGGGGTCAGCAGTCTATGTTTCATCAGCCAGCTGTAAGGACTTGCTAACCTCTTGGGACCTGAGAGCAGGTTTTGCGCACAGAAAGGCGATCTCCTGGGAGGTGTCCGCAGCACAGGCAGTGCTGTGGCTGCAGGATTGTGCTGCTTCAGGGTGGGTCAAGGTGGCTAGTTCAGGAGGAACTGAACAAAATGGTCCTTGTGAAAGAGCAGTTAAAACTAAAACAAGCTTTCCAGCTTCCTGAAGTAGGGTCGTGGTATGCTGACACTGCTATATCGTGGCGTATGTTAATAAAAGTTGGAATTTCTAGCCTGAACAGCTCATGTGGTAACTTTTGACTTTTATTTCCGCCAGTATCATTAGATCTAATGACTCCCTGTGAAAGCTTTCTGCTAGGAGACTGTATCTGTGAAACCTAAGATGGTTTTTGGGGAAAAAAAAAAAAAATGGTGGAAATGGCTTGATAGTGCCCCCCAGTGACTGAACACTTCAAGGTGATGCTGAAGCCAACCCAAGTATAGTGGGGAGAAGGCAGAGTTTTGTGTTGCCTCTGCTTTCAGAATAGATCATCTGTTTCTCATCTCAGGTACAGAGCAACTCTCTTCTGCCATGGTACAGATCCTTTGTCAGCTAATGCTTGTGACCCAGAAGGCTGAAAAAGCGTGGTGCTGGAGATGAAGGCCATGTCACACCCATACATACACAAGCCCTTAGCACTGGCAAGGGCTGGCTTGGGAGAAGCCGCTTGTTACTGGAAGGCTGTACTAGAGGACGTGCAGCGCTGCGTGAGAAAGTTGGGACAAAAGCTGAAAGGCTGTGTTGGTTTCATGTGTGTTTTTTTTTTTTTCTTTTCCTGTTGCAACAGGCTGAAAGATGCACGCAGGAGTAGAACATTTGGAGCAATGGAAATGTGTTTGTATGTGATGCCAAAAATGATAAGAAACCTCCACAGAAGTAGAGGAGAGGTGAACAAGGATTTTTATCCTTGTTTAGCATATGTCCTTTGTGGCTGTAGGATAGAGATAGTCAAGGAGAAATGAGCTGGGAGCTTTAAGTTGCTTAGTAGTGGTTGCAGAAAACGGGGGTCTTAGTTAGCTATGTGTAGTATACTTGTACCAGGAAGTGCTGTTGCTGCAGTATTGCTATCACCAACGTTTTTTCAATACAGTAAGTGAGTAGTATCCTTTTAACGACAACTTTTGGTCAGACTGGTAAAACAGTTGTCTCCTGAGTTCCCCTGTTACTTCACCATCTTTCTAACATATTTCATAAGCTCAAAAAACAACTTGTTCATTTTGTAGGTTTTATGCACATACAGAGGCTAGCTTCAGGATGAGAGACATCTATTCCTTCTGTTGAATTTGTTTCAGCACAGGATATTTCTACTTAGAAATACCTGGTATTACTCAATTCCTATGACAAAGCAGAAAGCTTGTTTGTTAAATTGCAAAAACACTTAGGTTTTAAAAAACACCTCTTGGCATATCTGCTGCCATTGGGAGTTCTGCTTGCAGGCAGCCTAGGCGGGGGGCTTGAACCCCTACATCAGGGAGCAAAAACACAACTACCAAAGCCAGCACATCGCAGATGCTGAAGTAGCACCAGGGAATAGAAATGCTGGTCACGTGCTAGGTGGTAAGCTGGAGCCTGAGGTGCTGCTGCTTCCAGCAAGAGTGCCATGCGGCTGTGCGTGCCTCGTTTTCTGAGACTGAGGTTAGTGCCCAAATTTCTTCTTACTCAACTGTTGCTTTGGTGAAAATATGAAGTCTGGAATCTCTTACCTTCAGCTTTAAAATTTCCATTTTTAGTTCAGTGGTCGTTGTGGGTAGGAAGAGCACAAACTAAAACCACAAATCTGCTTTCCTTAAGAAATGGGGTTAGAAGTTGCTTTTGCGAGAGGGAGCTATGTTTTTAGCGTACTATGAAGAGTGATCACTTTTGGTCATACAATTTTCAGTGATACTGAGTAGTTCACCAACACCAAGTGTTATTACTGTTCAGGTATCCCACTGTAAGTCTCTTGTTTCCCAGTGATCATCCTATTTTTTTTCATGGGATGGCATTCCAAAGGACAAAACACCACATTGCACTTCGTGCACTTTGTTTATTGTGCTTGGGGTGTGTGCTGTTTGTTCCTCAAAAGGAGCTGTAGTAAGTATGTCAGGGCTTCCTAATGTTAACCAAGCAGTTTCTCTGAAAGATCTGAAAGATCAACAGACTTCTACTTTGCTTAGGCTTGTAAGATTTCCTACATGTTGTAGTGTTTCTTAGTTCCTTCACAGTCTGAAAGGTCTGGATAGATACGCTGGGGTATAAACTTGTTTTACTTGTGCCAACCTTCAGTGTGCCCTGTTTGGTTTGTAGCACAGCCCTTAGCTCCCTGCTTGAGCTCTGGGGCTTGTCAAACAGCAAAAATACATAGGTGCACACAGCTGGGCATGCTGCAATTTGTGAGTTCTTAGCCAGGCAAGAAGAGGCTGCAGGTTTTCTCATAATGCTTCAGATCTGGATGCCTATAAAGGCTGAAGACTGAATGTTCCCACAAAGCAGGGCTCTAGCAGGGTATTAAATACTAGGTAACTGGAAGGTAAGCTGAAAGCACATGTTTTCTTTGTTGTTCCCCCCCCCATCACCAAGCCATTCTGGTGTTTGGGATTGCCAGGGCTTTTCCCAAGTGATGCTGTAGCAGAGAGTGCTGGGTAGAGCAGGAACATCTCTCCCTGCAGTCCCCTTGGCAGCTCTCCCTTCCCCTGGGATGGTGCCAGCACACTGAGGTGACACACCCTAATGACATACTGAGTGCTGCATCAAGGCTCTTTGGCATGGCCTAGTTATTTGTCAGCACACTTTTAATGAGGGCGGCTCTGGCTCTGTGCAGGCTTTGTTCTTGCTGTGTGCTTTATGAGTAAGCCTGTACCTACACACACACAGCACTAACAAAGTGTCCTTAGCGTAGGTCTGGAAACCTCTGTGTGGATTCGGCTCTATGCATTATGTATCAATCCATCTTTTTCCCAGCCTCCACCCCGCAGCTCCTCTCTGGGGCGGCCCTGGCAGGCAGGTGTCTGCTGTACAGGTAATGCTGGTTTTTCCAGCAGGGTTGGCCTCCCCTGAGAGCTGACTACCTCACTTTTCCTCATGAGTACCTGAGCCCTTGAAGACTTAAGTTAGGGTGCTTCCTGGTGAGAAGTTACGAGGGGGGTACCTTTCCTCAAACCCTTGCTGAGCTTGATCCTTTGTCCTGTATCTTCAAAACTTTTTTTTATTTTTTTGAGACCAAGCCTAGGAGGTTAGAACAGATAGCCGTAGGCAACCAAGGTGTGCGTGCCTGCAATAAATGCAAGTATTCCTGTAACAGAGAGCATAGGGCCAGGAGTTCGGCTTGGTGTCTGAGTGCATTCACATATGCCTTCTGTGGGAATTTTTTTCCGTATTCTTGCTTTTCAAATTGGCATTTGAAAGTAAACACTTCCCAGTTTCTTGGAGGTAGATCAAGAATGTTGTTTTTCTTCTAGAAGGAACGTCTCAAACAGAAGGCTTTATTTTTACTTCTCATGCATGCTTGGCCTAACCGGAGTTCTGGTCTTGCTAAGCTTCAAGCTTATTGCACTTTATAATTTTTTTTATTTGTAATGTGTGTTGCTGTATGCATGGTATTTGTCTTTTTTTTTTTTTTTTTTGAGCTTTTCTCCTGATAGTTAAATGGTATTCAGATAAAAGTAAGAGCTGAGAAGCGCACACTCTAGTTTTCTACTTTTTTTCCTGTTTATTCCACCCCCCCCCCAACACAAAGCCCTCATTGTCTTACAGCAGGTAAGATCAGACTTTTCCGTCTTTTCAAAGCAAACTGCCAGTATTTGCCACAGAAGAGTGCAGTTTCCCTCTCTTTTTTTCTGATGCCTTCTGCCAGATGCTTCATCTAGAAGCTAATTTATGTGTATAGCTTGCTACAGACACAGGCACCTATGTCAAAAGGAACCTGGAGGCATACAGGCAGAAACGATAATGTACCAAAGCTAAATATTACCTGAAGCTTAACTGTATTGTTCTGGATCAGCACGCAGCAATGTTGCTATTTTAGCAGCCTTTATTTTCTGCTTCCTCTCAGTGTGGTAATATATAAGCTTGCTCCCGCTTGGCAAGCAAGAGCACTCTAGCTAAACTCAGTACCACAGGACACTGAACGCTCATCAGTGTTTAAGGCCAACTAAAAATGTTAGGTCATTACAATACATGGCAAGGTGCTTTTCCTTACATTACACCTGTTCTTCATGGTGAGGACATAAGATCAGTAAGCCATACAATGTCATTAGTTGCACAGAATAAAACCATAGGTGCAGGAGTCAGGAAAATCTGACACTCGGCACATCCATAAACCTAGGGTATTTTCAGTAAGAAGAAAAAAAGGCATGGCATTGTTCTCTGTAGTTTTATATGTAAACTGATCCATCAACAAGATGCCTCATTTCAGAAATGGACTTTATTCTTCTTTTGGTATCCCTATCTTTACATTGGTTCTGTCACCACCTTGTTAAATAACAGAGCTGCATCCTGTGATTAATTCTGGTGTTGCTGTTAATGCAGGGGTAAATGTATTAATTGGTATTATTCACTTGTTCCTACAGCTTGCAGGAACAGCAGTTCTTGCAATTGGACTATGGCTTCGGTTTGATTCACAAACCAAAAACATCTTTGAACTGGAATCCAACAACACTACATTCTATACAGGTAAGCTGTGGAAAGAGAACTCAGTGGGGTGGATCAGTTTTGCTCATAGAGTCCGTGACTACTTACTTCAAGGCTGAAGGCGAAACAGTCCTAAACAGCCTCAGCTGGGCTGAGGGCAGCTTGCCTTGGCTGGCGCTCTGAGCCCTCGTGCTAAGAGCAGCAGTGTCTCCTGGGCTAGCTGTCCCTGAGCGCTGTTGGTAAGTGCCAGGGACCCCTGGTAAACACTGGTAATGTCTTCCTGATGTTTCTTGCAGATCGAAGTTTCACTCTAAAATAAGTTGTTAGTGACATTAAGTATTTTTTTCCCTGAATTGACAAACTTAAGATATTCAAAACCACAGCTGCATCCCTTCATCTCTCAAAAGAAACATACACACTATTCTCAAATTCTCACAGCCCTGCATGTACTAATACTGAAGGGGATGTGCACTATCTTGGTCTGTATGAGCAACTGTTACAGCCAACCTATATCAATCTGGTTTTAGACAAGTCAGTTGGAAGTTACCCCTCAGTATTTCCTGGTCTTATAAGACCTCAGTCCAAGGTTTCCACAAACAAAGCCTGGAGTAGCATGGTTTTTGTTATTCTAATGCTTTAAAATCTGACTTGCTTAGTACCTCATATCTGTAAGATTTTGATCTCTGCAGCTGCTGTCAGGCTTGGACAGAGGAACACATATTCCTTCAGTTATCATCAGTAGATACTCAAACCCTTTTTGAAACAGCAGCTGAGCTTGAAGATCTCAGACAACTGGGAACAAAGCAAATTAAAATATCTGTGTTTCTTACATGCATTTGCTGCCTTACAGTTGGGTGCTCGTTGAACACATATACTTCATGTTGATGTAGCACATGAACTTGCTGTGTCGTGTGTGGTATCATTAATATCGATCCCCAGCAGGGTTAGGTAGGTCTTGGGCAGCTATCTTACGGTGAGCTACTTGAGCTGTTTCAGCATCCAAACAGATGTCTGAGCAGTCCGTGAAGGCAGCGTAAGCCATCCTGGTAGATGCAGGTCACGCTGCAGCTTTTGGATACCAGAGCGTACTCACAGGGCATACTTAAGGTTGAGTTTTTTAGAGGCTGTAGTTGGGAATATTGTGATACTTGGGACTGCAGCTAATTCATGACAATGTACAAGTGTGCAAACTGTTTTTCTGCAAGAAAGTCTGTATTTTGCTGTTTACTGCCATATCAGCATATCTGGGTGGTTCTTGCAGCTGCCAAGATTTTCAGGATCTTTTAATTGGACCTTGGGAAGGGAACAGATGCCTGAACTTAGCAGCTGAGGTGAATATTTAACAAGTCTAATTTTGGGTAAAACAGCTCTTCCACTTCATAAAACGCATGTCAGATTTATAATGTGGTATTTGAGCTACTGGCTCAATGCAGCGAAGGAGTGAAACAAACCTACTCAAACTCTGTAGGTTAAACTGAGTTTAAAAAAAGGTTAAGAATTACTAGTTTGACATTTTCACAGGATTAATGGCTGGCTGCAGTTTTCAGCAGGAGGTGGAAGGAATGTCAATTTGCACCTAATAACACAACTGAGGGAGCTTATAAACAGGAGGAAGACTGACTCTTTACACAATCTGGTAGTGATAGGACAAGGAGAAATGACTTTTAAACCAAAGGAAGGAGACTTAGGTTAGATGTTAGGAGGAAATTCTTGATTCAGAGTGTGGTGAGGCCCTGGCACAGGCTACCCAGAGAAGCTGTGGACGCCCCATCCCTGAAGATGTTCAAGGCCAGGCTGAGTGGGCCCTGGGCAGCCTGATCCAGGGGGTGGCAACACTGCCCATGGCAGGGGGTTCAACTGGATGGGCTTCAAGGTCCCTTCCAACCCAAACCATTCTATGAAGTTACTTCAAAAGTTTTCTATAGTAATGAAAATAAACTTCAACATAAGAGGCTCTGGAATTTTTTTCCACCCATGATGGAATGAGTTTCAACTGGGGTTTAAAAAAAAGTGCCAGAACTTACTGCTGATAAAAAGTGTCAGGCATACTCACATATGCTTAATTGTTTATATTGACTGCTATTATCTATTGGTTTGCATCTAGAAAATACCTCTTGCAAATGTTTAGGTATGGCTTTTTTTAAGTAATATTGATTGGGTCTCTGAAGATAAGAACTGTAGCTTTTGTCCCTATCAATAGAAATGTCAAGCTAATTCCGTGCTTTGTGCTGATGTTTCACCACCCCAGTGATACTTGCCTTCCATCCTTTGAGACTTGTATTTTCCTAGCTACCTCTTACTGCTTTTAGTGGCTGGCAGCTGAGCAGCTGTAATTTCTAGGATGGCAGTTAAAGATTAGGAGGAGACATTTGGGCATAAGGGGGTCCTTTAGCCCAGAAGTGTTTGCCCTCTGCTTCAACACTTGTCCTAAATTCTGGGCAAAATGGTCTACAGACTTAGCCTCTTGTTTTGAAGAAGTACCTGCTTTCAAAAAGGCAGAAGATGCTAAACTTCTTCTCGTTAGAGAGGCTGTGAAGTTAGGCAGCTGAAGTGCAGACATGTACCACTGTGGCTAGTGAAATAATTCAGTATTTCCTGATGGACAAGGATATGAAAGCATTTAAAACCTTGTGACAGATTGATGTATTTCAATACCTGTCCTCCCTGAAGCTAATAGACGTGAAGAGTTCTGAGATACTGATAAAATCAGCTCCAACAAACTGCAACTTTTTCCATCTGCAAGTAAGTGTATAATCCAGCTCTGAGCCAGTTTTTAGATGTGTGTTTATAGTTTGATTCAAATGGCTTTATCTTGTGCATTTTCTAACGCCTGTGAAACTGCAGCAGTGGTGTACATCAACTGTCTTAAGCCGAAGTTCTTGTTGATAAATAACTTCCCCGCAAGTTCTGGGTTGTTTGCTTTGGAAAATTAAGCACAGTCTCCTTCTGCTTGGGACACCTCAGCAAATTTAGAAAGGCATTTGTGGAGCAACTAACTGGTACCTTGCTGCTGAGGAGTCAGCTAGCTTGTATATGTCTGTTTTCTCTCCTTCCTAGGAGTTTACATCCTAATTGGAGCTGGTGCACTCATGATGCTGGTTGGATTTTTGGGATGCTGTGGTGCATTGCAGGAGTCACAGTGTATGCTTGGACTGGTAAGTGTGAGTGCTTAAACAGAGTAGTGTTTAAACTTACCAGCGTGATCAGAAAGGAAGGGCAATATTGGCTGCGCAGTTAAAGGGAGCAGATGCTGACTGACTGGGCTCCATAGTGATGGTAAAATATTAAATAATGACAGTTTCCATTTCTGGCACTACATCAAAACATGTTATATTTGAATGCAGAATGTCTGAGTTAGTGACATTCAGATGCTGAAGTATCAAGGCTGGAAGGATGAGCGAATGCAGAACTACAGTCTTGTTAAGACCAGTGCTATTTGTTAAACGGTTTGTCTTTAAATATTTGAGATCAGAACTGAGGTATTTGATCCTCAAAACAACAGGCCTCTACTATTCATAATCACTGGCTGAGCTCTTCTAGTTCACAAGTGCTCAACAAGTCAATTGTTGGAGAGCAACTCCATTGTTCTCAGACTTCAGTGACTTACTGGTTCAGGGCATCTGTAGCCCTTTTGGATCTACTCACCCAAATAATCAGAAGATGAGGCTAATATGGCTACTACTGTAGCTGGTGAAAAACAATTCCCTTTCTGTATAATGGACGAAGGTTCATATTTCTTGCAGAGCAGTGCCTCTAGCCCTTTATTGTAATTCTGAACCTCTCTTTAAAGCGCCTTTAAATGGTCAGGGTATTTTGAACCTGGTAGTCAATTAAACACAGATGGTGCTGCTATTCCTGTTTTTATAGGAGACACAACAGAGAACTGACCATTAGCTCTCAGGGAGAGCTCTCAGGTCACATGCTAGGTAGGAAGTAAGGACTTCTAAAGCAATAGGGATGACAAACTGGAGAAAATGTGTAAGCTGTTGTGTCTGGGTGACGTGTACAACTTCAGTCTGAGTTAACAGATAATTGATTTTAATTAACACTGATCAAAAAGCAGGACTTCTGCTTGGAAAACTGTCACGCTTTCTGACGCTGCCAGGAGGGAGTGTGGAGTGCAGTATGTCCTATTCCATGTCTTTAAACCAGTGTTTCAGACCTTCAGCTAAAAACTGGTTGAGTGACAGTTCCCACAAGGCTGAACACTGAGGACTGGACAAGCTTGCAAGTATGCTGCTTGCCTGCTACTGTTTTCTGGTGCTATGGTCTTGATTAATGACATGATCTCTTTTCTAGTTCTTTGTCTTCCTCTTTGTGATTTTTGCCCTTGAAATTGCTGCTGCCATCTGGGGATTTGCAAATAAACAAAAGGTAAGTTGCTCTTAAACAACAACTAAAAAATCAACAAAGCCTCATCTGAGACCTCAAAGTGAATGTTCTTCATTTGAAAGACCCTATCTGGTAGTTTAGACTCTTTCAATGTCACAGCTTTTAAACACAAAGGTTTTTCCCAAAGCTATAGTTGTAAACTGCATTGCAGTTCAATTAACAGTTGCTGTTCTTTGAGTGCTTCTTCTTAAAGTTGGCAGGACTGTGTGCCTGCAGGAATGTAGAAGGCTGGTGAAAGGTGTACCAGTACTAGACAAATCTTGATTATCTGTGTAATTTGGGGGAAGAGGAAGAAGGCTCATTCCAGCCAAATGCAAGAAGCTAAATAAATGCTAAGATTTAAAAAGGAGACAGTAGCAGAGGCCAGAACCCAAGGCGCTGTTGCCTCTTTGGTACTGCCCAGAGGGCATCTGTCTGCACTGTGAAGTGAAGCAGGTCTTCCGTGAGGCCTTACAGTTTCTAGGGAGGAGCTTGCTATTAAAGGCTAGATGTCATGTCGAAGTCATGGCTGATCTGTGTTACTGCTCAAGCTGATGTACTTCTCGGGCACCTGGTTTTCCACTGTGGACACTGACATGCTCTGAATACTGTTTTGTTGCTGTGTGGGTATGAGTCTCCCTGACAGCAAGGCACTGAGCTGACTGGGTTCTTGGTGCAGACCCTGTGGTGAGGCATTCCTCCTCAGTCAGGCTAAGGGTACAACAGATCATTGCTGCTCTGGCAGTTGTTCAGGAGTAGGAGGGTTTTTATCCTTCACCGCTAGAGTAATGGAAGTAAAACTGGCTAATGTGGAGGGGCTGCTGGTCATGAGAGTGGAGAAGTCAGTAGATGTGGGAGTACTGGCCTGCTCTGCCAGGGGAGCTCTGATAATGTTGTGGCTGTAGGCTTTTTGCTTGACACACAGTCCTAAACATCAGGAAGAACTGAAACTGTCCTCAGATACCCTTTGTAAAGTAGAACTGAACTTTGCTTTGTAACACTCAGGTTCTATCTCGTTACAAAATGGGGTACTTGGTGATCTGGTTCAGGGTTGTCCTGCTGCTTGTATTATGCAACAGGGGAATGTAGTGACTTCTGGAGCACAGAATTGAGTAGGAAATAATTGTGTAACCAATGGGCAAAATTTTTCCTCAGCGCTCCTAGGAGCTCATAGCTTTGAAGGGAGGCTCTGAAGCTTATCTGCTTAGGTCAGAGTTCTTTAAGGTGAGTTTAAGCTTTCTTGTTCCAGGTGAGAAATGCTGTCAACCCTGTTTCCACTCTTCATATGTCGAGAGGATATGTGCTGTAGGTTGTAGATGTTTTAATGACTGTTCTATCCAAAACAAGATATCAGTCAAGGTAAATTGCTAATAGAATACAACGCTATCTTGTAGGTTGTCGAAGAGTTGCAGGACTTCTACATGGAAACCTATGAAAAGAGGTCTCAACCAGCTGCCAGAGAAACACTGAAAGCATTCCATTTTGCTGTAAGTATGTAGTTACACTTAAACAAGGTTGTAATACAGTTTAACACTGTTCTGTCACATCCAGTGTCCTGTACAGATCTAGTACCTTACAAGCTAGAAGAAACCAAAGGAGCATTACTAACAAATTGCAGAGAAGATCTTTTTGTATTCTGTTAGTGAATTCTGTACACCTTCTTGTGCCTTTGGAAGACATAGGACTAGTTCTTGTTTTCCAAGAGTAATTTAAAAGCAAGCTGAGAAACTCTAGATCTGTAGCCTTGATCTAAAGGTACCACAGTATGCATAGCTGCATGTGTTTCAGAAATTCATCATTGCATCTATGAGTACAAGCTGTCACCAAAACTGGTGTGTGTGCATGTGTATATTTAATGATTTACTTCAAGAATCATGCCCTTTGCTATAAACCTTTGTTTAAAAACAAATTGGCAGGACTTCTTAAGCAAATGTGCATAAGGTTTGTAATAAGAAAAAGATTACACTAGATCTTATTTTTGCTCTGTACTTGGTAAAAGGAAGGATTATATTTAACTTGGTTTTCTTTTCCTGTTTCTGTTGTAGCTGAACTGCTGTGGTCTTACAGGAGGTCTTGAGTCGCAGTTCATGGACACCTGTCCAAAGAAGACCTTGCTTGAGTCAGTTACTTTAATGGTAATTCAAGACTTAACTCTCCAGTACCTCTACCAAATGAGTAGAATGAGAAACTTGTCTCTGAATAAAACCTTCCAGTCCTTGGGAAATTCTTGTATCATGCAGACAAGCCACCTGTCAAGTGTGATGCATTTGTAGAAAATCAGTATAACCTTATTGTAGAAAGAACAAGTAGGATCAGCAGGAAATCAGGAGCCTGAATCTGTACATCGTGTTGCAGGCTGTGTCATTAAATTCAGGGGCTTGATGGACAAAAGAAGGCTTGGGGTTTTTGTCCAAAGTTTGCAGCAGCTTACTGCAGTCTTTTGCTGGAATAAATAGGGACTGGAGGTGGGATGAGAGTGACCACCTTCTAGGATCTTAGGTTTGTACCTCTGTATAAGTTCACTGTCATTTTTCTTGGCTACAGTGCCTCTTGCAGGCGAGAGGGCTGCTTAAAATCCTCTTTAGGTGCAATGGTCTCACTTTTTCTGGGAACTTTAAACTGGCACCAACATGAATCTGCACACAGTCTAGCACTTATGCAAGCAACTTCAATCCTCCCATTCATATGCACCATGTATTCATGAGATGTCTGTGAAATTATAATAGCAGTTGGAAATACGAAGACTGTCTTCAAATTTGTTCTGAGAAGGGCTGAGCAATACTGCAGCTTAAGTGCTGAGAGCCATTAGTAATAAGCCAGCTGTGGTACAAGCACTGGTCCTGAGCTGCCTGATCAACAGTAGCTGTTGACAAGGGAATCCTGCTGCTGACAAGGTGCATTAAAGAGGGTTAGATACTCTCAGAGATTTAAAATTCTCTAACGTCTTTATATGGGAACGTCCATGGCTGTCCGTAAAGATGTAGAAAACCCAGGCTAGCTCAAAGCAGCTTTTGAGAGCTAAATCTTCATCTCTAGCACAAGTAGACTTGATCAGAGGTGTCACATCAAGTAGATGAGCTTGAACTGGCAAACGAATAGAACTTTCAATGTCCATGCAACACTAATGAATGCTGTTTCCTTTCAGGCGTGCCCTCAAGCCATTGATGATGTCTTCAATTCAAAACTGAATGTCATTGGAGCAGTTGGCCTTGGTATTGCTGTGATAATGGTGAGTTTCTGGATTAGAGGGTTGCTGCTTGGCCAAGGGTACTTACAGCACAAGTCTATTGAACAATGCCTGACGCTGCAGTCTGTGAGCCTGTTCCACTAATGACTGCTGCCTGTAAGATGAGGGTGTGTGCTGTAGGGCCTTGAGGCAACTCAGTGGGTGGGGAGCCTGAGGCTTCTATGCTTCTGCTTCGGATTAGGATCTGCCTCCTTGTAGCTTTAGCAGTGGCAAAGTTGTTTGAGTGAGCATGGCGTGTGTGAAGTGAAGATGGATTGGCCGTGTTACCAGCCCACATCTTAATCCTTTCTAATTGGCTAGAAGTCTGAAATAACAGTGCTAGTAAGAAAACTTGCATGTGTTCTCTGGAGGAAAGTATGTTGGGAAGACGAAGTATTTCTTAAGAGACTGCGACAGGGATTTATAGCTGATCTATTTTGGAGTGCTGAGGGTGAAGGGGATAGTGAGATTGAACTGAAATTTGGGGGTTGGAGGGAAAGGGGGGTTGGGGACATGAACTGCAGAATAAAACGTTAACGTGTTTTGAGCCAGGAAGTATCTATGGTTGCCTACATCTTGATAAGAATGTTTTTTTTTTCCCTCTGATTCCTAATGAGTTCACTTTCTTTGCAGATTTTCGGCATGATATTCAGTATGGTTCTTTGCTGTGCTATCCGCAGAAACAGAGAAATGGTCTAAGAGCTATAAATCCAAGGCCCCTGCACTATAAAATCTTTGTTAACTCTAGCGTTCTCAAAGCATTTCTAAAAAGCTATATATTTGTTACCTTTTTAATGCTTTATTTGGTACTGATGTAGGTTTGCTTATCATGCTATAGGTTAAAATGATAAAGGTATATCTGACTCAAGACAAATATTGTACATAAAATCTGATTTTTCTTGAAACTTATGTAATTTGGATGTAATTTATGTTGGAGACAATTTGATACTTAATAAAGAGTAAGATGTATTGTATGTTTGTGGGGGAGAGTTATTGCCCCTGAAAATGTTCAAGGCCACGCTGGAGGGGGCTCTGAGCAACATGGCCTAGTGGGAGGTGTCCCTGCATGTGGCAGGGGGGTTGGAACTGGGTGTTCTTTACAAGTCCCTTCCAACCCAAACCATTCCATGATTCTGTTTACTAATCATACTGTTTGTGTTACATGGATCTGAACTCGCATAACATGTTCAGTCACTAGGGCTTTAGTATACAGCAGGAAATAACCCTTATGTCAATGCCATTATCAGAGAGGACTCCAAAGAATGCAAAGATTGCTCATGGTCTGCTTTATCAGTGTGTATTGGGGAAGGTCTCATTCCTCCTTTCCTCAGTGTGTGAACAAAAGCAGATAATCATATTTTTTTTATGTTACTGCTGTAACATTTTTACTGTCATCTTCATACAGGATGGTAAAGGATGACTGTCACAGTGATGATACGCAGGCAGCGGTACCCTGATGCAAACAGGCTGGGCTCTACTCTGGAGCCAGCTGGGCTTTCTTGTATCAGACTCTGTGCTGGCACGGCTCTGTCCCCTGGCATCTGACATGGCCTCAGTGTCTTGACGAGGCAGATTCCCGTAGTGTGTACTCACAGGATTTTTCTCAGTGGCTGGCTTTGTGCTTTGTCTGTCCAAAGCCAACGAAGTACACGGTCTCAAGGGCTTAAGGAATGTGTGCCAAATCTCAAATTTCCAAGGAGGGGGAAGTTCTATCAGAAGTTAGTGTACTGCTCTGTGTCATTGCTCACAGTGGCAACTAGAGCTGTGGCTATTCTGCTTCAGTCCAAAAGTAGATATGGAAGGGAGTGGATATGTTATTGTGGAAACCCTGTCTGAAGAATTGAGTTTTTCCAGTCCTTTCACTCTAAATGGCCTTAAAGTGTTTTCTCTAGAGTATCCCCTGGTGGGAGACAAACCTCAGACCTTACCAGAAAGTTGCTGTGCTGTACCTGCATCCTGTGCTCCTCTAGTATCTCAGATACGTTCCTCGGAATTTCTGCTCTTTGTCGTCAATGTACTTGAAATTTTTTCAACAATTCCCACCTTTCTCTTGTAAGGAAGTTGATGTTTACCACGAGAAATGCCAGAATTGTGGGGAGCTGGACTCTGGCTGTAGCATCTTTGTGTTGTGTTTGTCTAAGGGCTATGCAAATCACACAGCTTTACTCTGTAGTGTATTGCACTATTCTATGTAATGGAGTTTTCTTTTTAAAAAATCAATTTAAAAGAAGAGGGAAGCTTTTGTTTACCCAGTGTTTGAATTAACTTAGTTACAGGCTCATGAGATGAGGTTAGGTGCCAGTAGGACTGTGGCAGAGTGGTATCAGCTGTGGTGGTAGCTCTTAAACTGGTGAAGTCAGCTGAACAGCTGGAAGGTTAAGTTTTCTAAAGAAGCTGAACTGGGGTTTCGTGTGCACATGAGTCTTTACCTCACAACGCTGCCTCCTTAACCACAGTGTTTATGGTAACATTTCATGCTTCTTTCTGCCCTCAATTTTTTTTTTGGAAGTACTACAATCAAACCTTCAGCCCTTCTTGAACATCTTATATGTGTTGGTATTTCCTGAGTAACCAACAGATCTCTCTCTCATCAGAAAAGAGAGCGATTTAGCTCTCTGTTGATTACTTGAATATTACTTTCCTTTTCGCAGGAGTATGAATAACAGATGTGAAATCTAGTTGCAGTCCTCCTAAGATCTTCAAGCTGATCTCAGATCAATACTTCTCAAACATTCTTCTGAGGCAGCTGACATTTCAGGTAGCAAATGAGACAGATTTCCTGAAGAATTTCACTCCGAGCATTGGCAATGCTTTAAAAAAAGTTTTATAGCACTGCCTGCCTGAGCAGAGGGAGAGTTCCTATCTTCAGATCAGACCAAGAGTATCTCTTAAGAACCTTGAACAGAATACAGCTTGAACTAATATGCAGAGGCTTATGTGTACGAAAGGAATAATAGATTTTCTGCTGGAGGGAAAACACTGCATTTGAGCCAATGCCAGTGAGATTTTTTTTTTCCACATAGGTGACGTGTCAGAAGTGATTGATATTGGTGTGATGCTTGGGAAGGGAATGAGAGCAAGGGGAGTCAGGGCACCACAAAGCCCCCTGTTAGGGGAAGATCTATGAATGAGTGGCGCAAAAAAAGCAAGTGCTGGTTTGTAAGACCTGTTGGAAAAAGTGGTGCTGAAGGTGGAATGTGATCCCTGTTGGGAGGAATGGATGGCATGAAGGGGAAAACTGCCTTCTCGTCACTATCAAAGCTTCTCCATCAGTAACTAGAAGAAAGGAAAAGGGCATAAGTAGCTTTATTTCCAGAGGTAAACTGATTTCTTCATTAAGCAAATTGAGTACAAAGAACTAGTATCACATAGAGTTGTATTGTGGTCAAACATGACACCAGGTGTTGTACATCTATGTAGGGGACGTGCTTGTGGGTGGCAAATTGCTGTGGGGTCTGAGCAGCCCTGGTGGAGATGCTTGCTTCATTTGCAATACCAGAAGAGGTCATGGGGATAAGTCCTGTGTAAGGCACTAACATAACAATGCCTGTTGTGTTGGCAAATGGGTGATAGGCAAAGATCGCATGAGCTGTTCAAATGCATGTGGCAGAACACACCTTGCTGATTTTGCTCTGTGTTTGGGGGGGCTTCACTGGGCTTTGTGCTGTGTTGCTCTGAGGCTGCTGCCAGATGTGCTTACTGCTCACTGCTGTGAGGAAAATAAGGGAAGATGAAGCCAAGCCACTAAGGATACAGCTATTTATTTGTTGTAAGCTAAGCAAGGACAGTGGGGGGGAAAAAAAGGTTCCTGGTACAAACTCCTGTATTTTGTATACAACATCTGCTGCTCTGAGCTCAAGCAAACGCTCTTGGCGAAGTAGCAAGGACTTTACAAAGTTCTTAGACTGGATCTAGGGATCCATGAGGTATTCATGCTAGAAGAAAAATATTTTAGACCACTTTTTAAAATCAGACTCAATCTGTCCCGGAAATGAAGAGACTCAAGCTAGCTGCATGATTGGCAATACTGGAAGAAGGTGCACCTTGGAGGGGAGAACCTGGGTTTTCCGCAGGAGCAGCATCTGTCACTGAAAGAGAGCTTCCTTGTTTCCAGTGGGGCTGGGAAAGACATCTGTGGTATAGCCTTGTCATTTTAAGGGAGTCCTAGAACACTAGCAATTTAGTCATGTACAAGAAAAAATGACAGCAGGTCCCTGAAATGTGGAAACAGTGTGGGATGTGGGAAGAAGCTGATAGTGGGAAGAAAGGTGCGAGCCTAACACATTCAGGGAAAAAAGAATCAGATGTTAAATATAAATCAGCTTAATTGCTGAAATATAGTCAAAATATAATTGACTCACTTCTAAAGGGTGGAGAGAATGTGGAATTGGGGATACAGTAATTATCTAGAATGACCTGGAAAAGGAAATGCTTCAGCAGCAAAACTATGGGTTTATTCTGACAGGGTATCTGGATCAGGATTATCCTGCATCCCTTCCACCCATCAGCCCAAATACTATGGAGCATTTGCAGACGCTTCTTATGAACTGCTCATACATCTGTGCTATTCTAGTTTTTCAGCCGGATCTAAGGTCCGAGTGAATGTCACAGGAGCTGGGCTAGGGCTGGGGGTAGGAAGAAGGAAAGACAAAGTGGTGGGGACTAACATCCCAGTGCTGTATGTGGGTCAGATTCTTGTTTTGTGGGAAATGTCCTGTGGGACCCCAGGAGGGCTTGGGGAGGGGTTTGCTGTCCCACAGGGGAGGGGTGCTGCTCCAACAGAGGAGAGCATGCACAAGCACTAACTTAGTGAAGCCCAGCCTGGACTGTGCTTTGTTTCTATGTTCAGAGGGTGGTTTCTGGTTTCTATGTTTAGAGGGTGGTTTCTGCCTACAGCCACTGTGTATTTAGGATGATTATAAAATAGCCACCTCTTCAGTTTCTGCCTGTTGGCAGCTGAGAGGAAATGACCTAATTTGAACTGTCAGCAGCGAGAACCTTGAACCCTATCAAAAGTCACTTTAAAATGAACCTGGAACATCTAGACAGCTGCCAGACTTTGCTGGCAATGATAAAAATAGATTAGTGAGATTTTCCACTGCTGGACACAGGCTTCTACATGTGTGGCTCCTACGAAATGAATCCACAAGGCAGCCTTTCATGGCTTTTTGAATGCCTCTCTTTTCTAGCTGCCGATTTGACGTTCAATAGATATTCAGGCTGAGAAGTGACCTTTTATGCCTTGTTCTCAACATTGACATTTAATTGTTAACTTTCCACACGCTGGGTGCCTGCTCTTCTGCTGCTTTGTCCCACCAAAGAAATGGCTCCTGCTGCGTCAACGTGAAGCATGGCCATTAGCACAGCAGGCCCTGCTGGTGACAAGGAGTTTGCAGATCAAGATCTTGATCTGGAGCTCAATATGAGGAAGAAAAGGGTGGAGAAGAGATGTGTTTTTTCGCCTTTGCAGTGGTGAAACCTGGTGCAAACTGCACATTCAGCTTACACGTACACTGCCTCTGCTGCTGGAGAGCTGGGGCAGCGCTCAGCAGCCTTTCCTGAAGCCACAGTCTCACCTTAGTGCTGCAAGCAAGCTTTTGAGGGTAGTAATAAAAGAATAAAAGTAATAAAAGAATCCAATGGCTGTCCTTGACACTCCTCTGCTGCTCTACCCAAGTGCTTTGCTGTGCACTCTGGTGTGGGTCCCCTCACACCAGAGATGCTGAGCAGGGGGACTGACGCCTCCAAATTTCAGGTTACATCATGCCCTTGGACACACAGTAGGGGGAAGAGGGGAGAGACAGGGCTGGGTCTCAGCAAGTCATGATTCATGCTCCTTGGGGGCTGTTTGGGGCACGGTGTGCAGTTGTGTTAAAACTGGCAGTGGATGTTCAATAGAAGATACTGTTTGCTTCTTCTTGTGTGGCACTCATTAATCTTCTGCAATTCTCTCAGACTTCATTCTGGGAGAGGGGAAGAGGAGAGAGGAGGAAGAGCCTTCTTTAGCCATTGCCTTGTGCTTTTTCTCAGGACTGGCTTTTCTAGTGTAGTGACTGCAAAAATTCTCTCCTCAATAGGGTGAGCAGGGACCCACCTGTGTTTTACCACTCAGGACAGAAAAGCCAGCTGCCCTTCTGTATCTAATCAAACTCCTGCCTCAGACATCAATCATGTCTGTTCTGCGTGCAGAGCTACTTTTTAAGCAGTGTATCTCCTGGGGGCTGCTCTGCCCCTAGTATCAGGAAACTGCAGCCCCTAGGAATCTCTGCTTTTACAGGGCTGTTGCTTTGTACTGTGGGACCATTGTGATTTGTAAACCTTCAAAAATTAATATAGAATCATAGAATATCCTAAGTCAGGAGGGACCCACAAGATTCATCAAGTTCAACTCCTGGCTCCATGCAGGACCACCCAGAATTCAAGCCCTATGTCTGAGAGCAGTGTCCAAACGCTCCTTGAGCTCCAGCAGTTCTGGGCCGTGCCCACTGCCCTGGGGAGCCTGTTCCATGCCCCCCACCCCCTGGTGCAGAGCCTTTCCCTAACCCCCACCCTGACCCTCCCCTGACACAGCTCCATGCCGTGCCCTCGGG
>VXAV01008514.1:400632-420645 GCA_013399715.1 Alectura lathami
AATTAATATTATTTTTATTTCTTTCTTTCTTGTTTTTAAAACTTTCATATTTTTTTTTTATTTTATTAAATCATTTTTAAAATTTTCTTAAAATGCTATGTAAGCATTCAGGTTCTATTTATTTGTGGGACAGAAGGGTGTTTTCCTCCCTCTCATCTTTCTCACATAGTCTGTCTCCAGCCTTCTTCCTTCACTCACAGCTGAAGGTTTTTGCATGGTGTGCACATTAGAAATGCTCTTGAAAAGAAAGCAAGGTGGCAAATATGTTGTAAATGGGTGGAAGGGAGAGGACTGAGTCAAATCCAACCCATCCTCCAGTAGTGCAAGCCAGGCTTTAACGGGTAGGGGAAGTGAATGGGTGAGGCCTTTCCCTGTAGAAGCACAAAGGATGATGTACTCTGTGCCTGCCAGCATCTAACAGGGCAACAAGGGAGTTGCTTTTTCTTTTCTAAATATGAAGAGAAAAGGGAAACGTCTGGGCTTTGACTTTGTCCACAAAGCCATTCAGTCTGTCAGCTGCTAGCGTAACCTTGTCAGTTATGTTGCACAGTTTCCTTTGCCTGGCATGGTTTTTCTCCACCAGTCCTGCATTAGGACATCTCTGACCGGCCCTGCTACTACCTCCCACTGTGCTCCACAGGGCAAGAAGCAGATGCAGTTGTGTAGCCAAAGGAAGCAAACCATAATTAAACAATGTAAAATTACCTCAGTTTTACAGGAGAGGCTGGGCAGAGCCCTGCTTTCTCCAGAATATGAAGGCTGTAAAGCTTAAAGAGAATTACAGCCTTAGGATCACAGAAGAGGCCGCCTTGGAGTTGACCTCAGGAGGTCCAACCTCCTGCTCAGAGCAGGGTGGGCAGTGAGGTCAGGATGGGTTACTCAAGGTTTTATCTAACCCAATCCTGAAAACCTCCAAGGGTGGGAACCGCACAATCTTTTCGGGAAATAGAATTTCCCTATTTGTGCCCCTGGAGACTTGTACTACTTGTTGGCTACCTGAGGATCCATTTCCAACAGAAGCAGATAGGGAAAATGCCTGACTGTTCTTCTGGGAAGATCTTTGACATAGGGCAGTTGTCTGGAAAAAGGCATCACAGACACAGGTCTTGTTCGGCTGCTCCCTGAGAAGCTGTAGGCTCTCCCCTTGGATTCTCCCTTGTGATGTTCCAGCCAGGTAGTAGCCAAGGTGAGAAGAACTATAGTGATGGAAGACAATACGCAAGTTTTTGGTGCCTTATGGGTTTCGGAAGGATACCATGTCCATGATCAAGAATGCTATCATAGAAAAGTAAAACTGAAGGTGGAAATGGGGCAGAAAGCTGAACCACCAGTGAAGGCACCGCTTTGCGAACTGTTCCCATCACGGCCGCCGTGCCTTTGGCAGGGCTGCTAGTCCCATATGCCAAGGTCCTCTAGAATAAGTTTCTTCTGTTTGCGAGGGCCAGCTTAGCTCCCTCCTTGGCTTAGCACTGCAGATATAAGAAGCAGGCTTTGCTGCCATCGGTTCCCCTTCCTCATCCTGTCAGGGATCCTCACAGGCTGGTTCCTGAGCTTTTCCAGTTGTGCAGATGGGAGCTGCCTTCCCAGAACAGGGAGCCGCTCACCTCGGGCATTTTGTTGCACTGTGAGCAAACCTGCCCTTCCCCTGGGTTCTGCAGAGACCCCACCTACTTCTGGGGAAAGATTTTGTTCCATGTTTAGAGGATTTTCCTTATATTAATGTTCTGCTTTACAAGACACATCACATTTATTTGTGAAGTCAGGCCTGCAGCTACCTATTCACATGGTTTCTCCACACTTTTTGTGAACTACCAGCTCCTTATCACTGTCAGAGTTAAAGTGATTGTGCTGGAACTTTCTGCCTGCCTCAAGTTGAATTTTTGTGTATGAACCAAAGTTTCAGCAAATGGAGTTCAGATATATTTCAACGATGAACTAGAGGAAAAATGTTGTTGTGCCAATGCTTAAAAAAATAATAGAAAAAAAGTCTAGCAACCACTTAGTTAATGCGCAGCTTCTGTTCTGGAGCTGTGGATGGCCTTTGCTTTTTGTTAGAGATGTGCCTATCACTTTTTAGAAAGGAAAAAAGCACCAAAGCATAAACTACTGAGAAATACTTTCATCTTTGTACTCCTGGTAGACCTGGAGCTGAATCCACCTGAGGTCTCGGGTGCCAAAGCATGTCCTTAGGACTGGGAATGCAAAGCTCAAAAGCTTAGACACTTAGACCCACATGCACCTGACATGGAGATAACCATCAGGCTTTCCCTGGGAACAGGAGCTGTGCCTTAGTGCCAACCACATTTTCCCAGCCAGGTCAGAACTGAGTGGGAAGGCTTTTGCCTCAGGATCCCCCCAGCAGGAGATGGCTTCAGCTGCTCCCTAGGGAGGTCTCCTCTGTGTGCCTGCTTGTGGACATCTTTCTGTGTGAAGGACACGACACAACGTGCCTTCAAGAGGCAGATGTATTTGCTCAAGGACACAGCAGGAGGAAGGTGCCCCAGGAGTCCCTTCTTATCACAGAACCATAGAATGGCTTAGGTTGGAAATGACCTTAAAAGATCATCTGTTTTCAACCCCCCCTGCTGTGGGCAGGGTTGCCACCCATTAGATCAGGTTGTCCAGGGCTCCATCTAACCTGGCCCTGTACACCTCCAGGGATGGGGCATCCACAACTTCTCCGGGCAACCTGTGCCTGTGCCTCACTAGCCTCTGAATAAAAAATTTCCTCCTAATATCTAACCTAAATCTCCCCTCTCTTAGTTTAAAACCATTCCCCTTTATCCTATCACTGTCAGACTGTGTAAAAAGTCTCTCTCTCCTGTTTACTCCTTTTAAGTACTGGAAGGCCACAATAACATCTCCCTGAATCCTTCTCTTCTCCAAGCTAAACAATCCCAACTCCCTCAACCTTTCTTCACAGAAGAGGTGCTCCAGCCCTCTGATCATCTTCATGGCCCTCCGCTGGACCTGCTCCAGCAGCTCCATGTCTTCTTTGTGCTGAGGGCCCCAGGCCTGGAAGCAGTACTGCAGGTGGGGCGTCATGATGGCAAAATAAAGAGGAACAATCCCCTCCCTTGCCCTGATGGCGCCACCCCTCTTTTAATGCAGCCCAGGATCTGGTTGGCTTTCCAGGCTGCAAGCACACACTGCTGGCTCATGTCAAGCTTTTCATCCACCAGGACTCCCAAGTCCTTCTCCGCAGGGCTGCTCTCAAGGAGTTCTTCTCCCAGTCTGTACACACACCTGGGATTGCCCCGACCCAAGTGCAACACCTTGCTCTTGGCCTTGCTGAACCTCATCAGGTTCTCGTGGGCCCACTTTTCCAGCCTGTCCAGGTCCCTCTGGATGGCATCCCTTCCTTCAGGGGTATCAACTGCACCACTCAGCTTGGTGTCATCAGAATGCTGGTGGTGCACTCAATCCCACTGTCCGGGTCATTGATAAAGATGATGAAGAGTACCAGTCCCAAGACAGACCCTTGGGGAACACCACTCGTGACTGGCCTCCACCTGGACATAGAGCCATTGACCATAACCCTCTGGGCTGCAACCATCCAACCAATTCTTTATCCACTGGGTAGTCCACCCATCAAATCCATATCTCTCCAGTTTAGAGATAAGGATATGGTGCAGGACTGTGTCAAAGGCCTTGCACAAGTTCTGGTAGACGGCATCCGTTGCCCTCCCTTGGTCCACCAATGCCATCACTCCATCATAGAAGGCCACCAGATTGGTCAGGCACGACCTGCCCTTGGTGAAGCCATGCTGGCTGCCTCAGATCACCTCCTCATCTCGCATGTGCATTAACATGGCTTCCAGGAGGATCTGCTCCATGATCTTCCCAGGCACAGACGTGAGGGTCACTGGCCTGTAGTTCCCCGGCTCTTCCTTTCTCCCTTTCTTAAAAATGGGAGTGATGTTTCCCTTTTTCCAGTCACCAGAGACTTCACTTGACAGCCATGACCTTTCAGATATGATGGAGAGTGGCCTGGCAACCAAATCATCCAGTTCTTTCAGGACCCTAAACTAGCATCCTCCCTGTCAAGGAATCGAAACCCTGTCTCCCATTTGACAGGTGGAGATTCTTGGCCACAGGGACTCAGCCTTCCACTCCTATCTCTCCAGATGGATGCCCTAACTCCTGGTCCATGTGCTACTGGCGATGCACAGGTTGGAGGAGAGCTCTCAGCCCTCCTACAGGAACTCCGTATCAGCTAAAAGCTGAAAGCATCAGGCCTGGCACAGATCTACTGCAGCACCCAGGCTCCTGAAATGTGTCCTGAGTCACAAGTCTTTCAGGAATGCCTGCAAAAATCCTTCTGCTGCCATTCCAGTGAGACAACGTGCTGGAAGCTCATAGTAGCATAGAAGGGTCTGAGTTGGAGGGGACCTTTAAAGGCCATCTAGGTCCAACTCCCCTGCAGTGCACAGGGACATCCACAGCTGGATCAGGTTGCTCAGAGTCCTGTCCAGCCTGACCTTGAAGGGTATCCACCACCTCCCTGGGCAACCTGTGCCAGTTCTTCACCGCCCTTACCATAAAAATCTTTTTTCTTATATTGAGTCTAAATCTCACGTCCCTCGCTTTGAAACCATTTCCCCTATCACAACAGATCCCCTGAAGAGCCTTCTTTCTTGTAGCCCCCCTTTAGATACATGAAAGGCTGCTGTCAGGTCTCCCTGGAGCCTTCTCAGGCTGAACAGCCCCAAGGCTTGGCAATATAACACAAGTAAAATACATCTGGCAGGACTTGCCCTTAGGAGGGATGTGAGAACACAAGATTGCAATGGAAACATGGAAGGCAGTCCTAGACTGTGGTTAACCTGCTCTGACCTCACCTAGCAGTGCCCAGCCTGCCCCAGCTGTCAATGTCCTTGCTGCCCCATCATTTCCCAAACCCAGGGTGCCTTGCTCTGGGGTCCTTTGAATTAGGGCCATCAAGGGAGAGAGGCATTGTGAATCCTTACTGGTGGTTTGCCATCCCAAGAGTCCTGCTGTTCATCTCAGGAGGGGTGACTGCTGTGTAAGAGCTATTGATTTGGCTTTGGGCCCTGGGAGGTAGCCTTGAAGCTTTTTTCTCTCTCTCTAGTCGGCCCCTCTGGATAACCAGTTCGTGTTAATTCTCTCAGCTTTACACTAAATACTCACTGGCAGACTTTGCACAGCCATGCTGCAAAACTCACTGCTGTGAGTTGTGTTGCCAAGTTCCTATAGAAACTGCACAACAGCACACAGCACCAGCTGCAGGAATGACTTGCTGGGCTCCAACACGGACAGCAGGTCTTCTCATGCCCATGCCTTCATTGCTGGCCCTGCGTTGCAATCCACAGAACAATCTGACATTCAGAAAGGCGTGATGTTGCAGCTCAGTGGCTATAGTGCTTCGTGGAGCTGAGAGAAGGGAGATTCCAGTCCAAGAACATTCACACATTTCATACAGTGACCTCTTTTAAAAGGAAGCATTTAGAACAGCCAGGTCTCTGCATCGCCAGGATGGTACAGTGAGCACGGAGGTTATGCTCCTCACTTTGGGACAATTTTGATTTTCATTGTTTTGTTCCAGCAGAAAAATGAAGAACTGCAGAGCAGCCAGTGAACTTCCTTGTAACAATCCTCAAATCTACCATGCGCTGAAGGAGCTGGAGGCATTTCTCCAAAACCCTGGGGGAGCACCCTAACCACTGTAATCCTAAGTGGACAGGTGGGGGCCAATGGCACCACAACGTTCTTCCACCCCACAGCCCCTTCTGGTATTGAAGTAAGGGAAGGGAGAAAAAACAGGGATGGAAGACATGGTCAGAGCTAGAAACAGAGCGGGGAGCACACATGCAGAGCACAAGTGTAGGATAAAGCTCAGATAGACCAGTAAGGTAGCAGGGCAGAGAGAGGTGGGGGGAAATGGAACATGTAATACCTGAGTGAAAATGGGTATGCAGAAGATGAGGGTAAAAGAAACACTGGCAGTATGGAAAGGTCTGTCAGCAAGCTCCTTAGCTGAAATGATGAAATTGAAGATTCCAGCCTTCTGATGGTCATTATGTGTGCTAGTGACCTCGCATCATGAAGCGTAGATTCTGCCATTTATTTAACAACAACAAAAATCAACACTCAAGATCAGAAAATAACTGGCATTAAGACTTCAATCTCAACTGACGCTACCATGAAAAGCAAGAAATAACACTCCATGAATGCACACATCGCGCAAGATCTCTGCTTCTCTTTGGCAGTAGATTGGAGGTGCTAATGTAAAGGAAATAAGGAAGAGGAAGAATGGCTTTGTGATGAAGACAAATTGATGTCCTCAGAACTAGGCAGAGCCCCTGCTTCAGGCCCAGAGTGATGCGGGACAAGTCACACAACTGGTCCCTTGATGTATTCCTCATTTTCTCTGTATACGAGGAAAAGTGCCTTTGGCTTTGCTGCGGTGCTGGGCACACACAACAGCAGCTAAAGTCTCTGAGAGCCATGCACCACAAAGCATTGTGCCTCCTGGAGAGTTATGGCTTTATTGTCTTAGTTCAATGCCGGTACCTATTTCTGAACTTAACCGTTTTTGTGCCTGTGCAGAAGAGAATTGTAGTAATAGCCCTTGTTCCTGCAGGGTTCATGTCTGTGGAACAGTAACCGACGATGCTGTGAGCATCATCAAAATGCCACATGAGGAATTATTGACTCACAACTCAGCGAGGGATTAAGATTACACGGAGTAAATATGGTCTCAGTCTCACACACTGGCTGCAAAGCTCACAGAAATCTAAATTACTACCTGCCTACCCACTGGCTGAGACAGGTTCTGAGCTAAAATACTCTTTAATTAAAAGATCACCTACTATTGCAATGCATGGGCACAAAAGAGGCTGCACCTTCACCACAGTTATTCCTAATTTCTGAATGCTCAACTCTGTTATCTTAAATAATTTTCTTCTGTCTTTTGATGAGTAATATTCATGTTCTTCAAAGCACTGTTCTACCCTCTCGGAAGTGCCCCCTTGGCTGGGGTTTCCAGTGGCTGCACACCAGATATGCTCTGTATATAATCACTAAGCAGATTGCTGGTTTTTCTGACCGCCAGCTCTGCTGTAAGCAGAATTCTTCCCATTTGGTCTGCGATTGCCAGTAAAACGCCCTCTTCCACATGTGCCTCTTCACTCCTCTCCAGATAACTCCCTGCTTTATGCTACTGAAACCTTGTTGTGTCTGCTTTTGTGCAAATACCTTCAAGGGCATAAAGTGCTCCTGAAATAAGAACATAATGTACCTGATTATCACAGACTCAGAATGGCTGGGGTTGAAGGGACCTTAAAGCCCATCCAGTTCCAGCCCCATCGCAATGGGCTGGTTGCCACCCACTGGCTCAGACTGGGGAGGACCCCATCCAACCTGGCCTTGAACGCCTCCAGGGATGGGGCACAGCCACAACTTCTCCAGCCAGTGCCTCACCCCCCTTTGAGTAAAGAATTTCCTCCCAACACCTAACTGAAATCTCCACTCCTTAGTTTAAAGCCATTACCCCTCATCCTATCACTACACTCCCTGACAGAGTCCCTCCCTGGCTTTTCTGGAAGCCCCTTCTAGGTACTAGAAGGCAGCTCTTCTCTAGGATGTGTGGACGCAGAGCACCTGGATCATTTTCCCTTGGTTTTGCAAATGTGATAGGTTATTAAACAGAAACAATTTGTATTTTAGTATTTTATTTGACAGCATCACATTTACACAGTCCCTTTCCTCTGCAGGAAAGGGAGTTCCCTCTACTCTTTCTCTTCCCCCCCCCCCCCCCCTCTTTTTTCCTCCCTGTGCTTGCAGCCGCCCAGCCTGAGATGGCTGGGAGCAAGGGTGTTGGTCTCACCATTGCCCACACACTTATTTACCCAGAGCTAAGCCCACGGGAGGAGCCCTGACCACCGAACTGGAGCCCGCTCAGGTGCCAGGTAAAATCCTCCTAAATCAGCTTTCACAAAAGCCAGGTCTGTTGGCCAGGCAGTCACTAAAATCAGCCAAAAGGAAGCATCAGTGTTTTAAATCCCTGCAGGGCTCGACCGCACATTCTCCTCCTGGTTTTCACGTTTGCCATTGCCTCCCAAAGCCCCCTTTTTGGAGAAAAGGCTCAACTTCAGGGGCCAGTTGCCCCCACTGCCACCAGCCATCACCTCCTCCAGCACCTGCACGGGGTCTGGGGCCATGGTCTCTGTTTCAGCCCTGTCTGTTTTCCGTGGGAGAGATGCTTGCCCCTCAGGCACCACCTGCCTGTCCCCTGTGCAGGGGCTTACAGACGGGAGTGCACAGCAGCACAGGGCAAGCCTCTTCCCTGCTGGGGCAGGGAGGTGGGGATTCCCTCTCCATTTCCTCCCTTTGTGTAGACACAGTTTAAAAACAATGTTTTGAGTCAGAGGAATGACTCAGTAAGGCAGCTCCTCGGGCAGGATGGGAAACCTAACTTTAAAAAAAAAAAAAAGGAAAGATTTTTGCTTTATGATACATAGGCTGCGACTCATCATCCACACGCACACACAAAGGGCTTTTCTTCCCCAGCCGGGAGCTGAAAGAATCAGCAGAGAGCATGTGCGTTGTGCAGCGGCCTGCAGAGCGCGGCCGCGTCCCGCCTCTCTGCAGGGCCCTGACACCAGAGGGATGCTGCACAAACAGGAAGGAACTTTCCAGAATGGCAGATTGTTGCAAAAATAAACTGTGCCTGCCTTGCGGACAGCAGCAAATGGAAATTATGGGAGGTATTTTCAGCCCTTGTTGTCACAAACAGAGCGAGGGGAAACAACCGAACGGCCAAACAGCCTGCCTGCGGGTGCGGGAGAGGAGTGACAGCGGCACGCGGCTCACACGCCAGCTCGAAATTCACGCTGGCCCGCAGCTGGGGCATGGGTGAGGCTTCAGAAACACCGAAAGGACCCCCAAGCCGACGAGCTGAGAGGACGGGTGCGTAATGCCTCAGCACAGCCACCCCCCGTGTAAAAACCCAGACTGCAAGCAGTGCCTCAGCCCCGCAGCCGTCCACCCGCCTGCCCCGAGGGCTGAAGCCCGCAGTTCACCCCTGGGAGGAGAGCTGCTGGGAGGAGCAGCTGACAGGCTGTCCTGTCAGGACAGACATCTGTAACCGCCACGGGAGCGGGTTGCAGGCTGGGGCCCTCAGCACCGCGTGGAGGGGTCGCACGACGTACCTCTGCGTATCTGTTTCTCCTCATCCTCTCTCTGGTTATCCTCCCTCCTTGGCACTCTTGCTTTCATCCGGCCTTCTCCCAGCAGTGTTTCCACACTCCTCTAGGAGCCAAAATTACGGTAGTTCAAAGAGACTCTCACCACCATGTATCACCATACTACATGGTGATACATCACGGTATTTTAATTTTAGGACACCTCCTGAAGCTGTGCACGGTACAAGGAAGAGTCTGGCCATAAATACAAGGAGCAGAGCCTTTTGCCCAGGCTCGTGGGCAGGCAGGTGTGACCCCACGCATGAACACACACCGGTGTGCACAGGTGTGTCAGGGCACAGCCTAACGCAGCTTCTCTTGCGTGTCTCTTGCTGTCACATGCCAAGAGGAAAGGGGGGGAAATAGAAAATAAAAATAAACATTAAAAAAAAAAAAAACATACAGAAGTGGGTAAAACCCCAGTTTCCCCAAGAAAATGGGTTGATAAGTGGCAGTGTTAAAGGTTGGAAGAAATGTAGGAAGGAAATGATCTTCCCACAGAAAAAGAAAGGGGACCAGTTCTCAGCCCCACAAAACATGCAGGGCCTCTCCAGCGCAGCAGGGAGCTCTGGAGGAGCCCTGCTCCCTCCTAGTCCCCAGGACCTGAAGGCAGGATGGACCCCAGAGGAACATGGGCCCCCAGAGGACCTTAATGCTTTTTTTTTCTAGGTGCTGTTACAACATACAGTAAGCACAGAGGAGAAAAGCAGCATCCCAAGATGGTGGCCCACATGACTACCTGTAACTGGGAGGTTTAAGTTCCTGCCTGCTTGCAGCTGCCTTGCCATAAAACCAAACACCTTTTTTTGCAGTTTTTTTCTTCATAACAAGACTCAGTGGGCTGCTGTCAGAACCCTGGTCTCTGTGAAGCTGCTGGTGTAACGCTGAGGATCCACCAGGCCTTGTCTGATCAGATCATGCAGATGTGGGCACGCAGAACACACAAGAAGGCTCAGCAATGTATCTGCGAGTCCCTCAGTGCTGGTTTTAATGACTTATGCCATGCATCTTATGCTCTGCCTACTCTTCTGGCAGATTTATTATCAGTTCTGAAGATCGTCAAGCTATCACAGGCGTTTCCATGCTTGTCAGCATTTATCTGCGAGGATGCATAGTACTGTCAGATAATGGACTTGGTTATTTCCATGTATTATTCTTGTGCTTAGCACAGCAATATGAAGAAAAAATTCGATATTTACCAATCAGCAACAGATTATTTTCTTATGCTATTTATAGCAATCTTTATAATAAGCAATAAAAATTGGAATTTCAACTGCTCCACTGAATAAAGGTTGATACTTTCTAACATACCCCACCTCACAGAAAATATAATGATTTTTCTGCTTCACCAAAATGGAGGAGTTACTTCGTGTGGCTTTGTGTTCCTGAGCCTTCTTCAGATGGCACGTAAAGAAAGTATCACATGCACAGGATAAAAAAGCATTTGTAAAATGTACCCAGTTCTGCTAAAGGAAGTTGCAGCAGGGAGAACAGCACAAGGAGACCAAGAAGCGACGAGATTTCGAGACACTAGCGCATCTGCTATTGGACGCACAGCGGGTGCGCTTGTGGCATTACATGAGCCTCTTGGCCTCGGTACACAGCACAGCACACGCCGGTGGCAGCACTAGGCAAGGACTGCCTGCGCACCGTGGACAGGATCACCCTCAGTTCAGCTCCAGTGATGTCAGTGAAACTGCAGCAGAGATGGGTTTGGCCTTTGCATACTGCCAGGTACCTGCTCTTTCCTCCAGCTGCTAACAGTGATGTGAATGCAATCTACACTCAAAACCTCAAGCCAAGTTAAACTTAGCAAGTTTAAGGTGCAAGCATGGGAATGCATCAAACCATTCCACCCAAAATATTCAGATGCCTGCAATTTTATCCAAAAGCTTGAATACAAAAGATTTTCCCATTTCAAAAATTTGACTGTACTCATTCAATCCCAGTGCTTTCTGAGATTACGTCACATAGTGCTTAGTGGCCCTGAACGCCCAGGTAACATTTTTATGAGGCGTGTCACAGGCAGAATTATGTGAGTTCGCCACGCAACCATGCCACAAAACAACATCCAAAAGGCATATTTCTGAAACTAAAAGTTTCCCAAAAATACAGTAAAGAAAAAAATTAATTCAGGGTAAGAGAAGAGGCCGGTAGGAACAGACAAGCTGGCATTCTGCTGTTGTGCTTGTCCTTTTCATCTCCTGGAAGGGTTGGTTTTGGACTCAGGCAAGATTCATAAACAGGCCTAGCTAAAGAAAACTCTGCAGTCATCAGTAACAGAGTTCAGAGCACTCTTGTAATTGCAATGAAAGCTCCTCATCTCTTAGAAATACTGAGTTAGGCTGTTCAGCTGTGGATGAGTGAAACAAATGTGAACTAATGCACATTGCCCACTGCTACAGAAAACAGTAAACTTTTGGTCCAGAAAAAGAAAATCCCTGAACCTCTACACAAATCTGTATGTTCATGATATAAATCTGTTCCTTTCTATGCTGCTTCACCCTCAGCCACTGCCAGTCACAAAAGCACTGAATGACACGATGAAATGAAAAAAATGAAGTGGGCCAGCAGCACTCAACTCCTGTCAAACATCCTTTATGGCAGATTAAGGAAAAAATGAAACGGAAGGCCTGACTTTTATAGAGTACAATAAGGGCATGTAGAACACTAACGTAAAAATTACTCAGGCCGTGCCTGTGTTCATAAGACAACGGAAAGGCTCAGGGTTAAACACAAATTATCAGAGGAAGCTGGAGGTGCATTTCCTCTGAGACAACAGTCTGTCCTCACACGGGCACAGCGAGAGCCTGGCCTACATTTAGACATTCATTACACATTCTGTACATACAAGCAGTTAAAGCTCCTTTGGAAACCACAGGGATCAGAGCCTTCTGTTATGAACCAGAGCACAAAGCCTCTCCACTCGAGTCCTCTGCTGCTCCCAGTAATGACTGATTTCAGAGATGGATTTTTATCTGTTTCCTAGGCAGACAGCCCCAGGTGAAGCAGCAGCCAAGACTACGGGACCAAGACTGCTTACTCTACTAAATTACTCCTGCTGAGGCTGCAGCTTGATATTCCCACAGTAAGGTGTGCAAGAATGCAAGAGGAAAGCCACAGCTGTGAAACATCCCATCAGACAGAAATGCAACACAGCCTAACAGGATGCAGATGTAAATGCGAGGCATACGGTATGACTGTCCACAGTTCCTGTTAACTGAAAGAGCCAGTAACAAGCTCTCGCAATAACTGAGCCACTCAGGAAATAAATTGTTGGGTCAGATCCAGAGGTGATGGCCAAGTATCTGGTGAAAGTGGCACCCACCAAGTATTTGAGTGATCAACAAATTCCTAGGTAAATCTGAACATCATCATGTTCAGAAATTCAAGCAGGATGCAAACCAATCAATAACTGATGGAGATTTGGTGGGTTTTTTTGTTTGCATGTTTTTAAAATCAGTCATCCAAGGCTAGCAAACACCAAACCAATTGTGGACTTCACACAATGCCTCTTGTACTACCTGGAGTCCCTAAAGCCAGGTGTGCTTGCTAGAGTTCCTCCCCCTTTTGTATGCATCTTAATCTTCCTGGGCTCTCTTCCTGCATGCTCCAGGATACAAGCCATACTTTCTAACTCTTGCATGACTGGGAATTTCCACCTAGCCAGGTGACTCTAGTGCCTGTATCAGCTCTTTCCCTTCTGCCTGCCCCTCAAGATTATAATTAAGAATAAAGTCAGATTTAGTTAAACAAACCACAACACAGACTAGAAGCTTTTATTGACTGAAGTTTCCCTGCTTCTTTCCTCAGCAGGGACACAATCATGGCAATCATAAAAAGAACACAAAAGCAAAAAAAAAAAAAGTGCTTCTCTTCTAAATAATATTCTTCTGTCTATTCTTATTTTGCATTTGAAAATTATGTTTCTTCCTCTTTTTTTTCCCCCTCAGAGTACAGCATCAATCATTAGCTTCTTCTTTAAGATCTGAAGAAAAAACAGATTCCTAAGATTATGCAGTCTCACATGACCTAGAACTGCCCGAAATTTTTCATGTTACAAAATTAGACAAATACCCCCCACCTCAATTGAATTTTTAAGGTATGACACCTTCTAGCAAACCTAGAGCAGGCAATTTTGTTTCTAAAATAAGTCTAAAAAGGGAAATCAAAAGAAAAAGCTACCCCTTCCCCTCTTCTTTCTCAAGCAGTTCTGCCTTGAAGAGACATGTATATGCCTCTAGAAACCTCAGAAAGGGTCAGTCCTATGCAGCCACTCAGCTTACAACAGAAAATGTCTGACACAAGACAGAACTTTGCCATCTATTTCACTTATACCATTTAGTCCCATTTCTAAGGAGAGATGAATCTGACAGCTATTGGATAATTGGGCCAGTCTTGGACAGGAGCCCAGAAAAAAGAATGTTCCATTCCTATTCATGCTGCGGTTTTGATCCCTTAACTGCACTCAGAAGAGCTACTGCTACCTTGCAAGTTTTTCCTCATTGCAGCTTCACTTCTCATTAAAATAAATTAAGAAATCAGCCGGCCTTTTAGTTACCAACAATACTCTCTCCCTTCTTGCTGCTGCTTTCTACTTCCTCTCTTTCAGGAAGTGATGTCAACTCTGGCTCTGTTTGGGGGTTCTGGTACGAACTCTGGTCTGGTATTGTCGCTCCCTCTTGTTTTCCAGGATGTGGCGTGGATCGTAATGTTGATCCATTGGGCGCTTGAAGGCAACATGGAGAGGAGGGCAAGCAAGGCGGCAGCGCGTATGAAATCTGCTCCGTGAGATGTTGTCCTCCTGCTGTGCTAGGAAATGGCATTTGAGAGCCCAGCTGACCGGAGGATGGAGCTCCCTGCATGTAGAAATCGTTCCAGGGGACAGCCTCATAGGCAGCGATGCCTGCTGGGTGAGAAGCAACAAAAGAATGGACAGAATGATGAGATCAAGGAAAGCAGGATTGAAACTCTGTAAAAATGCATGTTTTGCTTCTAACAACGTACTTGATGTTAAACAGTATAAGTTATTCCTTAATGCCTACTGCAACAGAGCAGACACCGCATACATACGAAGGCTAGTTCTGCCATCTACAGTGCAGTACACACAACCAGAACATCTCTGTTAGGAGGAAAACCCTCAAGTTACAGCATTCCTCTGATCTGAAGAACAAGGTGTGGCTTCAGCACACTGATCCTGGGTGTATGTAATGACGCTAGAAACAGCACTGAGGGGTTGCTTTCTCCACTCTAGTTTTCCAGGTGAGCTCTGCAAAGCATGAGCTGCGTGCTTAATCACCACCTGGATTTATTAAAGCTAGAATTCAGGAAGCTTGAGTTTTATTTTATGAGAATTCAGATGTATTAATACAACTGAATTGCCCACTTACATGCTGAAGTGAGAATTCATGGTCTATCTACACTGACAACTTGATTCTCACCCCACTGCACTTCTGGATCCCTGTACCCAGTTGTCCACACTGCATAATAGTCATAGGAACCCCTCCTTGAACAAAGGGACCACACGCTGCTAATTCAGTCCCTGTTGCACTCCAGATGGAAGTACAGAACAAGAGAGCATCAACTTGGAGACTTCATTCCTTCAGCAATCCTCCTCCATCAGTCCTAGCACGGTGTGCACCTTTACACCTCCCTCTAGGCTTGCAGGACATGCCCCAAGGACACAACGCACACTTCTGGCATCATGCTATCGAAACGTTAATTTGGTGTGCTGGAATACAGCCCTCTCATTTCTTCTAGCACTTCAAACTGAAACAGTATGGAAAACAATGGCTCACAGCCAGAGAGGAGAACCAGGCCAAGGGCTAGATGGCAGGGCTGCTGCCAACCTGTTCTGCAGAATGCCATGAACAATGGAAACATGAGCCAGCTTGCACCAGTCACCCTGTCAGGGAAAGAAGCCTGACTCACAAAGTCCACAAAAATGGTACAAAAGCAGGGGCAGCATCTGTGGTTTGAAAATATTTTATTCTCTTATGTGATGAGAGACAGTTTTTAGACTGTGACTTTAACAAACCTGACAGACCAAGCAAATAAACTGCAATAGTCTTATCTTTGGATTGTACCTGGACTTGAACAAATTCAGACTACAAACCACTGACACAAAAGGATACTGATACTGCCATTTTTACCTAGTTACTTCTTAAAAAAAAGAAATGTTGAAGTGCTTTAATCCAAGTGATACTACAAATTCACATCAGGGAAAGAAAAAAAAAAAAAAAGCTATATCAGTATTCTCTTGGCCCCCATCTCTAACTCTCTTCTTCTGCACTACCCTAAGATGCATAATGTTCTTTCAAAATGATCTCTGCAGAAGCCCAGCAGAGTTGGAGGCAAAAATAAAAACAGGCTTCCAGCTACTGCATTTCCTGTGACAACTCTTCACTCTGCATTATTGACCACTACCTTGCATGCAACATAGGTGTTCACTCAGTACACTTCTGGCAAAACAAAGCTGCTCTCCATTTCAGATGAAACCACTGCAGTACCTGACACACACGGTAACATTTTGACACACAGCCTAAGTAGGAACTTTAGATTGAAATGAATGGGTCACACAGCACTTAAGAGTACAAAGGGTGTGAGAAGAAAAAAAGATAGGCAGCATGCATCTATGTTTATGCACGTGTGTGCATATTCCTCCTGTCAGTCATCAGTAAAACCACTGATCATCCTGAGCCTTTTTGGGTACACTCAGCTACTCCTGAGGAGTGAGATGCCAAGATTTCAGAGATTTACCTGAGTTTCCACTCTGCTGCTGTAACACAAGCTGCTCCCCAGCATGGTTCTGTAGGTAGCCCTGTGTGGCTCCTGCTGTCCCATAGGTTACCACTCTGCTGTTGCCAGGCAAGGCAAGGAAAGCTGCGTTGGACTCGATGGGTGTTGCAGGAGCAAGACGGATGCTGGAGACGTTGCTGGCCAGGTGAAATGGCAGATGGTGGAACTGGGAGAGCTGGTGCTGCTGGGTATATTGGGGCAGCTGGTAAGTTCCACCCTGGCTGCCATACTGACAGTACGGGGTCTCTAGGCTGCCTGCAGTCTCCAGCTGCTCAGGGTAACTGCAGGAAACTGGTGAGCACAAGCTGCAGGAAACAAGAGAAGCAATTCAGAGATAAGAGTAGAGTCAGCAGCTGCAACACCTTGTACAATAACCAACCGTTGTGTGTTCCCCTTGATAGCTACCCAGATGCTGATCTGACCCTAACCCTTTCTCCCACATCCCAGGCACAGGAAAAAAAGTGACAGGAAACACATGTTCCAAGAGCTTTCACAGGAGGACTCCGTACTGTTGCACATTGGTGGGGCCTACTGTTCCTTCAGTTCTTCCCGCTCTCCAAGATACACCCCAATGCTTTATTCATCCTCTCTCAAGGATTCCTTTTCTCTGTACTTCTGGACTCTATATTCACTTGACGTGCACGCAATTAAACTAAAGGTATCACTTTTCTGAAAGCAAGCACCTTGTCCTACCATGCACATTGTAACATTTTTTTCATACTTTTCTTAAAGAATTTCCTTTCTTTTGAGTTATGCTCCCACCTATTTCTTTTCTCCCATGTCCCTAGCTTTGCCCTCCCAAGGTTCACTTTCTTTGTCCGCCTCAAAGAGGATCTCAGCTGTCCTACCCTTGGTTCTGGATGCTGTAAGTGAAGGCCTCCCTGGAGCCATCTTCCTGACTGGACAGGCTGCATTCACTGTTGGGAGTGTCCAGCATCAAGGGAACAAGGTGATCGTAGGGGTTGAAGGACAGACTGAGAGGGAGGCCGGCCCTGCGGATGGGCGGAGGGCTGGGGAAGCACTCCACTCTGCTGGAACTGCAGCTGAGCTGCAGCAATGCCTTTGTCTGAACCGCTTCGCAAGGTGCCACCATTCCTCCCACTGAAGAGGCTGTGAATAAAAAGAGAGACTGTGACAGTAAAAATTAAAAGGAGCAAGCACAGGGTCTAAGAACAGTGGCAGAACAGAAAGGCAAGATGCCAGCAAAGGAGTTGAGGTTAACTGATGTGAATAAGAGTGAACAAGTAGCAGCACCGCTTCTGGGAAAAGGAGCAGTAGCAAGCTCTCTGGAGCACAGGATTATGCTTATTAGTTAAATAAGATTACCTTCATGATTTCAGTCTCTGCATATTGGATTTATTCAGCTCTCAGGAAAGCAGCCAAACAAAGCAAAGTACTTCCTGGCAAAAAAGCCAGGATACCCCAGCCATCTTCCAGGTCTATTGTCCTCTGGGAAGAGTGTGCTGCACAGATTATCCCTTTGAAAAATTTAACTGGTTTGAAAGAAACAAAAAGTATGCCTTCGGAGATTCACTGTCTAGGCCATTTTTGAAAAACAACATTTTCACTCCTGATTCGGCCTCTGATGAGTCATGCCAAAAACAAAACAAAAACATGTAGATGTCAGCTGAAGGGCCTTGGGAAAAAGAATCTGGAAGACGGAAAAGGGTACCAACACCTTTTGGTTGCTAGTCTTGTCTGGTGACCTGTCTCTTCAGTCACTGCTGGAAAAGGAGAGAGGAACAGTTTACTACGGAGCAGCCTCTGTGGAAAGAGGACAACATAGGAAAGGAACAGGTCAGAAGCATATATGCTGGTGATCCAGAACAACAAGTATACACAGATGTTCAAGAATTTTGCCTGTGGTGCAAGAGAACAAGATGTTCTTCTGTTAAGCCAAACAGCAAATGATTTCTTTTTATGGAAGTGTAACCATCTTCAGTTGTGCAGGACAACTGAAATGACTTTTCAAGACTAGCTAGGCTGAACCAGCATAAGGATGAGCAGATATGAGAAAGAAACACTGGCATTGTTGTTTACGTAGAATTGGTCTTCTTCCACACACAGCAAAGCACTCAGGGATGCTAGCAGTGAGCGATCTACAGCTGTACTTCACCCTCACAGGCACACAGAGGAACATCAGATGCGCTCAGCAGGTGTAAGCCAAAGGCCTTTGGCAAAAAACCTAAACATAATAGAGCCATAGCCAGTATCAGCAACCTCTACAGAATTTTAGAATGCATGCCCAGAAAGCTGATACGGAGATTCCACTTTGACCGTTTGCAGCTCCTGCAGATTCTGCAGTGAGCTGTGCAACTGCACTGATCTTATTGCATCTTCCTACATGATGTTTGTTTTTTCCCCCCAACTCACTGCAGCTATGGAAAGAGGCAGCCATGATATTTCATTGTAAGACTTCAATATCACTGATTTCTTGAGTAGTGCTGATTTGGGGCTCGCTTCACAAAACTAGATCAAGACCTAGGATAAAGTTTCTATAGCATTCACACTCCCAGGCAATTCTCAAGTGGTTTAGTTTGCTATTTGAATACACCCTACTTTGGGCAACCTTTACGATGTACATGTCACATTCAGAGTTCTTTAGACATGGCACAGATCAAGGCTTGTACAACAAACCAAGAAGTCAAGACCATATTTAGTTTCCTAGCAAGTCAAAATGGCTCAACCAGAAATGGAGCTGAAGCTCTGTTTTTGTTTCTGAAAGCCCTCATTTGCAGTAGTTCTCCTAGCTGTTCTGGCCCAGGATGTAGTAGTTCACACAAACATTGCAAAACAGCAGCCACATCAGGCACTGGATCTATATCTTCTGAACAAAGTAACAAACGTTGTTAAAATAAGTAATATCTGCTACATCTAACGCTTTTCACAGAAGATATCAGCATCCTGTTCAGTGATGAATTCCGATCACTGGCTTGAGATCATATGTGTATTTTACAATTCTGTTGCTCTTCCAGACTTTGATGTAAAGACCTCAGACGGCTTTCCAGTGAACACTGCATGCAACTACAATTTTTTTGTTCATCACCTCCGTTATTTCTAAGTTTTCACTCCATGAGTGAACCTCGGGAATTTCTGGAGAACAGTTTAGTAATCTGCTGACTCCAGAAGGCCTTGGCATGAGGCACCTGCCAGGATTCTGACAGGTAACTAAGCAGCTGCCTCCAAACCGTTTGGAAGGCCTGGGGGCCATGACCAACTGCTCAAGAAGCCCAGTGTTGGGCACAACACAGCTGATGTTGAGCAACCAAACTAACCTCAGACAGTCGACCTACTAGGAAGGACTGCTTTCTCAAGCATCAGGAGTTCAACAAAAGGCTCTGTTACTATGACCCTCAGTCACACACCATCCAGTCCAGTCTCTTGCAATAAAACACGCCTGTGTAATTGCAGCATTTACTAGAACATTAAGGGCCCTTCGCAGATGCATTTTCTTCCTGAAATTATTATAAATTGTGTGAAAAATACATCTTTCTTGGAAATGGCACCTCGAAAGTAGAGAAAGTCTCGAAGTTGGGAGCAAAAGCATTCTTCAGTTAATAAAGATCAGTAAACCAACTTTAGCCTACAGCTGTACTGCCTGGAGAAGTGTGTCAGGCTGATCTCCTGGGTTTGCAATAGGTGAGAACCTACTACTTGTTTAAAAGGTACAGCTCTTAGTTGCCATTTCAGCTGTGCATCATCAGCTTTAAAGTAATTTGTTCAAAACCAGAATAGTACATTGAAGTGAAATCATTAGGGCTTGTGGGATTTATTTACTGTTCCTTAACAGATCATAGCAAGCTTCATTCAATTGCTCCTCCATACCACTCCAATCTCTGCTACAGGGTAACTAATCAGAGCGTCATTTCCCTAATAATTTCCCTAAGAGCTGCCAGCATAGGCTGGGCTCCCACCATGTGTCCTCAGCAAAACAGCCACGTGAAACAACTACTTCCTGCAAAATCTCAAAGGGGGGGGGGGGGGGGGGGGGCCCCCCAAACAACAAGAA
>VXAV01008514.1:429117-467971 GCA_013399715.1 Alectura lathami
AGGAGCGGAGGCACCCGGCGCCTCCTTAGGCGTAGGCAGCGGGGCGGCAGGCCCAGGAGCCCTGTGGAGACGGGGCAGGAGCCCCGCTGGCCCGCTGTGGTGGCCGGGGCTGGTGCCGCCCGCCTGCCACCTGCCCCCCTCGGGTGCCATCTTCTGAGGGAGCCTGAGCGCGAAGGCGCTCGCCCCTGCCCCGCCAGCGTGGTTTGGGCGGCTAGAGAGCCGGCCTCCAAAGGGCAAGAAACGTGGTCAGTGCGGGGTACAAAAACATCCACGGCACACCGAAGGCCTCCTCAAAGACTGCGCTTCATGTCTGCATGAGGAGTGGGCTTAAATATCACTAATAGCATGCATTTGGAACCCAGATGCAACAAAATTGATTTGTGTAATAGATCACGCTGAGTGAGATCAAGCTCATTATATTCCCCTGTGGGCTGGCAGCAAGACAGGTTCATTTTTAATGGGCTCTGTCTGTTTAGAAGTACTTCTGATTCTCTGTAAACTAGTGGTCACAAGAAACAAGAGGCGCTTTTTGACTTTCTGCTGCTGTCATCTTGCATCCGTTTAATACTTACAATTCTTTAAAAAAAAAAAAAAAACAACAACACAAGGAGGCTCTGTGATGCCAGTCAATTAGTGCTCTCTCATGCTACTACAAGTGTTGTAATCAGCTCTGATATAATTTAAACAAGACTTGGGTACTTGCAGGTGAGTGCATGAGATGCAGGGCAGCTGTGAACCCAGCCTGCCTCAGCGGGCTTCTTGCTGCCTCATGCCTCTGGTGGTGAGACCTGTGCTGTAACCCGCGTGGGTGACAGCGGTACCAAAAATCAAGAGCCTTCTTTGCTTGCAGCTTCTACGTGCAGCTTTTCTAACACTGAGTGAAGTGCAACTGGCTCTAAACACATGTATGTTTGCAAAAAACAAAGACACTCCTTGCTTAATGAATGTGTTTCACTAAATTGTGTTCCACTCCACCATGATGGAACAGCCTTCGTCCTCATCTTGATTCTAGACTCAGGATTTTACACTGCGACGGCACCATTCTTCTACTGTGCATTTTCCCATTTGCTCTGTCTTGGTTTCAGGGTTCACGCTGGCATCGAGGGTCATGCTTCTGCAGCTGCTTTGACCTCAGAGTTGTTCCATTGCATTCAATGAGTGTAAACTGAAGCACGTGTTCCAGCATTGTGGAGGCTGAGTACAATTAGTATGACAGTGCACCCGGCCAAGCCACCACATATAACATGCTGGCAGGGATGTTATTGAAGCTAAAATGACATTTAATTTCTTAGAAGCATTCAGCTGACCAGGCACAACTCTGATCTTGGAGTGGGTGGGTCCTCTTCGCTATTAGATCAAAGCACAAAGATAAAAATTAAAAACTGTCTTTGGGGTTCGTGTCTCTAGGCAGCGTTATGCTTACGTACTGGGTGAAGATTGGCCAACCCTAGTATCTGGCCCAAGTATCAGGTTTTTTTTTTACCTTTTCTGAAGAAGAATAAGAACTATGGAGAATGCTTTATCTTGTTTTCCTTTACGAGGAACCAATACAAGGTCTCCAGGGCTGTGAGCTTTTAGTTTTTAGAGCTACATATATGTATTTTTAATATTTTTAAAATGGAAAAAAAAAAAAGTATTAATAACATTTCATTTTCAGACATAAACCAAGAGTTTCCCAGGTTCTCAACAAAACTTTTTAAAAGTAGCTCATGCTTGTATTTTATTGCTGCTCTTACCACAAAAAGAAATGAGCACAACTGCTCTCTTCTTACAGGTTCTTTTTTTTTTTTTTTTTTTCTCATAACAGTATGGAAATACTGTTTTATTTATTTATCATTTTTGTCCAGATAGGCTTTATATCTCCAAAGCTTCCTGTGGAAGATGGTGGTTACTTGGTGCTTCTATATGCAGCCTGCTGTGTAAGGTAATGCGGCGCTAAGTTTGATTTATTTACTCAAACCTTAATCATTATTGGCCATCAGCGTTCTAGCTGTCCCTGTCGCAGCAGTGGGAATGTCTGCAAAGAGGATGGGAATCATTACAACGATCCTAACCTAATGTGTCACCGCCCTGATTTAGGTTTCTGTCCTGAATCCTTCTCTAGAGGTACATTTGTTCCCTCACTAACTTACAGAGATGTGTGTGCAAAATTTAACGGTTTTTTCATTAGTTAAGTGATGTTAGTACATCTCTTGTTTTTCATGCTTTTGAGTGTTCTTCTGTAACATTTAAAATTCTTTTACCTACTGTAAACCTTACTACTTGTATTTTGCTGTTGTCAAATGCATCTTATGCCACGTAAATGGATTTTAGGCTCCCAGTCTTGCAGTGAGTGAACAGTAGCTCCATCCGGTTGGAATGGAGATGGTAAGATTCAGCTCTGAATTTCTTAATTCTTTCCATGCGGTTACTACCCACACCTTAGATGTTATGGTGACCATCCTTAATTTTTTTTTTTGCATGCATTGAAGTACCATATAACAAAACATGAATATAGATCACTGTGTGGAAGTCACTGGAGACACTGAGCTTATCTGACACGCAGAAAGGTTTCTGACACTGGCAGGAATACTTAGTTGGATAGACTTGGGAGAATACGTCTGAATCTTTCCAGCTGATAGAACATGCTGGGAGAGCCAGGAGCAGCAAGATTAGAGCTGCTCTGTAAGGGAAGATCAGCCTGGAACCAGGGATGACGCCAGCACAGGCAGACGTGGTGTCCCCACTGACCAGGGTGCAGGCCTGGAGCATCACAGCAGGGTGCCATTGACTCAGGCAGGGTGAGGTGATGAGTCAGGGCCAGCGTCCATCCAGTGGCTGCAGTCACAAGCAGAATTCCTTCGTGGCCAGAGCTAGGCATCGGCCTACTCCAAACCATAGTTCTGGGACCTGATGCTTAAGCTCAGACACCTCCTGGGACAAGCAGCAGCAGATGCACAGGGGCAGGAAACCAGTCAGGGTAATAAAAGCCCGTTAGTGCACCTGGAGCCACGACAGGGAGGGAAGAGAGGCTACCTCATTTTTAGAAATACAAGCCTTTTTTTCTCAGACTCTGCCAATCACCATATTGGCAAACAGACACATAAAACATGAATGGTATTTATAGATTATTCTTGAAATAATGGCTTTTATTGGGATGTGTGCTGTGATTCTGCAGAGGGGAGGTGTTAAAAACTACGTATTTTGGGGCTCTTCACGTGGACTCTGAACACAGCTCTGAAGGCGTTGTTTACGTTCACAGCTACTCCTTTCTGTAGCCACTGTGATATCAAATAGGTGCCTGAAGCTCGTTACCCAGGAGAACAGGGTAGGCAGTGCTGATGTGTGAGTCCCCGATCGCGCTGATGAACATGAAAAGGCCATCTCTCATACAGTGTTCTTGTTCCGTGGACCTTCTTTGGAGATTTTATTAGAGCATAGAGGCTGAGAAGATAAACTGTAACCTATTCCTGTTTAATTCCAATTTCCTAGGAAGTCAGGTTACCCCTGTTAGATAACGCAGGGAGAGAGCCCGACTCATCATTAAGACTGAAAATAGCATTCAGCAGATGTTCTATCAACTTAATTATGACCAACTGAATGTGCGGTTGCAGGTGCTAAGAGATGTTTAGAAGAATTGCAGTAGCTTGGTTACCAGTTCTTTGGCTTGTACAAGCTTAGTCTCAAAAAGCACGAGGCAATTCAGTGGAGATTTGTTTATGGATTTTGGAAGCAGAATGGTTCTGGGGCTAAACAATTAGTTAATTAGAGACAGTGAGAAGCTGAGGACTATCTGAAATGTAAGAAGTCAAAGTCAAACAGGATGTAAGCACTTAAAAGCATAAGCTGATTGTTAAATGTTCCCGAACAAAAACCTAACAACAGGAAACTTGCATTGGTGAAAGGGAGAAGTTAACCTTTGACACAAGCGGTTCAACAGTGTAAATGCCCTATCCGTCACAGCAATAGCATCCTTGACTTTTCCCATCTAAATAAAAATTCTGACAAGAACATACAGGTTTTAACATAAAAACCACCTAATAAGTAATACGCCTCCTTGATCTTGAGAGCAGAACTTGAAAGAGTAAAGAATTGGTGGCTTCTAAATCGTTAACAAGATGACTTCTGATTGAAAATGGCAGTACCTATAGCCTTCCTCCTCCACGTGCAGGTAACAAGGATGAAGCTGATACAAATATGCTACAGCTCGGACTGCCTGCATATGACCTTGCATGGACACATACTGGGTTGATCCCAGGACGCAGTTCACTATACCAGCTGAGACATCAGTGAGCCTGATGACCTACAGGATTCACAAGGCTGGGATGAGCAGATGTTTGGGATCTTTGAACATTCATGGATCTTGTTGAGAATTATAACTTTTCTTATGTCACAGTGTAGTTTGAGACAGTTTTACTTTTGCTTTTAGCTAGCACCAGCTTCAGCTATTCTAGGCAAGAAAAGTAGATGTGTAATCTAGTACAGGCAATGGATTAAAAGACAATCATACCATCATTTAGGTTGGAAAAAATCCTTAGGATCATCAAGTCCAACTATCAGCCTAATGCTGTGTGGTGGTTTAACCCACGATAGCGCCCAGCAGTCACTCGCTCACCCTCCCCCAGGCTGCAGTGGGATGGAGGAGGGAAGTGAGGAAGAAAAAGGTAGAACTTGGGAGTTAAGACAAAAACTGTTTTACTAAAATCGCTAAGGAACAAGAGATAATAACATGTAAAGAGGATAAAAGGGTAATAATACTGATAAATGGAACCAGTGACCTAGGAGAAAGGTGTTTTGTCACCCACACACAAGCCCAACCTGGAAAGGGAAGAAGAAACCAAAGCAGCAGCTACCCCCCCTCACTGGAAAGCAGGGGTATGATGTATACATGACATGATGTATATGTCACTTGACATATGTGGGTCACTTGACCCACACATGGGTCACTTTAAGTCAGATGTCCTAAGTCCTTTCCCCCCTCCCCCAACTTTCTAATCCCTTCCCTTCCAGCATTTGCAGATTCAGCTATGGTAGGAACCATGACATGCTGCAAGTCCACCACTAAACCACATCCCTAAGCACCTCATCCGCAGTTCTCTTAAATACCTCCAGGGACGGTGACGCCCCCACTTCCCTTAGACAGCCTGTTCCAATGCCTAGCCACCCCTTCTGTGAAGAAACTCTTCCTGACATCCAGCCTAAGCCTCCCCGGTGCAACTTGAGGCCATTTCCTTGTGCCCTATCACTTAACACCTGAGAAGAGAGACTAACACTCCCCTCACTGCAACCTCCTTTCAGGTCGATGTGGAGAGCTAAGAGGTCTCCCCTCAGACTCCTTTTCTCCAGACTAAGCAGCCCCTGTTACCTCACCCACTCTTTGCATGTGTGGTTTTCTAGTCCCTTCACCGTTTCTGCTCTTCTCTGCATGTATTCCAGCACCTCAATATTGTTCTTGTAGTGAGGGGCCCAAAAATCCTGCCTTACTGGTACAGTAGGCTCAAATCTCATCTTCTGTAGGTTATCCTTTTAGGATGGGAAAATAAAGGGAAAATACTAAACGTATTTCTGAAAATACTCAGAAAATAGTGAGTTACTCTCATTTGAGATGACAACCTTAAATAAGGAAAGCAGAAAGGTATTTTTTATTTTAACTGGAGAAGTGCATGAGTTTATTAGGACTAAAAGCAACTTTTTTTTTTTTTAATCCAGCTAAAATTATTAACATAAATAGGCTGGAAATACGCTATACCCCAAAGTAAAGGAGAATTAAAGGCAGAACATTACAGAAAAGGAAAGCTAGAAGTACAAAGATAACTAATTCTTCAAATATATTAAATGCAAGATGGCTACACACTGTTTTCTTTGGTGTACTGATTCTTACACTTGATCTTGCATTGACGTAACTAAACGCAAACACCTTCCTTTAACACAGAAACAGTATTTTACAGTTGAAGGCATGTTCTCAAATAGACAGGTTCTGCACAAAAGCAGGACTGCATGTAAACTGGACTTAAAACCAGAGAGTCTACAAAAAAAAAAAAAGTCCCTGGTACATATTTTGACTTTATCTACAGTGGCTAAATATCTCAGTGTTTACTATAAAGTGTGCAAAATGGTGCATGCAATACCACATCAGCTATCAGATTAAGAACAGCAGGAAAGTGCCACTCCATCGCTTATGCCTAGTCGTGGTTATTTTGTACAGGGCATGTACCAGCCTGACAGAGATCTTTGTAAAATGTTTCTACTTTGAGTGGGAGGCAGCATGGAAAACACAGTCATTCCAGATGGCTTACTAGGACCCTTGTTCAGGAGAGAGGTGACCTTTGTGAAACAGATTCTTCAGCTTGATAGCTCTTAAGGAACAGGAAGTCGCCTCTGTGACTTCCAAAAACTTTCTGAAACTTGAGTGGATATTCTAATGCTATCACGGACTCTTAATAGTATCCTAAGACTGAGTTCAGTTCAGGTACAATGAAACACTGTGCCTTTAAAAAAAATCAGTAGCTGAGCACAATCAAATAGATAAATTGTTCTAAATAGAAATTATACTATGAAGATCAATATCATCAAGAGGATACTCAAACGGAAACATTCTCATCTATACTGTGCTTCGCACTTAGCACCTTCCTTCTCAGGAACTCAAAGCTCTTAGTATGCTAATGAATTTAGCCTCACACCATCCAGTGAGGTAGGTAAGTTTAACCCCGTTTCACCGACTGGAAAACTAAGGCAGAATTCTGAAGTGACTTGCAACTCGCCAGTGGCAAAACCAGAATACATTTTCAGAAGTCCAGATCCCAGACCTCTGTGTGATTGAAGTCCCTCCCTACCACCACAAAGTAATACATGCAACATTTTTCCTTCTCCTGCTGCTGTATTCCTGGTGACACAAAGGAAGTGAATGATTTTTCCCAATTGAATTCCTGCTTTCTTTGGTGAAAAGCACCTGGTTCTGTCAAAGTGCTGTATTACACTCTTTGCAGAGGTGCTTCTTCTGAGGCACAATAGAAGAAGATGGTTTCCCCATGGCAGGGAGACTGTACAGGTCCAACCAAGGCAGAGTTATTTCTTGCAGAAGACCTGCTGCTTGGCATTCTTCACACGTTGTTCTTCCTTCAGGTTCTTCTGCCGCGCGTGTTTGCTGGAGATGAGTTCCACGTGTTCTGAGGGGAACCAGCCTCTCTCCCTGTCTGAAAGTTTCACTCCTTCCATCCATCCTGTGGGAGTGGGGACAAACAACATGAGGCAAAATAGCTGAGCATTTTTTCATTCCTCTTCCCCCAAAGCCCCCTCCAACAAGGCCCTAAGATCAAAGATTCCCTTTCAGCTTCCAAATAAAGTGCCTTAATGAAGATGAAAAGTCTCGTCATCCTCTCAATCCAACAATCACAAGCGAGAGGCTCCTTCTGAAGCCTGACTGTGTTGTCAAAGCTTTACACTAGTCGAGTAACTTCGTGCCCATAATTCAAGATATCCATTGCTTATTCTGCTCACCGTCATTGCTGTACTGCATAACCATGATGATATCTGCTTTCTCCAAAGCTAACTCATCGTTTTCCCGAGCTTTGTACGTCCTTATGCACTGAACCTGTGGTGCATCTGAAAGGAGAAGAAAGATCATAGTGGCGCACAAGAAAGTAACAGTAAGCCTGCGTGTATCAGACCCAGAGATGGAAGGGGATAAGAGACTGCCCAAACACTGAAAAGCAGAGAAGTAGAAGGGGGATTACAGGTCTTTATCAAATGAGGAGTAAAGATAGGTAAAATGACTGACAGAACTGAGGAAAAAAACCCACGAATATCTTTAATTTATGAAAAGGCAAATATTCTGCCACTGAGCCATTTTCGGATGCTCCACCTTGCACTGACTCCAAGCTGCCCACCCTCCTTGCTATAACAGCAGAGCATTCTTACCAGGGCATTCCAGGAGGTCCGGTTCCCCTCGTGGAGGTGCCAAAGCAGAGATCCACCTCAGCTTCTCACTGCTGGAAAACATCACCAGACAGGCGTCAGACTTCAGCGCGAGGGACAGCGGTCTGATGACGCCTGTCCTTGCTCGCAGGAGGGGGCATGGAGTGGGCCGTTAAAGAAGCAGGGAAAGAAGAAGTGGAGAAGAAGGATGGGACAAGCCACAAACTCCCATTTTTTGAGGCTGATGGTATGAAATGACATGGCAGTACTGTACAAGTAGCTATGATGAGAGAGGAGCAATATAGTTCATTAGGGGCTTGTTATGGCAGAAGGATGATTTTTGAGCCTTCTGTTCAGCAGCTGCGTGATATTTCAGCATATTGGTAGCTGAGGGACAACTGCCAGGCTTCTAAGGAGTTGTCTGGTTACAGCATTGGGATATACTTTTAGCTCACTTACTGGGTCTCTGTACGAAATAGAAACTCCACTCTCTTTCCCTGGAAATTCTGAAGTAGAAAGAGACGGAAAACATTTTTGTTTGTTCCGTGCAGTTTCATCTCGCACTTCTCCCCACGCACATCTGAGAAAGCAGCATGATCAAACACAACAAAACGTCCACCCCTGCAGGTAAAAAGGAGGAACAAAAATTGTGAGTTTTAAGGTGATGAGGTTAAGAAGCGAGTCCACGTAATTCCCCGATGTTAGGAAAGCAAGGAGCTTTTAATGAGTCTTCATCTGCTTCAAGCACCTTAAGCTTTGTTTTTGCTGGAAGTCTGAGAAGGTCAGATAAGAGAGGGGGATTTAACAAAAATGCATAGAAACACTGCCTTTGTAAGCTCTGTCCTAAGTCAGGGTTTTATTTGACAGCTTACAGCATAACAAAACCACTCACCCACCCCTTCCCTCAACCAGCCAACTACTTTTTCAGTTTCACTGACTTGCCCTTTCACAAACCTTCATACCGTCCTTTAGGAAGAAATAACAAGTTATTGTGGTTTTACTCAAAAAGTTATGAAAGCATTTCGTATTACAGAGGCGGAGAAACAGAATGGAAGTGTTGCACTGAGGACGAGAAGAGATCTAGTTAGATTACTGTATGTTGTAATTTAGAGTTGAGAATATCAGATTCCAAATACTTACATGATACTCATGTAATGCAGGGTTAGGAGAGTGACTTGACAAATGCTGCCACTTGCTGGCAGGCAGAGGGAAAGGACTCTCACCAAAGCACAGACCCAGAAAGAGACAGGCATTTTAGAAGGAACAGCAAGAACTGTGGCTGAAGCACTCACTCCTTCGGCCGTGACAGGAGCAGACAGTCATTGAAGAGATGTAGGTAGATAGGACGGGTGGTGACTTTCCATTTTGGACTTGGGGTGTTGAAGTCCAGTGCTGTCAACTCACCACACTTCACAAGTCGCCTGGACTGTGAAATGAGTGGGAATATCTACAAGACAGAAGTAAATATTTATGTCAAGTGTATGCAAGGAAAAAAGTATCCATGAGTTTTGGATTTGCATTTGTGCCTTTCTCCAGAAGAAGCGTGCTTTCGTCTCTGCAGCCGGACTGGGACAACTCATGGCAGGGACCTTCAGCTGAAGTTTGACACAAGTGATTGGGCAAGCGAAGCACTGATGAAGAGCTGATCTGCATATGATATTCTGGTTCAACAGTTCTGTGTATATTGGACAGGAGAATAAAAGCAAGCATGACTGACTTTGCAAGGAAAGAGATGAGAGATATTAGGCTAGAGCAAAACCCAGGGCATCAACTAGCTCACCTTGCACTCAAATTCAATCTTCTGGCTGAGGTAGATCAGCTCTTCAGTGCTTTTCATGCGCTGGACATTTTCATTGCAGTCCTTGATGAGCTGCAGAGGAAAATGTAACGCGTGATAGTGAGGAGCAGAACTGCCTAGTGGGATCAGTATTACTCCCAGAAACCCACGAAGAATCAGTATGAATGACAATTTCTTGGGCACTCTCCTGAAAACCATTTTTTGCAGGTGAGCATACTAAGCTTCTCCATACCTACAATGAACGACTGTCCTTAAGGAATCTAGATGAGACTTTAGATGAAGTCTCTGTGATCTTGATGATCCTTGTGGGTCCCTTCCAACCCAGGATATTCTGCAGGTATTGTTTTAACTTTGGGATACTCAGAGGGATACTAGAGACTTCTGTCTCCTTTCAGGTGACACAAGCTGAACTGCTGGTTGTTTGGATGCAGTTTTTACTAGATACTCCGCTGTGAATACAGGAGGATAATTAGATAAACATCAGGTCCAGATTTTTCACAACCCAGGGCTTGCTGCAGCGAGGACCAGACAAAACAGAAGTATTTCAGTCTTGAAGCTGCCTACATAGCTGTCTGAAATGATACAGGGCACCTGCATGACAGTGTCATAGAGATGACGCTGCCTTGAACATAGCCATGTCCAAGGATTCACCATACGACATCTTGTCCACCTGCTCTCAGATGGCAGTGTTTTTGGAACTGTGCAGCAGGCAGGTGCAATCCTAAGAGTTTTAAGGAGGAATGCACCATGCTGAACTAGTCGTTAGGTCTGTGGTGGAGAGCAGAGTAGCAGTTACAAGGAAGGGAGTGACAGTCCAAGAAGGTCAAGTGATGACTAGACAAAACAAAGACCAGCAAGAAACAAGTCTGTCTTACTCTGCAGTACAATTTTCAGATAACAAATGTTCCAAGAAAACTTTAAACCTTGTCTCTTTAATCAACAGGATAGAAGAATGAATGTAATCAAGTAAACATCTTGCCATGCTTTCTTTTTTGAAGGAAGATTTTCTTGGAGAAGTGGGGGAGAAATTGATAGCTAATGAGAGACAAAGGTAGAGGAATACAAAGGGGGAATAGCAGTTTGGAAACTGGAGACATCGAGTCCTGAAAACAGTAGTTCGGTATCGTTGGCAAAGGTTCAGCTGCATCCCCGCTGGGTCCCGCCTTTATGTTCTTTGCTCACAGCTACAAGTGCACGTGCACAAGAGCCACATGAACACACCAGTTTGTTACAGGTGAGGATCAATGACAAGGGCCACTGACAAGGTTGAGGGCCAACAGAATGTTCAGGGACACCTTGGTGCCCTGCAGCTGTGCAGTACAGCACGGCTGTGGAGAATGGGTTGACAGCCTTACCTTTTCAAGTGCATCATAGGCCTGCGTCGCTTGCACTTCCTCCTCAGACCCAGGCCGAGTTCTCTTCAGGATATTCTGCATGAGAGAAAGTGGTTTTTGTGATGTAGACAGGGAAAGCAGAGCTCTGGGAGGGGTCTGAGAAACAAGGAGACATCAAGATACAGACCCTGCCTCAAGGGTGACTAAAGCAGTGGTAGATAATGAGATGTGGAGATAAGGCCAGAAATCTGAGGTGCTGGATGTAGCTGACAAGCTGCACTAAACAGAGCATCCCTGAAAATCCGAATGGAGTTAACTATCCTGTGCAAATTGCATGGCATAGGAGGCAATCACTAACCTAAACACAAACAGCCTTAAGCGCAGAATAGTTCTTTGTCTGATATTCCTTTTCTCCTGTTCAAAAAAGGCTCAAACAGTCAAAAAGAAGAAATTTCATAAAAGGAGCTCAAAATTGATTCACCGGGGACTTGCAGGTTGACTTAAGAGGAGTGTCCCAGAGAGACAGACAGTGTTGCTGGCAAAGAGTAGAGACAGACAGCCCTCCACAGGGCAGTCAGGAAGCACTTGCCTTCTCCTGGCAGGAAGCCAAAAAACGTTCAATAAAATTTAAATCAACAAGTTCTGAGACGACGCCATAAATTATTCATTGCTATATAACTGCAGCAGTGTTACAAAGTCCTAACAAGTACACAAACTGCACTGCCTCGTAGGGAATATCATATCCAATCTGTGGTGTTGGTCTAACGCACAGCAGGCATTTGCATGGCGACAAACGGGTTTGTTTTCGCTAAGGCTTATTCACAATATACGCTCTATAGAGCATCCAGCCAAACTTATCAGAGACACAGCATGAATGGCTGTATGCAGCTCCTCCTCCTAGTGCTTGGTGCTGCCTCGTTGATGTGACTTCCAGACTTGAAGAAGGGTCAGCTTAAGAAAAAGCAGGGAATCGCTACAGTTACCTGTAGGAGGAGTTTGAGTCGAGTGATGCGCTGGAAAGGGAGGATGAGGAAGGATTTCAGTGAGAGGCGCTGGCATACTGGATCACTTTCCAATCTCTCCAGGACTTGTTGGAATCCTGCATTCCCGCTCCTGAGGGAGTGGAAAAAACACATCCAGACATTAGAGCAAGTAGTCTTTCTAATGCAGAGAAAGAGTACCAGATTTCAGCGAGTGCTGGAGTACTCCAGTCCCTGCAGTCAGGTTTTGGCTCTGGAGCAAGAAACATCAACAAACTGGGCCACTCTGCTTAGGAAGAGTGAGGAAGGGAACCAACTGTAAGACTAGATCTCTCCCAGTCAGCAGCACCCAGAGACAGTGTCTGAATGACATGTTTGGAATAGTGCCTTCTCCCAGAATAACTGTAGCTTCGCTGGAACTGGGACAGGGAACAGTGCAGAAGCGCTAAGGAAAACCTGCTCAGGACTAACCCCGAGCAATGCTTGGCTGTGCCACTGAGTGCAGAAGCGGAGGGCAAGAAAAACTGATGGTGCTCTGGCCTTCAGATTGACAATCTGTTTTAAAGACTCTTGGGTAGCCAGTTTAGATTTACTGACAGCAACTTCTCTTAACCATCACTTGTGAATTCTCAGTAGTCTGAAAACCACAGACTTTCTAGACAATTTGACAACAGTCTGCAACAGAATCAGATGTTCTCTTTCCAATTATTATTCTTTTTCTTTTCCCCCCTTTCTCCTCTCTCCAAAGAGGAGCCTCACAGCAGCTCAGTCCTGTTGTCCCAAATGCCACTGAACTGAAGAACGCTCCTGCCTGTTCTTCTGGGAGTGTACTGTCGGTACCAGGAAACAGACTGTACTTGCTGTATTCCCTGTCACTTGAAAGAGTGAACATCAGAATTGGGTTGGAGAAGGTTCCAACAAATGAACAACTTACAGTAACCGCTGGAAGGTTTGCTCCTGATAGGTTTGGTTTGTTACATATGGTAAGTACACCCTGCGGAACTCGGGAGCATGCTTCAGAGCCACATCACATACGTGGAAGGTGAACATGTCCTCCTCAAACTTCTCCTCCAAGTCAAAAAGAAAACTGCAGCACACAATTGTGGTGCCATAAAAGGAGAGAGAAATACAGAGCAAAGTCATCACTTTCATTAGTAGCAGGAACATCCTCATTTCTTTAAAATCTGGACAGCCCACATGAAGCACAAAGATAACTCCTTACTTCTAGAGATAACAGGGCCTGTACAACAACAGTTCGGGGCTAGATATCAAGGAAGAGACAGAGGCAAAATGGATTACTGTTCCTCATTGAATCACAGAGCATCCTGAGTCGGAAGTCCACCTCCTGGTTCCACACAGGACCACCCAGAATTCAGACCCTGTGTCTGAGAGCACTGTGCAAACGCTCTTTGAATTCTGGCAGCTTAGTGCCATGACCACTGCCCTTGGGGAGCCTGTTCCATGCCCACCACCCTCTGGTGCAGAACCTTTTCCTAGCACCCACCCTGACCCTCCCCTGACACAGCTCCGTGCCGTGCCCTCGGGCCCTGACGCTGCCCCTGGACAGCAGAGCTCAGCGCCTGCCCCTCCGCTCCCCTGGGAGGGGGCTGTAGGCCACCATGAGGCCTCCCCTCAGCCTCCTCTGCTCTGGGCTGAACAAACCAAGGGACCTCAGCTGCTCCTCACACACCTTGCCCTCCAGACTCTTCACCATCTTTCTAGCCCTCCTTTGGGCACTCTATAGTAGTTTTATGTACTTCTCGTATTTTTTCTCATAATTGTGGCACCCAAACCTGTACCCAGTGCTTGAGGTGAGGCCACACAGCGCAGAGCAGAGCGGGACAATCCCTTCCCTCACCCCCAGGGTAAGGCTGACCCTTTGGGCTGCCAGGGCACACTGCTGGCTCAGATTCAACTTGTCATCAGCCAGAACTCCCAGATCCCTTTCTGTGGGGCTGCTCTCCAGCCTCTCGCCCTCCAGTCTGTACATAGATCCAGGGTTACCCACTCCCAGGTGCATAATCTGGCACTTCCAATTTTCACACAGAGGACTGCCCAGCCCTCTAATTTGTTCCTGAGAAATCATATTTGCTACTTCTAAAGTTACATTCAGGAAACAATAGCAAATTAGAACATCAAAATAATCCCAGTGGTAGAAATTGAAAACATTCTAGCAAACCATACCAGCTTAGTGATATATGTAGCCAAGCCTTGCAGGAGGAAAACAGAACAGAATCCTGCAACATACAGAATTCCTTGCATGTGGGGGTCAAGTCTACCTTTTAGGACTTATGCTCAACTGATTTCACATGAGGTTCTGTCATACGATGGCTGTAACTTTATTTATTTTTGATCTGGGATTGTGCAGCTGCCTCTTCTGCACATGTATTTGACAGGAGCTGCATTTGGTTTGGGTTGAGGTCTAGTGGCCATTTGATTGTACTTAGCGCCTACAGGGCATGGCAGCACATTTTGAACATTTTGATGCTGCGGGGCTCACCATGCACAATAAGATCATCATTTCTGTGACTTAACACCAAGATCAGCATTGCCCTGTCACCTAAAAAGGTGATGGTTCCTTTGAGGGCAGCATTGGTATGCGATCACAAAATTCTACGTGCACGTATATCCAACGCGAAGGGCAGTGAACATGCAGAACAGGAGTGAGAGATGTTACTGATAGAAACTAGTCGTTTCCAGGCTGTATTTGTGCTTAATGGATGGCGTTAGTTGTGGAAGCAAGGGCCGCATCTCACCTGGCGCTGACATCACGGACGTCCTGAAGACGGGAGAACAGCCACTGACGCTCCTGATTGGTGAGCATTGCCTGGAGTTCTGATGATCGCTGGAAGTGATCCACTGCCACGTTTAAACTGCGCAGGTAGGAAGCCTCGGACATTATCAACTCAAATTTGGCCTTGGGAGAAGAAAGAAGGGAGCATAACATCAGTAGACTAGGCAAGCCTGCAAGGAATCTTACCACATAGAGATGGGGCAAAGCAAGGAAATGATGCAAGCAGTGTGTAATTACAAAGGGAGAGAGGCTTTAGGAAGGAAAGACAGCTTGTCAAGAATAACAGCTACCTGCTCTAATTTTACTTTTAATTCCTCCTTGACTCCACTTTCACTAGGTCCCCTATTTTAGGCGCTCCCATAGATCTTCCAGCATCCGCATTGCCAACATACTTTTTCTCCTTCATAATGTTTCACGTGCTGTTGTTTTTTCCTCTCTTTCTGGGTTCTCCCACCCACTTTTTGGTCCCTCCCATTTTCCTTACCCCGTTACTCCACGTACCATTTCGCTGAACACATTTCCCCTCAGCCCTGCAGCTCACGTGGGTCAATTCTTTAAACTCACACTCTGCCACAGGAACTGCAATTCCTTGTGGTTTTATTAGCATTTCCCATAAGTTTAAGTGTGGGCGAATGCTGTAAGTCTTCTACTTTAATATTGTCCTTTGCATCGAACTTGCTCAAAATTCCTTGTTTTATCTTATTCCAGTTTCCCAGTATCTGTTTTTATGATGTTACTGATATATTCCATCCTCTCACCTCAGAGCTCCTTCTCTCTGCAATGCCGAACTTCAGCACTGCACTGCTTCATCACCACCACTGATACCACATCCCCATGCTGCTTACACAAGTAGGTGACCTCCACATCCAACCATCGCATTCCTACGTCAGGCATTTTTGCTCTCTGATCACCCTTCTCAGTTCTCTTGCTTCACGACAAGGCACCCATCTACCTTATTACATCTATCCATTACCTCTTGCAGCTTCTGCTCATCACGGGACATATTGAGTAGCATTCTGCTGCCTCGGATCATGGGGATGTCCTGCCAGAGGGACGCATTAGATGAGACTGACAGTCGTTGCAAATACGAGTCCTGAGGGGACAGCACCTTCCTTCGTAGCCTTGGGGAGCTTGGCAAACTCGACTCTATATCCTCTGCAAAGGAATCCACTCTCTTCTGGCTTTGAATGGCCTTGTTCAGAACCACATCACTGTACTCCTGATACAGCAACCTTGCTGTGAAGAGAAGCATGTATTTTTAAATTTTCTACAGCAGCTGCCTGCCCTCTGCACTTCAGTCTCCAGAAAACTGTTACTGTCTCAGTTTAGGACAACTGACTACATTAGATCATATGCACCTGCTATGAGCAAAGCAGTGACTGTGGCTCTGGCTTCACAGCCTCCACTAAACATCCCTTTGCAATGCTGTAATGCTGCTGCGTGGCAAAAGCCACTGCAAGTGTGGGGGTCTGCCACAGCACTTCAGGCAGAAGGTACTTACAGGAGTTGATGAGTTTGGAGTGCCGACGTTTGAAGTTGTCCATTGCGTCTGCAGGCTTCTTTTCTCTGTCAGGGAACAAGGATATTTGCAAACAAAAGGAAAATGAGTAGCACAGTGCCAGAGGAGGATAATCCAAATCTTAGTAACAGACCTGGCACAACAAGAACCTCTCCTTCCAACAGGCTCAAGCTCCACATGCTTTACTTTACAAAGAACAAAGTTTGGCTTGGTGGAAACACTGTCCACTGGACAGAAATACTTCAGTAGCAATGGAGTCCTCTCCCAGAGGGCCAGGCTGGCCCAGAGTTCCTGGGCAGTTTGATCTAGTGAGCTAGTGGCTGGCAGCCCTGTCCACAGCAGGAAGGTTGGAACTAGGTGATCTCTGAGGTCCCTTCCAACCCAAGCCAGTCTATGATTCTATGATTCTAGGGCATGGGCTCAACACAGCCATAAGTCATGCCATCATAGTTTTCTACTCATTACCTTCACCTTTGGCCCCTCAGGAACAATGGGAGAATGTCACGTACCTGTGCTGCACAGGCCTAAGATCAAAATCAAGGGGGCCTTTGAGAGACTTACCGCAATATCACTGTTTCTGAACTGACTGGTGGTTCCCTCTGCACCTTGTGTGCTTCTTCCTCTGAAGGAACAGGAAGGACTTCTGCATATAATTAGAAAGTAAACACAAGTCCAAATTCAGAGTCAAACTAGAATCCCTGAAGACACAGAAACCACTTACCATACCCTACCTACATGGTGGTCTTGGGATACAGCACAGATGCCCTCCTGAACTTCATTTCTGGTTTCAATGATCCTTGGCATTACTTACACCTTACATCTTTTACTAAACCATGTTTGCTTTTCACACCTACAAGAAGGCTGATACTTTCAGGAGTGACCTTAACTCTAAGAGAATCCCTCTCCAAGTTGCTCAAGTGTAGATACTGCCTGTGGGCCCTATATCTGTAAGCTGCCTTTCCCCTTTCAGCAATGTGGGCCAGGCACCTGAGGATCTATGGACCCAAAGTCACTAGTTGTGTCTGAGAAGTCTAAGACTTGCTTTTGCAGATGTTGAGCTCCAAAAACGCTCAGTGGCATCTAGGACAGAATTACTGAACACCTAACAAAATCACGTGTCCAGAGTCTTGGAAGGGATGTCATCCAAAACTCGCATTTATGTACCGTGATCACTTAAAAACTGCTGTTTGAGTCAGCTTCTGTTTATGTAAAAGGAGGGAAGTATGGACTTGACTTTTTTTTTTTTTTTCCCTTCCTGAGAGGTTTAATTAAATAAGGAGTGAAGAAATTATATATAAATTCATCAGAAGCAGAAGGAAGATGAGAAACCAAAGACTGAGCTGCAAATATGCATCAGGGGAAAGAACTGGTGACTAGAACGCTTTAAAACATTGAGCAAAGAATTTACAGGTCAAATACACGAACAAATTTTGATTCACGTGTGCTGCCGAATTATTTGCATCCATCAGCTCCTTTCCCTCTGTGCCAAAACTCCAAGACATTCTGGAGCTTGGAAAATAAACTAAGTAATTGCTGAGAAGAAGTATGTTTAAAATATTATACACGTAGCATATAATAAAGAACAGACACGCATCCTGACAGTAAGTACTGTGTGAATGAGCTGCAATACAGAAGATGCAAGTTCTCCATTCATAACATCAGATGTGGCTTCTATGCAAGTTGGGATTTTAAATTTGACAAATTTGCATTCTTATCTGTAATCTCAAAGCCTAAATGCTCAGGAAGAAATCTCTTTCAGAAGGTCACATTGGAAACTAAAGGTGTCAGTTGCAAAACGAAGGGAGGCAGCAAATAAACAAGGAGCTACCACATGCCATAACACGCACAGGCTAATGAGGGTGTGTGCACGCATTTTCCCTACTACTTAGAAAAGGGCTGTTACGGAAGTGCAGCAAAATGCAATGGCCGTGTGATGGCAGCAGAGGCGACCAGCAGAAGCAAACTGCCTTCACATCGCCTACTTAAGGTAACTCTAGGTTTTAGGTATCTGCCATCAGTTTTTCGGGGGGAAAGAGGGCAAGTGGAAACGGAGGACAGGGCTCACCCTGCAGCATGTCCGGTGGTACTGACGTCCTCTTCAGGCCCTGCCGGTGCCAGTCCTTGCTTTTTACTCGGCGTTTAATCGGGCCTCCTTGATTGGCTCCCAGTTCTTGTGCAACTACCCTGGTTGTTTTTTTGTCTGGCCAGCTTGATGATTTTTCCAAGGGTAGATGTTTGGGTACTTCATCCTTTGACTGAGCCACCAAATAGCGTTCTTCTCCTTGGCCTTCCGGCCTTTGTTTGACCCTCCTCTCACCTATCTTCTCTGTAACTGCTGATTGAGCTTGGATGTTCTTTGTGTCTACACCAAAGAGTCCTGTCTGCTGCTCCCATCGCAGGTCTCCTGAGACCTCATCTTCTTGGCAGGTTGTTCGGGTGGTTGGTGGCGATGGAGGGCTTAGCTGGAGGAAGTGAATTGGATTGCTGAATGCCAGCATTGGCAGGGGCTGTTCAGAGTCTCTGCTCTTGGAGTCCATGGATGTTCTCAGGTCTTCCAGCGAGGGCCAAGAAGGGTGGTCAGGTGAGGATTTTCCACACTGGATACCCACATGCTGAACTGTTGTTTCAGTGCTGGTGTCAGAACAGCTGGCCAAAGCTTCATTTCCATCAGCAGAAAAACTTTCGGTCAACAAACTGACCTCTGAGTCATCAGAAGCCTCTGTATTCTGGGTACTCGAGTCACAGAGGTCACACTCTTGAGTTGCTGGAACAAGTACAACTTTCTCTGCTACACCTCTACCCAGAGAAGAGGCCACAGTGTTAGTATCGGATACAGCGGCAGCAGTCCGTAAAGGATGGCTTATAGCAGGGGGAATGGCGTGTAACTCATTATCATCCGCACCACAGTTTAGATGTGGCTTGGAGTGGGGTACAGGAGTTGTCTGGTGACTCTCAAGGGCTGGAGTCTGGACAAGGTGATTTGCATTAAGTGCGGGGACCCGAGCTTGGCTAAGGCCTGGGACATAGGAAGGAAGGTGTGGAAGCTGTTTGGCATCCGGCTCAGACACCAGAGGTAGGCTTGAGTTAGGCACGGGGGACAGAGGTTGTCCTCCCTGGTTCATGGCAAGGACCATATCCTCTTCAGGGGACCAAGTTAAGGTGCTCAGGACTCTGGAGATTCTGCATCCAGGTTCTTTTTGGTTTAAACTCCAGTCAGACTGATGAAGTAAAGGCACCTGTTGTGCTTTGTGAGCCACATTTGCTCCAGTTTCTTTTTCTTGAATAATGGCACTTTTTTCTGGGGGTGTTTGGTACTGCTGAATTGTCTCTGGGTGGTTTAGGGGAGTGGAAGTCCTGCCCAGTGTTTGAGGCGATTTCAGAGGCCCTGCACTGAAAGCCACAGTCCCTCTGTCCCCAGAAAGGCTCTCCTCTGAAGGAAGAGGGCTTGTGTATATTACAGAATAAGAAGATGGGCCACTAAGTTCTTCGTGAAAGCCTTCCTCGGGAGAAAGCAGTTCATGGGAAGCACTGGCCTCCTCCGGACCAGCAGTTACAACAGCAGTTTCCAGTGATGCCAGGTCCTGCACGCACACAGAAGCAGCTTTGTTAGCAGACTTCTCTACAGAGTCTGGCAATTTGTTCAGGCTGGCACCAGGACAGTCCTCAGGGCTCACAGTGGCTTTTCCACCAGCATCCTCTTGCTGTGGGCCACACATTGAAGCCACAGAGGTGAGCTCCAAGGGTAAATTTGGAATGAGGTCATGAATGTCAGCTTCTCCCAGATTTTCTGCAAAGAGATGAGGATCCACAGGATCAGCTGGCTCCAAGCTCTTGGTACCAGGGGAGCGGCATGCTGGAACAGAAGCCTCTGGGTTTTCTGCACTAGAAGGCACTGCCACTCCTCCACAGTGTGGTGCTTCTCTTTTATCAAACCTCCGGGCAGACTTTCCAGGTCCACCACTGTGCTCACCCTCCCTGCCCAGCCTTATTCCATCATCCCAGTCAGCTTCTCCACTGTCCTGACTGCTAATGGAAAAGCAGCCAGAGCCTTCCAGCTCTTCCTCCTGGCCAGAGATATGGCACGTGTGTGGAGGCACCACTGCAGTTTCACCCACTGGGTTCAGGCTGCGTGAAGGCAAGGGGCTGGTAGCAGGTGGCTGGCATCCAGAACCTGCTGCTGTGACACGAGCTTCGGGCTGCACACTCTCTCCAAGATGCTCCCCCTTACAGTCAGATTCCCCAGAAAGTGCTAGTCCTGTCTGCTCAGCCAAAGCAGCATTCTCCAAACCACAGAAGTCCACTTTATGCCTGGGAATATAAGGTGCCTCTGAACTGAAAGCCAACGACAGCGCCTTCAGTCTGAGCTCTTCCCTCTGCAGTTGTTCCTGTTCATTGTGTTCCTTGTTTTTCTGATCTTTGGGCTCCAAAGATTTTCCTCCTTCTTGCACGTTCTGCTCTTTGCACTCTTTCTTTCCCTGTTCCTGCTGAAGTTCAGACACTGCTTCCTCCTGCGCTGGTTCCTCATGCTGTGAAGTATTCACTTGCTGAACTTTTTGAGCAGCATCCTTTCCTTGGAAAGCACTTGCTACTGGAGAGGCAGGCCTGTTGTCTGTTTGTCTGTGATCATCTTCAAGATGAAGGCATTTAGAAGTGGATGAGTTTTCTTTAGGAACCATTACTGTTCCCTGGTCTTTGACCAGGCTGTTACTCCATGTTTCACCAGCTGAGATGTTTCCTCCTGCTTGCAGTGAGCTTGTTTGGCTGTCATCTGGTAAGAAGGAAGACAATTGACAGGAAGACTCTGTATTCTCTTCCCAGCTCTGGAGTGCTCTTCTGCTCTCCTCAGCATCTCCAGAAATGGAAGGTTTAGTCATGTCCTCTGCTACTTCCTTTGAGGTAGGCTGCTCATCAACTGCCAGTGCCACTTTTTTGCTGCTTTGCTTCTGCTCTGCACTAGCATCAACCTCCTGCAAAGACTCCGTATTACCCAGAGATGGCTCAGCCTTATAGTGCCCCTCTGAAACGGTTTTACACACCAAGAAGCACTTAGGTGCCTCTCTCTGAGAGGAAATGGCATCAGCCAAAGGAGATTTTTGATGCTGGGCCTGAAGGTCTGAGCCATGAAAAGCGAGTTCTGTCTGGGACCGTGGACATTCAGAGCTGAGGTCTACAGCCTGCAGGATGGCATTGTCTGTGGCTGGCCCATCCTGGAGACAGGAAAAGTCCTGGTTGCTTCCCAGGTCAGCCAGCTCTATTTGCTTACGTTTCAGAGAACAATCCAGTCCACCCTCTAAAATAATTTCTCCCTCCCATTCTGAGAGTCCCTTTTGAGGCTCTTTATCACTGTGCTCTTGTTCCAGTCCTGCTGTCACTTCCTGCACAGGGCTGGAAGGTCTGCCTGGCATCTCTGCTGCCTCGCCTGGAGCAGAAAGGCAGTCCTCGGGAGTGCTGAGCTCTGCTCCCTTGGCAGAATCCAGTGGGCTGGTGCTCATTTCAGCTGATGTATGAGGGGCATGATGCTTTCCTTCAGCTACTGCAGAATCCCAGGCTTCCCCAGCAGTGCTGCAGGCTTCCCTTGCTGGTTTCTTCAAACTCCATCAGTCACGCATCCTGTTAAAGAAAAAGTCATTTTTGGGTTAGTAGTGCAGAATGATTCAGTAGATCTAATTGGCTTAAGAGACTTAAAAAACAGATACTAATGCTGCTGAGGGGAAAAGAAAGCAAAAGACATACTTAGTGCGTTGATAAGCCTTGGGAAAAATATTAAGACTGAGGGCAGGCAAACACCCAATGTAAGCTTGCAGTATAGGATAGTAACTCCAAAATAAAACTACTAGCACCTTTTTAGTTTTAAATGCAAATCCAGGAAGTGACTTTGGTCAAGAGTAGGGATGTTGATCTCTCTGTACTCAGCTGCAGTGCAATTTAAGAGAAGCTTATGGCCAGCCATCTCACACCCAGAAGGGGGTACCAGAAAGCATTCAAAGGATGAGAAAACTGTCAAAATCTCCACTGATTTTTATACCACAAGGGATTAATACTCACTACCTCCTGTAGCGGCTAGCTGAGACTTAAAGATCTCTGATTTCAACAGGAAATCACCTGTACTCTGGAGCTGACAGCTCTCTTTATAGATCTGTGTACATTTGTGCAACAGAGGAACTTACTGCACTGATCACAGGAATCGATTAACAAGAAGTAGGAATTTGATTAATATATAACTAGCACATGACGCAAGATACAAGACATTTGAAGACTGCATAAACTACATGGGTGGAGAGGAGTATCCCTGGTGCACACGGACATAACTACAGATTACAAAGGAAAACAAGATGATCATTTAGACTACCCTTTTAGGGAAAAAACATCTCAGGATTGTTGGACAGTTTCCCAAAGGATATAGTGGAATTTCCCATGCATTACCGCATCTGAAGTTCAGACATGACAAAGCACCAGGGAATGTACATTTGGGAAATGTCTATAGAATCTGATTCACTACTCTACTTTTTCTGGATTCTGCCTATTCCATGATCCACAATCCCAACTCTGAAAGATGTGAGAAATAGACAAACCTTAGTGGCTTCCCTCCCTTCTTTCTTCTGCTTCTGGGACATGCTCCCTCATGTTCCAGCCTTTCTTCCCTATTTCCTGTCCCTTGTTTATCAGAAACGGCTAATAAATTGCTGCTTCAGGCTGCCTCACATACACTGGGCACCCCTGCAGTCACACCACAGCCTGTAATTTAGCCTTCAAGGATCTATTGCACTGTGCGGCCACAGTCAGATTTCCCTCTAAGCAAAGCTTCAGTGTTCTCCTCTTTTGTTCTGTCAAGGTTTCCTGACACAAATGCATAGTCCTGCATCTTTTGGTCAAAGAAACCATTCCACATTCCTTCACATAAAAGCCTACTAACTGCCTAGCAGCAGCCTAGCTCTAAGGCCTGGCTCTGGAGAGTTTGCAGAGTTCATTAAAAAAAAAAAAAAAAGTATATAATAATATCTTTCTCTTGCTCAAAATAGACAACCAAATCTATATACTTTTTCTCTCTCTGGCATTCCTACTTTCCCTACAATTTTAAGATTAGATTTTTTTCCAGAACTACAACTACTGCTGTACAACTGAAGAGGACACACAACAACAGTTACAACTCGGGAGACTCACAGAGAAAGGAACGTCTCTGCATGGGAAAAGCAATCTTTGAGAGCATTGGCAATTTAATTGTGCTGATCCCACACAGAAAGTAAAAGCAATATGGGCATGACTACACCTGGACTAATTATCCCATCCAGCTCCATGGCCAGGGCATCATGCCTGACCTGAAAGTTAATATTTTCCCTTATGTCAAATCAAACAGAACACCTGCTCTGAAATCAACTAGCCCCAGACTGAAGCAGTATGTACACCTCAGTCATACAATCACAGAGTATCCCAAGTATCCAAAATCCAAACCCACGTCTGAGAGTGATGTCCAAACGCTTCTTGAGCTCCGGCAGCTTGGTGCCGTAACCACTGCCCTGGGGAGCCTGTTCCAGCGCCCGACCACCCTCTGGTGCAGAACCTTTTCCTAATACCCAACCTGACCCTCCCCTGATGTCTCCGCTACATAACCAGAAAAATACTGCTTAGCACATCTAATGCAGGCTGTTTTTAAAAAAGGGGCTCCCCAGGAGCAGGGAGACTGGTTAGGCAGATTGGTGGTCCTAGACACATGCTGGTGACTAAGGAAGGTTTTCTACTACTAAAGATGGGATGGTCTAGAGAGGTCTGAACAGCAAGATCCTCAAACTCAAGCCCATTCTCCTGTGAGAAGAACAACTGTTGCTCACTGAGCTGTTACTGTCCTAAATGCTCAATTTCCTCGTATTCCAGCTCGTATATATGTAAGCTCAAAGACCCAGTTTCCACTTCCCCGGCTCTGTCGGCAAGGGATTTGGAGAGGTTAAAGGACAAGTTTAAAGCTGTGTCTGGTGCATTTCCACAATGATGCTGGCAGACAGCAGGGTAAGCACAGCATAGAAACGCTGGAAGCTGCCAGGTGAGATCTCTCATCGTATCACTGCCAGGGCCAGTAACGCAACAGACAAGCACAGAGGCACCTCTCTGACAAATGCTTCTGGCAGGCTACGCAAACTCTCCCAGAAACCTCACTGTTGCCATTGTTGAGGCTGCTGGTCTTCCCACATCCCTCTGGATCAGATGTTGTGTGCCATCTCTCCCTTTGTATGTTCTGACAGAACTTCAAGTCTGATGGCCCCTGTCTACATAAAGCCAGCCACACTTTTTTGCCAAGAGGACCTAAAAATCCAGGACTTCAGAGCTCGTGTGCACACAACAGTGCAAAGCAATGCACAAGAGGTTGGGTGCAAACTTGCTGCAAGCTGGAACGGTGAGAGGGTGCGACGAGCTGTACACCAGCATGAAAATAAAGGGGCAGTACTTGGTTTTACTGCAGCAGGGGGCACAACATTTGAGAGGGGAAAGGGTGGGGAAGGTGGCCAGCTATGCAAAATGGGAGAGCAGTGAAAGCACTAGTGGACAAAGCAGTTCCTGTGATGGTGCACACGTCTATCCACGGCTTTCCCAGATTACAAAAAAAGGTAGCATAATACTTCCTTCCAGCGTGGATCAATTCACCTGGATGGAGATGACAAACTCTTCCGGTTTTAAACAGAAAGCACTCATCTTGCCTCCACACCTCCTCCACCAAACAAAATGCAGAAACAACAAGTGCTGTCAAGCACAGACAAGCCCTTCAGCTAGCTAGGCAACAAGGTGCAATACCTCTGCAGAATTAAGTTGAGCACTAATCCTTAGAAAACCAAGTGTTAGAGGAGCCCTGAGATCCTCCTCCTGTCAACCTGGGGACAGAGCCGGCCTCCTGGGTCCCCCCTTGCCCTCCCCCTGTGGAGGCAGCTGGAGGTGCTCCTGGCTGGCTCCCCGGCCTGCGCCAGGGCAGAGCGGTGGCAGCACAAGGCGCAAACGCCCATACTGTTGTAAACAGCCTCCTGGCTGAGAAAGCTACGCCCTACAATTCCAGCCCTGCCAGCTGGAGCTGCACCAACACATGCTGCCACTCGGGTTGTGTGCCTGGCCCGCTGGCTCTCTGTGGCCCACAAGGCCTGCGGCAGCCCCGCTGCCTCTCCCACCAGGTGCCCCACTGGGTGGTGGGGGGATACTTGGCCTTGGCTGTCACACAGCTCAGGTATACTTTAAAAGCAGTCAGGATGGCAGAGGCTGGCTCAGTCTGTCTTCCTCCACACAAAATCCAGAGCTGTGTAGGAAGATCGTCAGCAGAGCTGCGACCTCCACCTAGAGGCCACACATCCTTCAGTTTGGTCAGGCACTCAAGGGAGGACCCAAGGGCTGCGCTAGCATGAAACCTGCCCCACCACAAGACTCAAATTTAGTGGCTGTTCCCAAAGAGGTCATGCCTATTGCTACTCACTGTCCTGCTCAAATTCATTTCCACAGCTCTGCTCCCTGTGTAAGAGAGGCCTACTGCATGTATGCCTCTTCAAAAAAAAATAACTAACAATAAACAAAACCCACCAAGAAATGGATGCCAAGTGATCTTCATGCACTACCAGGCTACTCTATCACTGCACAGCCTGTTGAGAGAGGTGGAGTGGGGTCAAGACTCCTGAGCTTAGGAAGAGATTACACAGAGCACTAGAGATAAGAATGAAGGAGTGAAAGAACATTACTGAGAGATGGTTTAGAGGGTATGGAGAGCAGACTTGGAACTTGCCAAAGGAAAGAACATACAGAATAAGAAAAGTCATATAAAAAGCATGAGCCAAAATAATGCAGCATCTACTGCTGTGCTAAAAAGCTTAGGTGCTATTTGCACTCTGGAAAATATTTGCCTCCCTTAATGTTTTGTGCAGGGAAACAACCAAACAACCTACCAATACTATCTGATCTCCAGAGAATACATCCAAGTTGCTACCAAACCTCAGGAAACGTAAGACCTCCGTGTCACACGGGTGCAGTTTGCTGAGTATTAACACACACTGTCTCACTGATTTCCACTGCTAGTAGGCATACTCCGGATATACTGAGCATGTTAATTATCAAATGATTCACCAACAGAAAAAAGGATACCTACCCTATACTTTTTCCACATAAATGGATTATAAGACTAAATGATAAATAAAAAAAATACCAAAGAAACAGAATCAGTAGTACAACATTACAAGTCAGAAATTGCTGCGGAACATTTACTGAACAGCAATGGAAGCCCACAGCTTGGACTGCACATCACACCTCTGAAAGAGGCAACAAAAATGATTCAGTCTTAAGATAACCAGGGCCACCCGTACATCAGGAGAATTGGTTCGTTTTAAGCAGAGCTTCAGTTTTACATTCATAAAAGCACCGGATAAGCCTTGATACTTTGCAATCTTTAGTGCAGTCTTTAGGAACAAATGGGAACACTGCGCAATGCTCACTGCCACAGCTCAGTAGGAAGATTGTTGACACTGCCGGACTGACAGAGCAAACGACCCCTCCGTGAAAGCAAGGTACAGTCACTGCTAGTTGCTCCATACAGGTCCCTCTACAAACTTTGGGGACAGAGAACTGACATACACATCCAAATCCCAAAAGGAAGCACTGACTTCTAAGATGTCTCCTATGCTGCGTGCTGTCTTGTTTGCTAGAGGCATGCTACACATTTCTAGACAGAATGTTTGCTATAAACCAGAGGAGTTCCAGTTTCTCTTTAAAAAAAAAAAGATTCAAGACCTAGGTGGGAGAGATTTGCCAGCTAGCTGCAGAAATTTTAGTCTTTCACTGTGCTACAGAAGCCTGAATCCCACGCTGCTGTTTTTAAGTCTCAGATTAAACAATGCTAATGTTTTCACCAAAACCATTTTGACAGATGCAAATGCCATTAAAACATCAAAGGGCTTGGAAACGCACTTGAAAGCTCTGGCCTTGCCCAGACTGCTCAGTGGAACCATTGCTGAGCACAGCTGTTGTCACGTCACCTGAACCAGCCCTGAGCACAGTTAAGCTCTGCTCAGGTAAAGATGAACAATATTCAAACTGAACCTAACATACTGTCCTCCCTTGCAGGAAGGGCACCCGAAGTTATCCTGTTCTTGGCAAACACATGATACAACTTCTTCCACATCTGGATCAAGTTCTATCTTGAGAACAGGAAGATTTCTTGCTTCCAGTAGCGACAGCTGTCAGGGCCTTACAGAATGGAAGATGCCAAATATAAACAGCACCTTCATGGCTGGGTGTATCAACACAGGTGAAGTGTATCCTATGCAACTGTAACAATTCCTAGTAACAGCAAAAAAACCTGCACTTGTACCTCACACCCTGCTAACAACTTCTACCAGCACAACTTTATCAGCCATGACTGGCATACCTACAGCAGAAACCTGCGCCACGTGTCTTCTTTCAATATTATTGGTACCGTCAACCGTAAATATGAATAAAATACTGTGTTCCAGCAAGATCAGGGACAGCAACTTAAAAAAATAAAGATCTTGAGCTCATTTGTCCTCATTTTGTGCTTTCAGAATGTATACTTCCAGCCTTAGGTCCCCACAGCATTTTTACTTGTCTTATTACTCTATTAATGAGAATTATGAAGAATGTGGGGAAAAAAAAAAAAACAACTTGAGACTCGTATCATAATCAAAAATACTTCACAATATCGCAGCACTGGTGCCGCTTTGTACTGAAAACTGCAGCTAAAGAAAAAAAGAAGTCCATCCAAAAGGATGTGTGTGGGGAAAACAGGTTTTGATGCAACCCTCCCCTAAACTTGCTTTTGAGAGAATGAACTGTTATTGGAAATTTAACAGCTGAACTTAGATCGAAGAAGCACAATGAGAAGCTTGCTATTGGGAACAAAAAGTATTAGATACAAATAAAATGTTACAAACAATGTAAATGTGGGAAAGCACCAGGTGAGGACCCCTTCCCTCTCCCCGTGGAAAAATAGTTTCACACACCCAAAGCCACAGGAATTGTGTGGGTGCTGAATAGGAAGGTACTAATGCAAACACAGGGAAAACTCGTTACTCACAGTGTAACGCCTGCATGGCCAACCGGGATAGGTTCATTGTGTGCACCACAATCTTTTCTGTTTTCCATATAGTCCCACTTCCTAGAATCATGTGGTTATGTGAGAGTTATGGGTTACAATTAAGAAAAACACATGTCTGGCCTCTAAGGGTGTGGAAAAGGCCTGAAAGAAACAAAGTATGGCTTAAAAATGAGATCTTGCTGTCTGGGTCTATCACAGTGTTAAGGCCTAATTCCTGACTAACTAGAACCAGGGCAACTTTCACCTTCCTCCTAAACAGATTACTGTTTTTCAGCACTTCAGACCGGTAACATTTAGATCCAAAATAGTAAGCTGCATATACCAGAAACTAAAAGACTGGCAGGGAAACATGCTGTGGTACAACTGGGTTAACAAAGATGAATAACAAGATTCATCAGAGCCAACCTAGGTACTTGCAGATTTTCTGTAGCATACATCTGTTTGTGCTCCAGCCCTAAGAAGGTGTAAAACTCCTTCAACGCCATCTGCTGCTGCTGACTGTACCCAACGCCAGCTGGAATTGGGTTCCAATACATTTAAATTAGGACTTGACACGATGCCCTGAAACATAGAACAAATTAAATCAATATGCATCCCGGTTGCTCCCCCCTTCTCCAGCGTGTCTGCATGCGCAGGACCACACGCGAGCCAGCTCAGGGAGTTATCTAGCCCGTAAAACAACCCAGAAGCAGGAGGAAGAAAAAAGAAGAAAAAGAAAGGTTAAAAATGCCTAGTTAATGGTCAGATCAGCTCCCTGAAGCCGTAAGTACAAGCCCCAGCAGCAACTGCAGGGGCTGGACAGGAACAAGCGGCTGGGTGACAGGCCAGAGAGCAGGAAGGCAGGAGCCTGGACTTGGACCTGAGTTACAGTGAAGCTGCACCCAGGATCTGCAAGCACATTCCTAACGTTGGCGGCTTGCTGCACGTGACTGCCAAGTGACCCAAACGAAGCCACAGGTACACGAGGGAGCGGCCAAGAAACAGAAGTATCTGAGCACGGAAGTTTTACTTTTCTGCTGCTCACCCTTTTCTGCTATTTTTGAAGCATGCGACACGTGAAGCTAGAAATTTCCAACCATATTTACAACCATTTTCAAAGGAGCAGATATTTTGGAGGTTAACAATCCCTTGTCTTGTTGTTGCTGCTTACTTTGCCAATGCAGGGTAACGTGGAACCTAACACGGCTCTCTCCCAGCTCTGTAAAGGACTAGATCCAGAAGAGCACTGTGTGGAAGCAAGATCAGCTCAAAGGAGCACCCTCTGACTTTTCAGCACTCTGAAAACACAGAACAACAAAGAGATGCTAGGAAGAGCACTGCAAAGTTCCTCAAACCCTCTGCAAAGCTAAGCATGGAAATATTCCAAACGGAAGGCAAGGGGGGAGGCATTTTTGTGACCTTTCAGAATGAACAGGGAGAAGTATGAATTAGGGTTTTAAATGGTGTAACTGATATACATCAGTATTATGAAAAGCTTTTTATATGAAGTTTCACCAATTACCATTACCTTACTCCAAAATTTATAGTAGTAATTATAGCTCACAGATGCTGTAGTTAAGATCTAGCGCTAGCTCCGTATTGTAATTAACGCACCATATTATAAAAACAAAATGCAGTACATCGCAGAGCCTTAGAGGTACAACCTCAAAAAAAAAAAAAAAAAGGAAGAAAAGAAGAACTACAACCAAATAAACAATACGGAGGCTCNAAAAAAGGAAGAAAAGAAGTACTACAACCAGATCAACAATACGGAGGCTCTCCATTTCAGCAGTATTTTCCCTTATAGTTAATGGACAAAAATTATGCCCACATGCTTCCACATGCAGTACAGCTCCAAGTCTGTATACCTTAAAGCACAGAAATGATACTAGCTTAGAAATATTACTAACTTCTCTATCATGTACTAATTACAGTATTTTTCCTACTTTAATAATTAAATGAGTTTCAATGAATAAGGAACAATTACAGATATTTTAATCCTTCCTCCCTCCATCTTAATTTTGCTGCATATGATGACGGTGCAGAGTCTGCTTCACACAATCAAGCTCCAAGATATCCTAAAATAGTATTGTTTTACAGCTCCATAGCTCTTCAGGCCTTAGCTGAGCAATTAAAACCCTGAGACTGCCCTTTGGCAGCCTTTGAAGACTACGGCCTCTCTGTCCGCAGCCCCACGGCACACGGAACGACCTCTCTTTCTCCACTCAGGCCCCAACCTACCAAAAGGAGATAAAGTGGAGTAAAATCAGTCCAACGCGCCTTAAATTCACTCCAAGCTCATGATTTCGGTATGCTAGTGAGAAACTGAAACATGAGACAATTTGCCTCCTAACAGTCATCATGACTAATCGTGTAACAGAGACTTGATATGACTTCCTCTACCTCTTTTATGACACGATCACACAATAACGTCAAGCTAAGGAATGCAAAGTCCTCGACACACTCGCATCGACCAACCTACACACGCGTGCACACTGTATTCTAATTGAGACCATGCATACTTTAGCACGAATGAGGAACTTCCCCTGGGAAGTTACAGCCAGCAGCTAAATGAAGTCCGAGACTCAGCTCGCTGTCTTTTCCATTACCCGCAACATGCTTTGATCAGCGGGGCATAAACAAACACATCAACATCCCATCTCTCCCAGGTTCAACCAGGTGCAGCAGAGTTCAGCTTCACGGGCAGATTTCTGTCCCAGCTCCTGGCCCTGCCCATCAGACTCACCTACACCAGCGTGTCCGACTGGGCACGCTGAAAACCACGTTGTCACGACCCGGAGTCACTGCAGGCAACTGCCAGGACTGAAGGATGGCAATGCGTCGCGATGTGACAAATCAGTTCTGCCACCCTTGGCAGTGCTTTACACAGGAGGTATAAAAGGTCATTGTAGATCTGCTCTCAAGAAACAATCACAGTAGAGAAGGTGTCATCACAGCTATACCCACAGCAGGAATTAGCAGTAGTCCTGCTTTTGTTTCAAATATGGCAACACCCTGCATGGCAAATGTTTGTGAACTCCTGCCCTGCTAGCATTTACCCTAATAAAAGGTGATAAAGATGCACCCATAAGACTGCTGTTTCAAATCATGCCTCCAACCTACAGCTACAGCTTGTGAAGAGTTAAACAGCTGTGGTCACTCAGAAATTTCAAGCTGATGGGTCCACAAAGGAAGACCATTAGTAACGCAATGGGAAATAGGAATGTGCACGTTCAGGTAGCAGGAGCTCTCCCTCCTTCAATTCCCCGCTGCTGATGTTCGATAAAGGAGGGGTCTACAAAGGCTCAGACAATCAGAGGTTTTTCAAGACAACTGAGANCAGTAACGCAATGGGAAATAGGAATGTGCACGTTCAGCCTCTGTCACAAAGGCTCAGACAATCAGAGGTTTTTCAAGACAACTGAGAACGGTACCTTCACCCTCAGACCTTGTCCAACAGAATTCCCAGTCTCGGCTCTCTGACCAGCAAGTCCTGCCCATCTGGGGGACACCTTTGCAGCTGAGGGAACCATGGTTCCTCCTGCCTCACAGACATGCTCTGAGGATTAGCCAGTCGGCGTCCGCCCAGCACAACCGACATGCAAAGCCCTGTTTTAAACTCTGTATCTGTCTGCAACCAACAGAACTGTATTAACTGTCCATTCTGATCCCTCACTGAATCTTTTGCCTCCAAGCTCTGCAAGATACAGAAGGTCTTCCTCAGGTGTTTTCCTTTTGTGCTGCAGAGATGCTTAGCGCAAACAACAGGTATTTTTCACACACAGTGCCCATAATGAATTGTTTCAGCTCATTCTGGATCAGTGTTACTCTCGCATCATACTTATGTTGTAGTGATCTCACTGTCCAGTCCATGAAAGCACCTGCCCCATAACCTCACAAATGTCAAGTTTTCACAGTTGTCTATTTCTCAGTGTCCACATTCAGATGAGCCTCCTCCTGCAATCCCAACAATTTTATGAACTCAAGACATACAGCATCAGGCATTTCTTGCCATCTCTAAGCACAAAACAAGCATCTCCACCAAACCATTCTTGAAAAAGAAGTCTTTACAAACCAGTGCCTGAACTTAGGTGTATAGGTCGGGTCTCTCCTACTCTCCTATGCATTTTTAAAAAAAAAATCTCTTGTTTGAGACAAAGAAAGCTTGAGATTTCTTTTTTTTTTTTTTTTTTTTTTTTTATAATGCTTTAGGAGTCTTCATGTTATACTTTGTCCCATTTCAAGCCTTTCCCTAGGAACAAGACAGCTAGGGATTTCTTTGGTTAAGAACAAAACCAAAAGCCCTACACTCCTCCCCCACTACCATTCTCACATAATCCATTAATTCTGAACCTTTAAGAAGCCGCAGACATAGACCGCACTGCTGGTGACACAGAAAAACAAACAAAAACAATGACATGTTGGTTACATTGGGATTGTTCAGTCAGGCTGTGTTTGTCTGTTTCTGAACAGATCCACGAACTTAACTTTAGGAACCTGTCCTTGAACCCCTGGCTCAGGATTACTGCTTGAGGAAACTCAGGATTACTTATGTTGAGATTTCTGTTCCCTTGCACATGTAGTCCATCAAATCCTGTAATTCCTCGTAATACTTTTTTCTTCAAAGCCATTTTGCTGTGACTGTCAAAGAGCTGGAGTTGTTCCATCTTCCACTTTTCCACTCCAATGCCTACTCTCACGCCTTTGGTATCACTGCTGCTACACGCTCAGCAGCCAAACAGGTAAACAAGAAGCTGCACACAGAACTGAGGGCAAGGGCTCCACTATGGCTGATAACACCAGACAGCTCAGCCGCCACTATACGTGCAGCCACAGTTCTAGGCTGCTTTTTACAGCCCTTCCCTGCTGTGTGACCGGTCACAGCACACAGCCCAGTGACACAACTGTCATGCCTGGCCTTGCTTTTCCAGCAAAAGGCATGATCATTGCTCCGGCACACGTCCGAGCTGCTCATGCTCTTTCCTCTGCACCTCTCTGGAAGGGAACAGCTCGTTTTACTCGCTGTGCAGGGCGATACGGTGGGCCACACAAATGCCAGAGGAAGGCTGCCTTCACTGATGGCACAGGGCACAGACAGGCTGAAACGAGCGCTGCAGCAAGACAGCAGAAGGCAGCATTGACCTCGTGCCTGTGGAAATGCCTTATAGCTTCCCTTCCACAGGCACTAAACGAACATCCCCTCTTCCCAGCAGGGTTCACGGATGAGGAAGAGAGTGACAGCGCAAAGCGAGTTACAGAGAAGGAGATGCAGAAAGGCAGCAGACAATGGGAAGATTTATTTGAGCCACATACAACAGCAGTGATCAGGACCTAGCCCTTGCTGTTCTAAATGCTGCACAGTGAGACGCTGTCCCTGTCCTACAGGGCTGCTAACACACCTGGAACATCTGTACAAATCCAGAGGGACACCACACCTTCTCAGCTTCGCTGCTACGCAACCTGACAATCCTCACCTGTAAACACCGATAGCAATCTCTGAGTACTTTAGATGGAGGCTGGCTCATGCTGCAGCTAGATTGCATTTCACAGGGCTCGCTACCCTCGGATACTGTGGAACACCTACAGTAAAATTTGTGTGGCTAAACAGCAGCTCAGGCTTAACCCATGCCAAAATAATCTTGCTTACAGTTCAGACCCTCTAAAGACACAGCTTCAGCAACATAGCTTTGCTAGGCACCAGCATGGCTGGGGCACTCGTCCTTCTGCTACGAAACAGAGGATGCCAAAGCTGTACTCCTGCTGGTATACGCCTATGAAGTTCCCACCAGCACATCCTCACAGGACAGGAACCTGTAACAAAGACGTAAGGTTCTAGTTAAGAGTTATGCTATTCGAAGGGTATTTGCAGGCACTTTTGATTACCAGACCTGTAATTTTTGGTGAATACGAAGGGTACATACCATAAAGCTTGCATACAGAGATTTTTTTGTAGCTGCCAGCAACACTGAGGGCAAAGCATTTTCTTCTTGCCACCCCTGCTCCCATCAGTTCGTGAGTATTCATTCAGCACTGGTTTGTGTATTTGTCACTAAGTGAATATGCAAGTGCAGCCACTGCAGCCACCTCGTGGCAGCTGCGAACCTGACAGCACTACTCCTGCTCTGCATCCAGCTCAGGCCTTGTGCCACATGCACAGGGCTCCTGCGACCCAAAGGAATCGTATCTAACACAGCCAGGATCTTCTGCACCCTCAAGCAGAGAGGCTTCCTGCTCTGAACTGAAGGAAGTTTCACATACCCTTCAGTAGCCTTCTTCCATGATGACATGGCTCCAGTAGTCATCCCACAGTATTTTGAGGACAATTTTATTTCGGGGGAGCCGGATTTGTGGTGAGTATGCTCTTCAATCTTGTGTACCAATTTCTCCCACTGAGAAGACAGGCATCTGGAACACAGGGAGATGCTTCCAACTCCCATTTCATCTACTGTGGGGAAGCAACCCGAATGCCAATTGGTAGTATGAAGAAAAGACTGTAATCCTAACCCCTCCCCTCTAGACTGGAATATTTTGAAACCTGAAACTCTACCATTGGCTAAGTCAATGAAGTGGCATTCATTCCCTACCTCTCCTCCCCACAGCTCCTCCCCTCCAGTCACATTATGCAAGGCTTGATCTCATCAGCATGATAGTGCCCTGCCCACAGGTGGCACATGCAACGGATTGCTGAGACTGTGGATCCCCCTAGGCATCTCAGCACGACCCAGGTAAGGATTTGGGAAGTTTTGTGTATGCTCAGTGGCGGGAACTCCAGTCCTGGATGCTCTGAGCACCTAGAAGGCCAGTTCTCACACACTGAGAACCTAAATGCTTGATTTGAGACTACAACGGTAGTCTGACATCTGTTTTCATGGCTGCAGTCATCACACACTTCTACGTGACTTTCTGCAAACAGGACACAGTTTCAGAAAGTTAATTTATGGTCAACTCCGCTTTCATGCAGTGTTCTTGGAGAAGAAGGTTCACGTTTCCTCCCACTCCAGTTTACTTGTGTGCTCTCCAATTACAGCTTCTATGGCCACTCCTCTTCAACCTCTTTTAGCATCAAAACGCCCTCTGCTTTGTATATATCTACATATGTGTCTCTATTTACATATGTTTGTACAGATGTCAGGGTAAGCACATTCCCCTCTTCCAAATTTTCCCACTATCAAAACCAATAGCCCTCCCACTGACTTTGTACTGAACCCTCACTGAAGCCATAAGGACTTCTTGTTCAATATTTTCTAGCTGTAGTGCAAGGCCCAAACTGCGAGCTCAAAACCAGTCATCACCACAGGCCCTATTCTACATCCCCTGTAATACACAGTGTAGCATTTAATGGAACAGTGTTAAAAACAACAGATGGGGAACAGTTTGCTGGGACAAAACCTATCTCCACCAGAAGACCAAGACAGCTGAAATCACCTGCTAACGGAGGAGAGCGGGTTAACGAAGCTTTCCCAAAAGAAAAGCTTTCCCCACCTGCTCAGGCACCGGAAACCGCTGAGAACTTCACGTCCAGAAAGCACAAATATGTTATCAAGCAACTTATCTGCACGGATGAACCTTTCACAGGTATCAGTACGTCACAGCCGAGGCACAGACCTCCTTTGTGCATTACACACCCTTTCCAACACCAAGCCTAACTGCAACGCGTGCTTCTTGACTACAGACCTAAACTCAGCTGACCTAAATCCAGGCTTGACCAACCAAGTCCTGCAACTGAGTTAATGTGGGCTAATGAGCAAATCAGGGCAGGTGGTCTCTCACACCTGCCTTAAAGAGGATATTAAAAAAAAATAATAATAAAAAAAAAAGCTTCCAAAAGACTTTAGGTAAGGCGTGTTTGTGACAATTCCCAGACCGTAAGCCTTAGTTTCACAAATTCCCTAGCTTGTCATAAGCTGACACAGCTGCCATGAGGAGTCCTATCGCCAGTCCTCCTTATTCCTGCCCCACACTGCTCTTTCTTTTCTGGCACACAAGCACGTGTGTGGCCCCACAACAAGCCAGGCTGGGGAACTGATAAGGACAACAAAGGGCAACATGAAGGCACCTTTCAAAGGCAGTGCTGGCTGAGAGGGTTTGTGCAACTACAGCCCCTTTGCCTCAGCCCAGAAATGCAGAAACTAAATGTACGATTCCTTCTTGCATTTAATGCAGCATAGGGATGGGTTACTCATGCCCAGCTGCAAGCTGCCCTTCTGCACCAGACCTAGCACCATCTGGCACAAGGACAGTTTTTTTTCCAGAGAAGGGGGCTAATTTTCATTTGCAACAATGACTGAACCAACTCAAGCCCACTCAGTCACCAGATCTGATGCAAAGGAAGTGTCAGGAGCTTGCAGGCAGGACTGGCTGAGAGGAGCTGGATCAGTCCCTCAGAGGCAGCCTGTACTTACTCCAGGCAATTTGAGTTATTCAACCCCCTCTCTCTGAAATCCCCATCTGAGCACAGCCAGAAGCACTTGGCTGTGGCTCTGAATCACACCAGTCATTCCAGGGTGACAGCTCCACAATGCTCTATTGCCAGAAGTAAGAGGTTAGCACGGATAACAGCTGTAAGCTTGCAGCACAACAGGCCACCTTTTTGCTGGAATGTGTCATCCTGGCAGCAACAGGCTCTTCAATCTGGCAAGAGGATTCATAACAAGACTCTGTGGTTAGGAACCAGGCTGGACAGATAAGAAATTAGCGAGGGTAATCGCTTATTGGAATAATTTACCTGGGGAACCAGCACAGTCTATCACTTGATACCTTTAAATCAAGCCAGGCAACTTTTCTAATAGAGTTTTGGGTTCAGTGCAGCAGTAGCCAGCTGTGAATGCAAGTACCTGCCAGGGGTCGGGGTAGGGCGTCTGCCTCCAAACACTGACAGGACGAACGATCACCTCGCAGAAGAGGGAAAGAATTTCTCTCCATACAGCCCAAGTGCTGAAACAACTGAGCACAGCTGTGCTGGCACTGAGGCCACTTCTAAGTACTTCATTACAAGACACAAGGGGAGTGCAGTGAGCATCTGCAAAGTGGAAAGGAATTACAAAATCTATCAGGCACAATTACTAAAACAAGCTACCTATACTTTAGCTAAGCAGTACTTAACAAACAAACATCAAACTGAAAAGACACCAGATGACACAAACCACAACTCAGCATCAAACGCAGGAAAAAAAAAAAAAAAACAATTATGAATTTGAAATTCTTTACCAACTGCTTCTTAAATTTTGTCTGGAATAGCCATTGAGACTGAACATGGCTTACACAAATAAAACAACTAACTTTAAACCAGATTGCAGAGTGTATTAAAAAAGCCCATAGCAAAATGTGGCTCTTTACCTCTGGAAGGCACTTGAAAAAAATGATCCACAGGAAAGGAGAAGCTTCAAGGAACAAGAGCAAGATCATCCATCCAAGTTTAACAGGATGAAATAAAACAAGGCCCAGGGAACAGGCTCGTACCTGCAAAGGCTGTCAGGATGCAGGAGAGGTCCCCAGACGCAGCACCCACATCCTGCTGTTTCAGCCAGCAAGAACACAGGGCTTCAGCAGGAGCACCAAGCTTAGGTCTAGTCCCCTGCTGTCACTGGCGATTACAGCATGTGACCCCACCCACAGATTTATCAAGACCACCGCTCTGCTGCATGGACAGCACTACAAACACTACCTCAGCCATGAGGTGGCAAAATAAGATTCCCTACGGAAGCCAGCTGACCAGTTCCAAACATTAACAACAATTGAGAATTATTCTTAATTCAGACTTGGAATGACTTCAAACCCTGAACCCAGTTCAGTTGCACTTCAGAAATCTGGGTCACCCATACATTATCTCTCCAAACCGAGCCACCTCCCTCCCATGCAACCCTTTAAGAGGGCTCTGCCCTTCTCCAAGCCACCTCCAACAAGCCTTTTAGATGCTGAGAAACTCCGAAACATCAGAGAATCCTGTCCCAAAACTTCCGTGGCACATTACAGACGTGGCTTGGTCAGCAAGGAAAGGGCAAGGGAAAGGCAATGGCATCCACATCCAGCAACCGCTTGGCAAAGGTTTTTGTTTTTTTTCCACAGACGAGTGGGGCTCAGGTCTCCTCGCCTGCCATGGTATTGCCTGCCAGGTTTCACTCAGGCCTCATCCAACTTCTGAAAACAAGCGAAAGCGTCAAGCACGTGGATAGCAGGGGCGCTGGGCAGGTCAGGCCAGAGCTGCAGGAGCCCAGAAGCCCCAGGCAGGTTGCTCGGGGCACCAAGGGTGCCACCGCAGCTCCGAGGCGCGCTCCAAGGGCGAGCAGGGAAGCGTGCAGCGGGCCGGTACCTCGCCTTCCATTCCTCCGTGACAGGCCATAAAAGTCACAAGACGCTAGCGAGCAAAGCGGGGAGAAAAACAGCCAGGTGTCCAGAGTTCAGCCGCAGCCCTGAGACGCCGACGCCTCGGCCGGAGCCCCCCGCGCAGGACCCGGCTCCCGCGTGGGAGGCGCGGTGTGGGTGCGGGA
>VXAV01008514.1:468833-489458 GCA_013399715.1 Alectura lathami
CGGGGCCGGCCGCGCGGTGGTCGCGGCGAGGCCAGGCGAGGCGAGGCCAGGCGTGCCCTTCTGCAGGACTCGGGGCGGAAAGCGGGCTTGGCGCCGGGCTGTTCGGCCTTGGGGGCGGCAGCAGGCAGCGCGTCTGGTCCCCGGCATCCCAGGTCTCTGGTTGCAGGAAGAGTAGCTGTTCTATTTCACTTTATTTTTCCGAACTTTTTTCATTCGCTGATTCTCGCTTCCTGCTGCTTGAGGTCAGTCCTTATTTTTGCACGTGTTAACCCTTCTGCGCTGTGTGTCCTCACCCCAACAGGTGGCCATGATTTTAAGGAAAAGCACCAGGTGCCGGAGGAGTTGGCCTCGAAGCCCAGGTCACAGCTTAGTCCCTCAGAGACCTCAGCGATCCTGAACTGTCAAACAAGAGTAAGTGAATCAAATAGTTCACCAAAAATGAAATTGAGCAGAATTTGGGTAGAAAAACCCAAGTAAGCTCTACCAAAAGCCTGAATCCACGTCAGCCATTCTCAGGCACCCAGCCCTCCCAGGTACACAGGGAAATATCCCAGGGAAGCTTAGCTGCATAAAAGCTCTCTCTGGTTGTTGTGCTCAGCTGTGCGCTGTAAGGGGACAGAATATTGGTTCCCAGCGAAAGGAATTCTGTCACTGTCTGCTAGCTCGACTGTAGCCACAGGAAGACACAGACTGCAGGGAGGTTTCCCTGACTTGGCAGAGTGGGACAGAGGCCAGCAGAGAAAAGACGTAAATAGAGAGAAGAAAAGGGGAGGACAACCAGAGCCAAAACATCACGAGTTTGGGAGTAGCAGGACAAAGTGGAACAGCACTGATTTCAGCCGTTCTTTGCTCTCTACCCTGAAACAGCTGATTATTGTGATTGGGGCAAATTCAGAAAACTTGTGTTTTTCATTCTGAGACAAAATAAACAGAGTAGGTTACTTGGTTCTCCACTGCCCTGGTTTTATTAGTTGCTACACAGATGCCTAGATTTCTGTAAAGGAGTAAAACATTTAGTGAGAAATCCCTTAACTGCAATCTAGATGGTTTTTTTTTTTTTTCCCTCAGAGAATGCAGAGAAAGCAAAGAATTATGCTAGACAGGTGAGTGAGGAAGGATTCACCTCTTATGCATCTTCAGTCTCCTTGAACTGATATCTAGTGCCCTCTCTTCCCTGAATCTTTCTTCCTGGTCATTTCATGACGCTTGCTTATATGTATCCAGCAGGACACTCTCGAGCTAAAGAGAAGGGAGAGATTGATCCAACCATGGGATAAACCCTGTGGCCCACACCTGGTCATTCCTCATCTCTCCCTTCCCTGAGTGACCTGTGCAGGATCTCCCAGACAGGAAAACTCCCCCCAGATGTGGCACGCTCAAAGCTCTACCCAGCTAGTGACAAAATCCTGCTTGTGCTTGCTACTGTTTTCTCACTCAGCTACTGCTTTCCTTCACTTGTGTGGACGAATAATTTCATGGTAGTGGAACAGCTTCTGCTGTTGATTCTCCCGTTCCACATCACTGCGTTTACAGTCAGCTGGGAGGAAATAGATGCTTCAAATTCCCCCAAGCCAAGAGACTAGGGAAATCAACTCTGGACTGTGTGTCTTGCGGGTTGTGGGACAAACCTCTGGGCCATTACATTATGTTGTGAAGAAATATGTACCAATTACTGTGAACACCTACACTGGCAGAATGGATTGAGAACTAGCGGTCTGTTTACTATGTTAGAAGAATTTATTCCAAAATAATAGCAGTGGTCTTGTCTGATGTGCACACTGGGCCATTGTTGTAAATGGGTTACTTGCTAAACCCTACTTTCTTACAGGTGCTGCCAAGAAACTTCATATAAATAGACAAGGCTTGGGACTCTCCACTAGAGACGGTCTGCTGTTAGAGGCACGAGGGTAAGGGCTTGGCTGGAGTCTCCCTGCCTGTCAGCTGCATAAGGTGGCAAAAGTGTATTTTTACTTGCATGCATCCATTTAACTCTGACACGGCCCAACAGCTCTCTTGATTATAAGCTACTGCCTTTCAAAGGCAAAAAAGTGGTTCTGGCTTTGTGCAAAGGGACTGGGGCCCAGCAGGTGCTGAGGAGCTTACCCAGGTACAGTCATAGCTGCAGCTCTTGTGGTGCAATCCGGGTGGGTGTTGAGGAAAATGACTGCTCATGCCAGGGCTTCAGAAAGATGTTGGCTTCACGTGTGCTGGTTTCCTTGACCTTCCCTGATTTTACATGCATTGAAACTAGGAATGGCCAGCCTCTAGTAGCAAAAGCAGGCAAAATAGCATCAGCCGATACCTTGCTGAGGCTGAAAATACTGACAGCTGAGCAGAAGGCATGGCAGGCCACTGTGAACAGTTCATAACAGCAGATTAAAAAACAAACAAACAAACAAAAAAAAAAAAACAGAGAAAGAAAGAAATCCCAACAACATATCTCCTGCCTGGGATTTCATATGATTAGCTGCAGCAAAATGCAACCCAAAACTTCACATCTATTTTCTTATGTGTTGATTTAAAGGACAGAAAGGAATAGCTGAAAGCTTAGTCTAATTCAGCTAAACATCCTTTTATTCAACATTAATCAAATATGGGGTTGAACAAGCAAGCAGTTCAATTGAGTAAATATTGGGGGAAAAAATGAACTATGCCTGTCTGGGATATATTCTGTGAAGCAATTACCCAGCCTTTGGTAGTACATACTGTGGTCAAAGTGACTCGTTTCCTGCTCTCCAGTAATATTTAGCTAATCACTTAGTGACTGCATTTCCAGTGAAATAGTTACTGAGCTTTTACATTTTAGGAAGATTTTCCTCAGCCAGAATTGCAAAAATTACGTTTGCAACACCTAGTGCAATATGGCACCTCACTCCTTCATGCTTAGCATTGCTTTTCAAGCCCCATTCCCACCTGACTAATATATGGAGACCTATGTGGAAGTGTCCCCACAGCTAAATAACATGAGTGCGGGATATACTTTTTTTTTTTTTTTTTCTTCTGAAATGTAAACCAGCATGGGGAAAAGATGGCATTCCCTGCACTTCACACTAAATATCAGAATAGCTGTCTTTCCTTGAGTGAGATTATTGCAGTCATTTCTGATCTGTTGTCTATGCACATCAGGAGCTCCATGGGCTCTCTGAAAGGGGTGCACAAAAGCTAACTAAGAAATACAAGGCACTATCTCTTAACAAGGATCCTAAAACCAAAACCAGGTTAAAAACAGTGCCATATGTTACTGCAAAAGGACAGAAACACATCATGGAGACAAAACTTCTGTACTGGGGAATGAGGTGTCAGGCGAGGAGAAAGGAAAGCTTTTTCTAGGCTTACCTCTACTCCATCATCAAATGTGTTAATTCCTGCGAATCCAGAGTTCACAGCGTGGATCTTAACTATCTAGGAATAATGTGAAACAGTTTTGAAAAAGCGTAACAAAAGCTAGTCTCGTAAACATTTCCGAACAAGTCTTCCTTTATGCCAAATGACATAGGTAATTTCTAGCTTGGTTACGGTTTGGAGGAAATTTTTCTCCCCGCTGGCATGTTACATGCAAAGGACGCTGGTTATTGCTTGTTACTGGGAGGTGTCTCTTACAGACTGAAATCCTACAGCGCAGCTCCCAGGGAGGTTTTGGCAGGCTGATGGTGCAGCTCTGTTTCCTGCAGTGCTCTCCGTTTCTGCATTTGTGATTCTGAACTGCAAGAAGAATGCAAAAAGCTTATTTTCCCCCAAATTCTTTGATGGTCTTAGATACAGCCTTCAGGAATCTGTGGCAGCGTTGCTGAGAACAGTGTGGGCTACAGCGCTATTTATCAAGGAGCTGTTGTTAGCCTCTTGTTACTTCTGTGGGGCTGTTGATCCTCAGTTCAAAAAGTCCTGCCTGCAGACTGGTGAAGGATCTCCAGACCTGGCCTTCTGGGATGAAGAGGGTCAGCAGCCATTTTTGCTGGCAGGCCCATCCATCAGTAAGCTGGCAAATTGAGGTTTGCGATGTTGTGTCCTGCCCATGTGGCGGCAGGAGAGTGGCAGGGGGCACTGCTGTGCGGATGGCTGCTTGAACTTCCTCGGAGTCTGCCTCTGTGCTTTTCTCATGTGTGTGGGTGTTTGGGGCAATAAACTGTTGGGTGCATGTTTATGACACTTGAAGTTATCTCTAAAAGGGATGCTGACAACAAATTTGCTGCCAGAACAACCGGGAAGCTTCTGTCTCCTGCTCTGTGTTCAGGTAGGCCAGTTATCCCGAGGTGCGTTGTGAGCCCTGGAGATAAATGACTGTAAGTGAAACGTGGGATACAGACAACGGCACGCTGCTGCAGGTCATTTTGTGCTAGCCCAGACTGCTCAAACAGTTAGGACCTCAGCAAAATCCAGCATGGAAAGCGAAACTGAAAGGAGAAGCAGGCGGCAGTCAGTTTGCCAAATAGCCCTGTGCTTCAGCCCTGCAGGGAGGAGCGTGCTGCGTAGGAGCTGGGTACAGAGAGCAGTGCACACACACCCCGGCAGGCAGCTGCAGGGGATTAGCATGCAGAGCTAAGGGAAGAGGATGAGATCCAGATGCCTTCCTTTGCTCTGCCTCAGCTCCATCCTGCCCACTCCTGCTCCCTCAGAAACCGCAGTGCTGGGAAGCTGCTGCTTCCTGGCGGAGATCCGCGTGTGATGATGATGTCCGTCTCTGTGTTGTTGCCTGTGGTGTAGGTCCGTGCTGCTTATGACTCAGACCAGCCCTTCACTTTCCTTCCTTCCGTTGGCTAGACGCAAAATCCAGCCCACAAACAAATTAATCTGTCCCATGCACCTATAAAGATGATTCCCAGTTAATTAAAAAAAATTGCACAGGAACATCTCTGGCTTGTATTAAGAGAATCTTGAATGACTGTAGAATCAAGTGCTTAAAACTGCAGAAATTCAGAATTCTCCCTGCCACCTGGGTGAAGGGCTTGGGGGTTTTGTTTTGGTCTTTTTTCCTGGATATAATTATGCATAATAGTGCCGTTTTTTTATGACATAAACACATAAATTTTCATAAGTTTAGCTTTTGCGGAGGAGGACAAACAAAGCTGAAATTGCCTTCCTCCCCAGTGTCCTTGGGTGAGAGGTGTCCTTGAGGTGCTCTCTCAGCTTCCATATGTAATAACGTAGTGCCCTCTGCTGGGGAGGTGTTGTCTCCTCCCTGCAGCCACGGGAGGTAGCGTTAACACAGACGTCATACTTCCAGACGTGTTCCTGTGTATTGGTGAAGCAGGTTTAAAAATTGTTCCTCCCTGGCCACTGCAGCTGTTTTCTCTTAGGTCTGGGCAAGTGGTTGCACTGGATTATTATTAAGGCTTCCTCTGAGCGTGCCAAGACCTACTGTTTCAGCTCTTTTGGAATAAAGCCTCTGTGATTCTAGCCCCAGAAGAAGGCGAGAGCCCCTCCTTCAGCTCGGTGCTCATGAGTCGCACTGCCTCGTGCCAGCAGCCGAGTGCCTGGGGCTGTGACTGGAGGCTTACTCTGTGTCTGTGGATGGAGGATCAGCTTTAGCCTAAAGAATGCGTGCTTAAGAGGGGTTGTTGGGTACAGGAAGCAAATCCTGCTGCCTGGGATACCTTCTCCTGTAGCACAGTAGTTCATTTCTTCTGTTCCTGACAATAAGAAGAGAAACCATTCTCCCCTGGGCTTTGCCTCTTCGTCCCCTCACGTACCAAAACATGGCCAGTGTATGCCCGTTGCCTTCCACCCAGTCATGCCATCCTCAGCATCCAGTCCTAATCGTACCTCAATGAATCCTCACCCTGCTCCACACACTGGAATGAGGTGAATGTTGTACTTCTCCAAAACGCCTGCACTGTGTTGGCCAGTGTAAGGCAACTTGGTAGGACCTGCCTTGAGAAGTTTTAGCATTACAGCTACAAAAGGCAGTGCTGTGATACAGATAGCGTACGTCGACTCCCTTGGGTTATTTCTTCTAGCCCTATCTGAAGCCCAGTGTTTTATACTAGCAGAGCATTCCAATGCCTCTCACCCCCATACATCAATCATGCAAAAATGAAACCTTTCCCGTATGATGGGCGGTAAAGATTGGTATTTGATGGGTGGTCAGAGCAGACTTTCAGATGTGAGCTTCCAGAGAAATACAACACGCAGCTATCCACACAGCGGTGGCTGTCGTTGGTCTGTAACTATGGTGTTATTGTTGGAAGGGCAGACAGAAAAGGGATTGTTTCGTGTAAGCAAAGACACAGTTTTCACGAAGAAAGCTTTTGTCCTTAACTCACAAAAAGGACCTTTTTATGATTCACGCTGTGAGATATTTTTAGTTCTCTTTACATTTAATTGACAATGGCACAGGAATTATACTGCAAGTAAAACATAAAAGCAGAACGGCCGTATTAAAAAATGCTTTTCCTTCCTTAGACATAAAAACCTGTTACATTACTCTGGAGGTTTAGGTTGTAAACTGGCTGAGGTAGGAACCACATCTTTGTCCTGTGCTTGTGGTGCATTTGTCTCAGTGAGAATCTCTTCTGAAATTATCGCCATCCCCTGGGATGGATGAGTTACAGTCCCCAAACTGTCAGAGAGAAACAAAGAAGTGAAGACAAAAAACTGTTCAAGGGTTAGCTTGTCATAACTGTAAGCTGGTGGATAGGAGATCTAGATATTTGACTTCCATCACGGGACAGAATTTGAGGGCAACAAACTGTGTAAGGTCTTGCATAGGCCTGGATCTGAAGCCCTTAGAGGCTACAGCTCACAATGACTAATAAAGGGCAAGTAGTGATTCGTAATAATTCTAGAAGATGTCATGTTATGCTTCCTCAGATCTGAACAAGGGTAAAGCTGCCTTCTTTCTGGCTTGGCCATGTGTTCCAGATACCCAAGTTAATCACCAGCCCACCAGATGCTCTAACACCCCAAAGATCCCAACATGGCTAATGCTCCACTTTGCTGCCCTGCTGACTCCATACACCCTGCTGCTTTTTATACCTCTTTTTCTTTTTCGCTTCTTCAGGGTTCTCAGTTCCTTGAACCTCCTCTTCCCTCATTAGTGATTCTCACAAAATCAAAATGATCTCCCAGGCAGGAGATCTGCCTTAGCAGGGCAGTCACTTCCAGCCGTTGTTACTCCACTGCGCTGGAGCAATGTCAGATTGTCTGCAGTGTTTGGGGTTGTGCCTCACATTCTCTGCAGGATTCCTCAGAGCTGCCTGGATTTTTTATTCCTTCATCTCATCTCTGATGCAGGAGTGGAGGACTGCCCTGCAGAACTCGCTGGAACCATTCTCTGTTCAGCTGTTGATTTCTTGCTGAAGCTGGCTTGTTGGTGCTGGCTTGGGGATGAATCCTGGCTCCAGCTCTTCCCACAGGGAGCACAGAGATAAGGCCTCTGTCCAGCTTGAACCAGCTGATGTTGTGTTATGTCGGGATCCCCATAAAAACCGTTGCCACAGGCACAGCTTCTGAGAGGTTTCTGTCCCATCTGGGTGCTCTGTTGGTGAATGTAAAGGTCAAAATCTGTTTATTTTCATGGGTATTCGTAGATGATGTCTCTCCTTATTTTCTGCAGGGGCAGCATCAGCAGCAGCTGTAACAGAGGCAAAAAAAAAAAAAAAAAAAAATCATTAGATGTGATTCTTCCCCCAGACAGACAAACACCACATGAAGAACAGCACTTGTGAGACTGAAAGCCATGAACCAGTTCTTCAGATGAGGAGCTTTAGGGTCAAAGACTGACAGAAGTCTTTGACCCTAGAGAACCATATTATCTGTTTGTTTGCTTTTTTCCAGTATTTGAGGTCTCCTGTGCCACCATAATCTCAGGTAGAGGAGAGCTGACTACATCTTACTGTGAAATTTCAATAGGAATAAGAGTGCCCCTAAGAACACAGATGTGTCCTTCTCTGCAGGACACTGCAGGTTGTTGGGTGGGAGGTAACAAGAGAGGGGCTGCTAGCAAGACGGAGGTGTGATGGGTTACCCGTGTGACAACACAATATAGCTGGAAGACCTTGCCAGCATTCACCTGATCAGGTGAACTGCAGGGCAATATCTTGCTTGCTATCTGTGGTGACATTTAGGTAATTTCTAAATACCGGCAAAGTGACTTTCACAGGTAACCCGTTTCAGGGCTGAATTACTCAGTTTTTGAACTATAGAGGCTTCTTCTTCTTTTGCTTTCTTCTTTTCTGCCCTGAAAACTAACCCGATTAGATCCCGTGTTTGTCCTTCCACCCATGCAGTCACTGCCATCCCTAACAACAGCCTCTCATCCGCTGGAACTGCATTATCACATCCCGTCATACTTCCAGACTAAACAACCCCTGCTCCCTGCTCTCCTCCGAGCCTGTTTCCCACATCCCTTATCACTGCCGGTGCTCCCCCCGTTGTTTCAGGTCAGCAGCTTTCAGGCTGTGTTGAGGTTACCCAGCCTCATGGCTGGCTCTGGGCAGTCCTTGCTTTGGCCCTGTACAGAATTGCGTCCTTACAGCCTAAACCAAACCCACAAAAGAATACAGCTAACTTTTGTTCCAAGTATTGCCCCTCATATTTGTTATAAAAGTAGCACATTCTGATTTCAGTTACTAGTTTCATACTACGGCTGAAAAAAAAAAAAAAAAAAAAAAAAATTATAGGAAATAGAGCTTTGAAATCACATTNAAAAAAGCTTATTGGCATTCCCTCTTCCCCCAAACCATCCTCACGTCCCTCCCACGTTCCCAGCAGATTCAGTGTTTCCTATACCAAATATTTTGACCTATTCCCTGGACAAGATAATACAAAAGCTGCTGAACAGAATGGACAATGCCTGCTGATCCTTCCCTGGAGGTGCCTGCGAAAGCTCCCTGCTGTCCCCAGCTATAGAAACGTATGTTTCAGCTTGATTCCTCTATATGTTTGCTACAATTTTTAATAGGGTGGTTGTTTCCTAAGGGAGTAATGAGGGACTGGCAGTGCAATGAATAGCCTTATTTTCTTAAGAAACTACAGAAAAGAAACAATAAGCTTGATGAAAATCTGTAAATTGATCCCTAAACCTCAAAACATCTATTTTGATAAAGATCAAACAGTGCTTTCAAACTGTCTTCTGATTTTGAAACTTCTGGCTTGTTCTGGGTGTATCCAAGTGGAAAGAAAATTTAGGAGAAATATCATTTTGGTCGAGGGAAAACAGAGCAGAGTGACCCTGTATTCATAGAGAAGAGGGGGCAGGAAAACCATGCCCTAGAAATGCTTCTTTAATATTTAACTGGGGGGCTTTTCTTGTTTTGTTGGGCGATTTGTTCTCATACATCTGACGTCTTGCTTTTAAGTAGTATTTTTCTGTTCTTGTGTGTTTTTGTTTTTAATACAGAGGTAACCTTTGCTCAGGATGAGGATGTTCTGATAGGACACCCTTCTCTGAGAGCCGGGGTTTCAAAAAATCAGCAGTTTCACTCCAGTAATTTTGAGTCCGTCTTCTGGAAGGAATGTGTGCAATAGAAATGAGGAAATATTAAGACCAAAGAAGACAAGAAGCCCAGAGGGGAAAAAGATGAGCAAGTCAGAATCTGAAACAGCATAGCCAGGGCACACAGATGATGTGGTTTCTGTAAAAAGCTTGTTTGTTCAGTTGGAGGGGAAGGGAATTTGTGTATGCATAGCTGCAGTCTAATTGACGGTAGGAATCACTGTCCATAACCAAACAGGCAGATTAATTTATTGGACAGACTATCCAATATCATCTTGTTATGTTGGATATTACATGCTACAGTGATATGCTATTATAGATTTTATTTATGAAAATATATATAGGTACTGTTGTAGCCTCCAAATCTATGCACGTGGCATAGGAGCTTGACAGAGAAGGGTGTGGTATAGGAAGTGGAGAATGCTGGACTACGTCATCTATTTACTCCATCTCATGATCCAGATGGGCCTTCTGTTTTTAAAGCTGTGTTTCTGACTTTTCAACGTAGCTCAGAAACAGTTGAAGATGAACGGCCCCCTCGTGCAGAGATAACTCTCTAGAAGTTAAGGACGATTTTTTTTCCTGTTGTCTAAATTTTCCCTCTGGACCCTTTCTACCTGAGGCCATCATGTGCGACAGGAGATGGGCAGCTGCCGTCCTTGGGAATAGGTGTGCAGGGACGCTGTGCTGGTGCTAATACTGCTGCTGCTCCAAAGGTGTCGAGAATTCAGTCTTGCCTATGATCTTGTTGCTTATTCAATCACTTTTATTGTTTGTATGAAAGCTGTGTTTTATTTAGAAAACTTACCTGTGAAAAGGGTTATAAAGACATCCTGTTGGGCAGGAGGCAGAACTTCACTGACAATGGATAAAAGCATTGTTTTTACTCAAACTGTGCAACATGCAAGCTGTTCATGGAATGGCAGTCATGTGTAATAAATATTTTACATAATACATGCAAGTTATTCATGGAATGGCATTTATCCTTAATAAATGTTTTACCCAATACTGACCACGTGGGATTCCCAGGAATTAAAGATGTGCTAACAGCGTGGTCTCTCCTCTTTTCCTTACTTTAGATCTCCATGCTAGAAAAGTGGTTGTAAGGCTTTTTTTTCCAGTTCCAGACCCCATTTCCAGTGTATTTGTCGATAGCTGTATAGCACATACATGCAAGACTATTAATAGGTCTTTGCTTGTCAGTGTGACCTTTCCTCAGCACTGGTTTTCAAACCTCCAAAAATGCCAGGCTCATAAATGGAAAAATTTTGGAGAATTTGTGGGGACTTACGGTTTTGAAGTTCTGGGATGCTGTTTTAAAACAATATAATTGGGAGTGCTCTCCTTGTTGCAGTTTCTGATGGCAGACCGTCCTGGTCTCCTTCAAACACCGGTCCTGAGGAAAAGCACCTAAAGCCTGGCTGTGCTGACAGCCTTTGCTGGAGATACACGTGGGGCTCAGCCAGCGATGACCAGCAGGCACAGTGCAGAGGCGTTCTGCTTACTGAGTCAGGGTGCTAAGTGTGCTCTTTACAACTATTTACAGTGAAATTCACTGTAAGAATGAATCAGCTTGTTGGTATTTGGTCTGAACTGGGGTTACAAAACGCCAAATGACTATTGTGGGAGATAGGTCACTGTGGCGACATGCATCATCCAGGGCTAGGTAGCTCTGCTAGCCGAAGCATTTCCTCATGGGCATGCCTTTTCTCATATTTCTTCTTGCTTACGTAGGAAACCTCTATTTGTAATAATTGGAAAAATTTAAGGGCTTTTAGAATTTCTTAAATTCTAAAGTGAATTAAATTACTTTTTTTTTTTAATCCTATAGGACTTCCTAGGCTTTTTTTTTTTTTTCCTTTTCTATTTTGATGTTGTTATGTGTTTGTTTTTGTTGTTGTTTCTAACCTTTGCCATTGGTGACTTGTCATCCATGGATGCAATTCTGAGATCAAAAAAGCCAGGATTCGCACAGCTCTTTGAGCTACTGGGACAAACTCTGGCTGTGTAAGCAGTGCCTTTGTCCACACTTCCAGAGATGAGAGTTTGCTGCTGTAGGCACAGTGGTAGTAAAGCGAGGAAAACAGACCCAAATGCAGCATGCAAACCACGAACAAATCGATTAAATATGGAAGCTGCAGCAGGTAACAAGTAGTATGAGCTTTGGTGGCAGGCATTTCGTTATTAGAAAGCTTTTGTTTGGAAAGTTTACGGTTGAAAAGTGTTAAGTTGTTGAAAATATATTGGTCCAGGAAGAAGAGTCAGAGTCCTTGAAATTTCATTTAGGGAGAAAATTAAAAAGTCTTTGCAAAGTTCACTCTTTAAAAAGACTGAACATTTCTGTTTTTGTTCAGAGATTGATGTCAAAACGTTCTTATTTTTATTCAGGATAATTAAATATTTCAGGATAATATTCAGGATAATTAAATATTTCTTAAATGTAAAACAAATTTTAAAAGTCTTCAGAAATAAAAATCGGAAGGAAATATAGTTTTATTTTCAAAGGTATTTCCAAAGGCTTTGATCCAAAGGTATTTTTCAGGAAATGTCATTTCACAGACAAGTCCGAGTTTTCACTTCTGGTTTTCCCTCGGCAGGGCGTTAAACTCCCCCTGGCAGAAGCCGGCTGGCGCTGCAGCTTTTGGCCACCGTGCTGTGCAATACTGGGGAAGGCCACACGGGGCCACCCCATCCCTGCTCCCTGCCCCGTGCCCCTGGCATTGCCCTCCCCTGCCTCCAGCCACCCGAGGACGAACCGTGGGCCAGGGCAGCAGTGGTGGGATAGAGCCATGCTGCCACAGCCCAGCGAGGGCTTCTCTTCAGATGTCCCAGCTGCATCGTGCACCAGGGGGAGGATGGAGCAGTCAGGGACTCCCTTGATTAACCGAGGAAGTGGCTCCTTTCTGGGGCAGACTCAGGAAGCTCCCTGGGCCCTGTTCCTTGTAACTGCTGCTGGGCATTCAGAGCAATTGCTTCTGACTGCAGTTTCCTCTTTGGTACCAGCGATGATTAAACCAGCCTGAGCCTCCTCTCCCCTCGTGTATATTGTCTCTGTCCTGCTGACACAGCTGTTGGTGTGTCTGTGCAGTGAGCTGGATCAGGAGCTAGTGCAGCTAAAAATAATGGGGGGTACTGCAAGGGACTGTTGCTCTTCAGCCTCCAACACTTCCCAGTCTGCGTCGTGACGTGGCTGCACACCCAGCGGTGACAGCACAGCCAGCAGAGTGGGAATGAATGGGCACAGGGACACAGGGAGAGGAGAGGGGGGACCCTCAAACTGATAGCACTTTAGGAAGCTGTGCTTTCGTAAGCTGGCCTCCACTAGAAATATTTCTTGTGTGAAATATATTGTGTGAAAAACCAGCAACACAACAAAGGGCAGCTTTGTTTAACGATGCCGTGTACTGCTTTCCCTTCATGTCGCCACTCTGCCAGAGCAGTTGTTCCGTGCCACTGCATGGTGGCACTGACCTAAGGACTGCGGAGCTCATGGGGTGTTTGTGAGCACCCTGCCCAGCCCGCAGCTTTCCCTCACCCATGCCAGCACTGCTGTTTGTGGAGCTGTGCCAAGCCCTGGCTCAGGGAAGCCGTCCAAGTTAAAAATAACCCTGCTAGCAGCTGGGGATGGCAGCTCCAGCTATCCGGCATAATCTGCTGTCACGAGTCAGCGAGAGCTGCTGGCAGGCACGAAAGCCTCAGAGACACCTCTTTGCTGCAAGGGACGTCAGCTTTCCAGCCCGTTGAAGGGACCTTGTGGGTGAGGAGGCAGGAATCCTTGGGCTACATTCGTAAGTGGTAAGAGAGCAAACCTTAATGCGCACAGACACTGGCACGGCGTCTTCGCTTGAGCTTTACTTCACCAGTCCTTCACGTGTTGGGTTTGCAACAAAAGCTAATGACAGCATGTTCTGAATGGTTCCTGGATGTGTGGGGTTTGTTCTGTGGGTTAGGGACAGTTACCATGCCTGTTAAGCACAGAAGGGCGCTGCAGGTCTGGATGCTGTGCTAGCACCAAACGAGAGAACAGAAGAATATTCTTCACAGAAACGAGTCTAATAGCTCAGTGCTGCAGTGAAGCCCCAATTTCTGGACAGTCTGGATGCATTCCCGAAGAACACGTTGTCTTCTCATCTCTGAAAAACCAAACAGCCGCTGCGATGTGCCCGCACCAGCCCATATGATCACAGCAGCAATGACACCATCCTCACCTGCTCATACACTGGGAGGGGAACAACTGTAATTATTAATTCTCTCTTTTATTCCAAGCCATAGCTGGGTTTCTTCCAGCTTTTCTCTTCAGATCGTGGTTTGTGCCTCCTGGGATGAGTATCCGTGCATATTAGTCATTTCCTTTTCCCCCTCCTAGCTGTGACTCAGCACTTCACTGCAGCTCTCCCCAGGGATGCCCCTGCTGGGAGCTGGCTGGCTCAGCACTGGGAGCAGTGAAGGGGAAGCAACAGAACTTCAGAACTTGAGGAGTGTCGGGATCTTCTCAGGTTCCGTTTGCTGAGACAGGAATCCACCGCTCTTCACGTGCATGGGGTGGTCTGCGCACGCTGAGATGGAAGGTGCAGTTAAAACCCACAGTTACATTAATGTTAGCAGCTGCATCACGTGTTACCCCACTGAAAGCGAGTGCCTGAGGCTGTCGTGACCTGCCTTAAACCAAGCCCTGAGCATGCTCACAGCAACGCCTGTGCTGAGATGCAGCAGCATCACTGCCAGCCATGTGAGGCAGCTGCTTAGGTCTCAGGGGTACAGAGCAACTACCATCGTACTCCGCCGTTTTTTTTGACCTTTCTAAGTGAGAACTAATGTTTAGTGATTTTAACTCTTACCTCTCTGGACACAGGGAAAAAATGTTCTGTTCAACCCCACCCCGTTCCCATTGCTGTTGCTATTTCCCTTCCTGTGGTAACTGGCTCTTTTTGAATAGTGCAGCTTGTGTTTTCCTGTTCGAGCCTAGGGTCACGTAAAGGTTTGTCCATACATCCAGTGAATTCAGATGCCTGCGGTCTCTCTAATGCATAGTGTAAGTACACTCTGTTTTGCTTGCTGTTTCTGCCTGCCTGGAGGCATAGAGAGAAATGGAAGGTCAGCTGTTAAAGAACCCAGGCAAGAAAAGAAACCAGTGGCCCAGCAAAGAGACATCTCCTTAAACACACCAGCCATGTGCAGAGCTGCGGGGGGCAGCTTCTCAGTCCCTGCCCTAGCACCACGGTTACCTCACACAGTCAGTGAAAAGCCCGTAAAGTACATCAGGCCGTACCGGGCCCAAGCAGGTGCTTATCAGACCTCAGCCTAAGGTACTACCTGGGTGGTGTTTGTTGTGCTGCCAGTATGCCTCAAATAACAAGCGTTTGTGCTTTTGGGGAAGACTCTGCCTATACAAGGCAGACATGGTATTTGGTTAGAGGGTACTGTACACTACGTGGTGATACAGAAAAAGAAAGTTTTATCAGACAAACGAGCTAGGCACAACCATGGTTAGCATAGTACAACAGAAAAAGTAACCAGTGAGGTCAGCCTGCGTTACCCTGAAACTGTAATTAGATGTAAGGGATGAAATGCCATAACTTCATTTGAAATACGTTTTATATTAAAAAGAAAAATGTTTCTGAAATTTGAGTGCAGCAGTAATAGCACCTGCACCATGATTTTTTCATTATTGTTCAGTCCAATAGGAAATACTTCACACCAAACATTCCTTTTGAACTTACCCAATGTTTCCGATTCTGCCATAGCAAGCCTAAGGAAGAAAGAGGAAAAATTTGCTTCTCCAAAAAAGTCTGCTTTGTTCCTAGGCTCTCATTGTCTGTTCACGAGGATTACCATCCCAAACAAATGAGGTCTGTGAGAGGAAGAGCAAACAGTTGCCACAGCCCATCAGGACTGCAGAAGCAGTGTTACCAGGTGTATTTGTGCATTTCCTGTGAACAAAGCCAGCAGGCACTTGCATGAGAAAAGGGAGGGGGATAGCTGGGAGGTGGCCCAGCTAAATGTCCCATTCAGCCCAGTGCTGTTGGGGCAAAGGCGAAACGGGACCACAAAGAACGTATTTTGGTTGCATGCAGGGAGAGTTTTGTTTGTTCAGTGTATCTCAAAAATTATTTTAGAGACTACACATTAAATACTGTTACAAAACACACTTCTTTGCAAGATCAAAAGTAAATTGTTTTTTCCTTGACATAAAAAATGAAGCAAGGTGGAATATCCAAGAAATTGTATTTCAGTCATCACTATGTCATGTATTTTGTTATCGAGGGACTGGAGAGCTGCACCCCACAGAACCCAGCTGCTGCCAGCTCTGCGAGAACCAGGTGCATCCAGCAGTAGGTTGGTATGTTAGTCCAGAATAAGCTTCTGCCGCTGTCTTTTGTGTAGGAGCGGTGACCAGTATGTGTCATCCTCTGGCTTTTCAGATCTGTGCAGATCGGATGAAAATGACGATGAAAATGAAGAGCAGTTCTAAGAACGCCCCTCGCCTCTGGATTCTTAATGGCACTGCACAGCAGCTGTGCAATGCAATAGCCATCCCTCTGTGAAGGATGACACGTGTATTTCCAGATCTGGTCCTGCCAAGGCCCAAGAAACTGTGATGCTCAGGAGGTCACTCTGAGGAGAAAGAAAGAAAAAAAAGATGTAGTAACAAAACTGGGGCGAAAAAAAAAAAAAAAAAAGATATTTCAGAGACAGCATTCATCCATTTGTCTGTCTTGGGTATTTCTAAAGCTCCATAGGATCACTGCAGTGTCTAAGAGTATCCAAGCACCAACAGCACAACAGGAATTCACGTGCTTCTACAGAGCTCCCTCACCAGGCAGCAGGATCTGGGCAGCAGCTGGGGACTGGGTCTGAGATGGAGTGCGCTAGGGGTGGTCTGCTGGAACAACAGCACCTAATCACCTTCTGCTTTTTTCCAGACGTCACCCACCATGATCCCAAGGGAGGAGACAGCCAGTGGAGAAGCCAGAGAACTAGCTGCTGTGAAAGTAAACCTCCTGGTGGCTGGCCTTCCGCACATGCCTGTAACTGTCTTCTGAAGTTGGCCTGTGACTTTGTGCTGCCCACACAGCAATTAAATTCCTGGAAGAAGAGGAACATAATTTCTGCAACAGCAGAGAAAGGGCGGTGCCCAGATTCTCCTCTCAAGCTAGAGGTTCACAAACACTAAAGGGCAGAGGGGTAAGGGAAAGTGAGTTATTTCAGCGCGGGGACGCTGAGTTCGGGGAAAACAAACAGTGACTGCAGGAGTGTGCTGACACTGGTGAGCAACCCAATCCTAGCTGCTAAGATTAGCACGCTAGCTTGTGCAGGGAACCCTAAGGCCACTTTGATTTGGTTTTAAATAAGTTCATAAAGATATTGGAAATAAACGCACATCAATCCTTTTAATTTATAGAACACTGTTAAGTACACACAGCACTTCACAAAGCGTGTAGAAGGAAAAGAAATGCTCTGCGGACTGCTGGAAAGGCATATTCGGGGGCAGTTAGCTTCTCAAGCCGCAGCCTTCACGCAAGGGTTTCCCTCTGAGTTGAGCTCAGCCATGTGCAGACCCAGGTCTGATTTCATCGATCCGCTACAGTGATTCCATTCAGATTCCCAAAAGCAAAGCAGCATTCACAGGATGCCATTCCCTGGCAAACAGGACTTCACAGCCAAACAGGTATTTGTAGTGCCATAGACTTCTTTTATGAAACTTCAACTGGAATGACGCGGCTCATACAAACTGACCAGTTCTACAGCTAGACCGTAGCATGACCTTCGAGTTCAGTTTAGAATAAGCCTACAAAGTGAGGACTGTAGGATCCTTTCTGAAAATCTGCTAGCAAATGAAAAGCGTCAAGCTTCTGGAAACAACTAGATGACCAGTGGTCACTTTTCCAAACTCCTTTCCTGAAGCAAACAGAAGTCAGAAAGCCATTGGTTTGAAGCTGTTCATTAACAAAATAAAAAGCTGAAAGCAAAATGTGCATTTGCAAATGAAGGCTTTGGTTCCCGTGCAAACAAAGCCTACCCCATTTCAGAAAGCTCCTTCTACTTCCCTGAGCAGCTGGACATAAAGCTGCCTTGTTCCTGCAGGAGCTGCAGACAGTTTCATGCTCTTCCTACCCCTACCGTTCCTTTTTTTAAGCTATATGAAAACATTTTATCAGCAGCTGAGGGTCGAGAAGCGGCTTGGGGTTTGCAAAAGATCTCTGCGAACCCCTGGAGAGTGTCATGTTCTGTAGAACAAGCCTTTCACAAGCATCCCTAGCCAGAGGATACAAGTCAATGAATCTTCTTAGCATCTTCAGTTCCTTCATCTCTTCCCCACCACAGCCCCAGTCCTTTTGCTGGCTTCAGTCTGCATTGCTTTTTCCAGAGACTTCCTGAAGCCGTGGGCCAGTTGTAGGACTAGCAAGGTACAGCACAAAACCAGAAATATTTTCTGAGCTCCAGCAGTGCTGGATAAGCACACCAGTGAGGTATAGCCGCTAAAATAATCAGCAGTGAGACAGTCAAAAAATAAACAACAAAAAGCATTGCACTGCAATTCCTTGTAGTTAGAATCATGACTGAGGCACACCCTAGAGCTGCCGCGGATACGTACCCATGTAAAACGAGGGGGCCAGCTCTGCTCTGAGCTTTGCAACCACTGGGACCACACATTTTTATATACACACATAAATAACCCTACCCCAGATCTTTTACACAAACACACAAAGTAATCAGTGTGAAACTGAATGTCCTGATGTGAAAATTCAGACACTTTGGTACAAAACCTGTTTCTCGCTGCTTGTTGAGAAATGCTGGTACATACAGCACGGCCGGCCTTTTGGGAAGGACTGATACCGTGTGGTGTCACGCAGTTGGCCTTTTGGACCACTGCCGATGAGTGCGCAGGTGTGAATGCTCACGTGTGAAGATACACTTAATATAAAAGCTAGTTCATTACATGTGTGAGTCCATATGGAGAGATGTTATTTCCATGCGCACACTGGTCAGAATGGGACTTGAGAAATAATTGTACAGGACCGGGTCAGGCTCGGTACGCTGCTGTTCTGTCCCATCTTACAGCCCACCTGAAGCACTCATGTGAATCTGAATTCTGCGGAGTGAGGAGGGGACCAGTACAAACTCACAGGCGATCTCCATACCCTGTCAAGTTGTGCACCAAAGTCTTAGCAGCAGCAAGTGGAATCCCGATTGCTTTTAAAGCCTCTGGGTCCTATAGTCTTCTACATCAGTTGCCTGCCAGTTTTGAGATTCCACAGGAAGCCGTGTCCCTACTACACATCTCCCTCGTCCCTGTCATCTCAGCAGCACTTGCGGTAAGCCTCTGCAGACTCTCCTTCCTTCTCCAGGGCACGTCTACACACTCCTTCTGAAAGCAGACTCAGGTGGTCTCTGCCTGTGCTTTAAGCTGGCCTGCACACTGTGTGCAGGTAACGGGGAGTCTCCAGCAGAACACACTTAGCTCTGACCCTCCTGATGTGTTGCTGGACACGGTGAGCTTCTGTAGACCTGTGCAATACAATACGGGTCACAACACCTCGGCTGTGTGTAGGACAAAGCTCCTTACGGAGGCATTCAAGCACCCCATCCCCCGTCTCATCTCCCTCGACACAACCACATATGCATACATTGCATGACCAAGCAGCTTCTCCTTGTGCCACCCGACATTGTACATCCTCTCAGTCTCGTGGGCAGCTGGCGGGGGGAAATGTTTGCACCACAATGTTTCAGCCACGTGGTGGATGGACTCCAACTGAAGCACCAAGGAAGGAGGATGCCAGGACTTTGGGGCACAGAACTATCCACCACAACCACTGCTCAATTTCTGTCCGTGCCCGAGGTGCTTCGGGAGGTGACTGAAAAGGGCAACACAGGCCACGGGCATTATTCCAGCCAGCTGCTTGTAATTCAGAAGCCTTTGTGGAGTCATACCCTTTTCTTCCCCCTTGTCCCATAGGTGTATTTGGGACAGGCCTGGATTGGGAACTGCATCCCAGATCATCTGCAGACCACACCACACCTCATGATGCTGCCTACCACATGTGTGTCCGCTGGTGCGAGACTAAGTAGGAGTTGCGACTGAAGCTCTTCCCACAGTGGGAGCATGTGAAAGGTTTCTCCCCAGTGTGAGTGCGGCGGTGCCGGATGAGGGTTGAGTTGTCACTGAAGCAGGTCCCACACTCAGCACACTTGTAGGGCTTCTCCCCGGTGTGGGTGCGACGGTGCTGGACAAGGTGCGAGCGCTGGCTGAAACTCTTCCCGCAGTCAGGGCACAAGTAAGGCTTCTCACCTGTGTGGACTCGCTGATGGATGACCAGCTTAGAGCTCTCGCTGAAGCACTTGTTGCAGTCCGTACACTTGTACGGCTTCTCGCCCGTGTGGAGCCGCTGGTGGGCGATGAGGTTGGAGCTGTCGCTGAAGCGTTTCCCACACTGGGGGCACTTGTAGGGCTTCTCACCCGTGTGGAAGTTGGCGTGGCGGAGCAGGCCTGAGTTCTGGTAGAAGTGCCTCCCACACTTGGCACATACGTAAGGCCTCTCACCGGTGTGGTTGCGCTGGTGCTGCACCAGGTGAGTGCTCTGGCTGAAGCTCTTCCCGCAGTCCTTGCATCGGTAGGGCCGCTCGCCGGTGTGGACACGCTGGTGCTGGATGAGGTGCGAGCGGCGGCTGAAGCACTTGGCGCAGTCGGCGCACACGTACGGCTTCTCCCCAGTGTGGATCCTCTGGTGGCGGATCAGGTCGGAGCTGCGGTTGAAGCTCTGCCCGCACTCGATGCAGATGTAGGGTCTCTCTCCCATGAACGCTCGCTGGTGCACCACCGTCTCCTTCCGCTTCCGAAAGCTGCAGCGAGAAGTGTCCTCTGGCCTCGTCTCTGCAGGGAGGAGCTCTGGCCTCGGACAGGCTGCTTCCTGGCGGCGGCAGCCCGCGGGAGTAGCTTCCCTCACGAAAAAGCCCGAAGCGGCCCCGCGCAGTTTGGCTGCCTCCGGACCATCCCTCTGGAGATTCTCCTCATTTTCACTCATGCTCCCATCACCTGCCGGGACAGAAGGAGAGATCACACACGCACACGCACACAGTGCCCTCCTCTGCTGCCCAGCCCACACGCTGAACCGCGGCCGCACCCCCTCGTCCTCAGCACCCCCGGGGCCGCCGAGACCGCCTCGGGCCGGCTGCGGTCGCACCGCTGGGCC
>VXAV01008515.1:0-13488 GCA_013399715.1 Alectura lathami
TCGCCCAAAAACGTTCGTGGTGCCCCGGCCTGGGGAGGGGGGCGCGGGCCTGGGGACCCCTCCCTACGGGGGCCTTGCACCCGTGGGGGTCTTGCACCCGTGGGGTTTAGGGGAGGCAGCCTGGGGGGGCCTGGTGTGCAGCGTGCTGGGGAAATCATTTAGGTTTTCCAGCGTGGCAGGGTAGTCGAGGTGGGGGGGGAGCAGGGTGTGAACCTCATCCCCCCACCATCAGTGCTCCGGCCAGCTGGGGGCTGCAGCCCCCGGCCCTTCGTGGGATGGGGACAGGACACGCCCAGGACAGAGCCTGTGCCTGTCCCTCCCTGACCCACCCAGGGCAGCGCTGCCTGCAGGCGGCCTCCGGGGCAGCAGCTGCTCCCTCTGTCCATCCGTCTGTCCGTCCAGCCCATCCACCTGGCCACCGCCCCCCTCCCCCATCCATTCACACACCCAGCTGCACACACACCCACCCCACCACCCAGCCGCACATCCCTTGCACACCCACCCCTCCACCCACGGGTGCCACCCACTCTCCCACCCACCCCCATCCCATCTAACCATCCCTCCTTCCCCTTCCAGCTATCCATGCCTCCTTCCATCCGTATGGTCCCGTCCCACCCACATGCCTCTCTAACTGTGCGTCCACCCAAGGACACACCCACACCCCTCCAAGCACCCATGCACCCACCCACCCAGCGCTGGCCAAAGCCGACCCTTCACCAAGGCTCTGCTGCGCCCTCCTGGCTGCGTGGAGGACCCCCTTCATGCTGGCCTTCGAGCGTCCCCCCCCGGGGGTCTCATCACGGCTGCTGGATGATGTGACACCAAGGAGCCCGCGGGGCACAGCGCTGGCAGCAGGAGGAGGGCTGGGTGCGACGAAGGCAGGGCAGACTGGGACAGGAGTCCAAGTTTGGGACGGGTGGAAGGGCCCAGCTGTTCAGACAAACCCCTGGCTTTGTGTGACCATGGTCAGTTCCCACCACCTTCCTCCAAGGTATGGTGGAAAATGGAATGACCGACCAGAGCCAGGGACCTCGCCAGGGAGGGGCAGGGGCCGCAGGTTGTGGATGGCTCCCTTGGAGCCATTAACCCCCCGAAACACAGCAAGCAAAGATGCCAAGATTCTCTAGTGCTGCAGGCACCTGGAGAGAGCCTGCTGGGAGGCGGGATGAAGGTGCCGGAGCCCCTGTTCCACCAAACTTGGTGGGCCCCGGCTGCACCGAGCGATCCTGGCAGCGACCCCAGGCTCCAAAAGAGGCCCCCCCAGGTTTGCTTTTGGGAGAGACGCAACAAAACGCAACGTGGGTCACCTCAACGTGAGACCTGCGGAGCGTTTCCGTTGGCACTGCAGGCAGCTGCCTGACAGCAGAAGAGCTGCTGGTGTGCGAAATACGGATTTCCAAAGAAACCCCAAAACGCACACGCTCAAGGAAAAGAGATTGAGTAAGAGAAGAGAGCGCTTCAGCCACCACCACTGATCACGGAGATGCTCAGCCAGCCAGGATACCTGCAAGCAGGCTTCGCTCCCATCTGTTTCAGAGCAGCTCCCTCACGCATCACCTGCTCCCCCCCCACGCTGAGCACTTTATCTCCCGAGGAAACCCAGCGGCACCTCCCAGGCTGCTCTGAGCGCAGCACAGAGATAACCACACCCGGTCGGTGCGTAACCATGGAAATGAGGCAGTGCTTCCCACTGCCCTGGCCCCAGCTCTCGCAGGAGCAGCTGCCTGCTAGGGGAGAGAGCACGGAGCACGAGGTGCTGAGATCCACGCTGCAGCTGCAGGCTGCCACCTCCTGAAGCCTCCTGCAGGTACAGCCCTCGGAGGCAGCCGGCCACGACCTTCCAGAGGCTCCAAAAACACATGGGTGGGAACTCCTCCTCCTCCTCCTCTGCTGGGCAGGGTTTGGGTGCAGAAAGCCACGACTGGAGCGAGAGCAGGGACTGACCTCACAGCACCGGGGGAGCACCCACAGGAGGATCCGCAGCTGCGACCCAGCTGGCACCCAGCGGGCAGGGGGTGCTGTTCCCATCGCAGCACAGGCACCTGCAAGCACCCAAAGGAAGCGCAAGCTCCCGCAAACTCAGGCACCCCGACCGGCAGTCGGCACCCGAGCTGCTCTCCCACGGGGACGCCGACGGGGTGATTCCCACTGCGCGCGCAGGCGGCCCCGCAGACCACAAACGCATCTGCTGCGTGGGCGGTGCAAGACGCGGGTGTCTCCTCCCGTAAAGATGTAGGATCGGTGGGAGATCTCTGCACAGCCCAGCCTCAGCTCTCCAGCTGCAATCTGCCCTTTAGCTCTGCTCTCAAATAACAGACTCACCCTTTCAGATTTCCCCCCCCCCCAAATTGCGTGGGCCAGGGATGCAGGGGAAAAGCTCGGCTTTGAGAACAGAGTGGAGAGCCAGGCCCTGAGACACCACACCCTCTTTTGCACAGTAATTAGATGCAGCAAGAAAGAAAGGAAGAGAGATGCTGACAAGCATCAGCTCCCACCCTGCCAGCCAGAGACTCCCCTACCTCACCGGGCTTCTGTTCCTCCCATGTTTAATGGAACCGCGCGCAAAAATCCATTAAAAATGACAGCACCATCTGGCTCCTCTTTGACATCCCTCCATCACCCTGGAAAGCGTCGAGGCCAACATCATCCTGACTGCTTCACCTGCACAGTGACTTTTGCTTCAACATGGATGAAAAAAAAATCTCAGCTGAAACTCTGGGGTGACCTTCAGTTAACGCACCCAAATACAGCGAGAGGAGACATGCAGCTTTAACACGTCTGCTTGCCAGAGCTGCCCTAGGCTTTAAGAAGAAAGAAAATCCACTTTCCAAAGCTCCAGGATCTGAAATCCCTGGTAGCAAAAATTTATTTTCATGACTGAAGACAAGGAGAAATTTATAAATGTATTCTAGCAACCCACCAATAAAATGGTAAATGCTCCACCCCTGTGACTTATACGATCACCTGGGCGCAGAACATCCAAAGAGGCTCTTGCCACATGCCACTATGACAACCAGGAGCATGAGACCGCGTGCACATCACTTGTCCTTGCTTCTTCCCAACCCCAGGAGTCTCTTTTAAAGGTCCGCAGTGTACCCAGACATCATCCGAGTGACTAGTGTCCAACGTTAACAGGAGAAACAATAAAGGAGATTGCGGTGGTAAGCAGCACACTCATTTCAAAGCCCACAAATACATCCACATTGTTAGAGTCTCCTAAAAAAAAAAAAAAAAGGTAGTTCCAATTCGCTTTTTCTCCCCCCGAAGACCACGTGCGTTGGGCAAGGTTCAGCGCATGAGCAGGCTGTGCTTTGGTCCATCCACTCTCTCCAGCTTCTCAAAGTGTTTTCTGGCGTTGCGGATGTTGATCAGCGTGGCTGCCGAAGCTGGGATGGAGAAGGGGCAGGGAGGGGGAGAAAAAAAGGTTAGGAGGGATGTGAGAGAATAAACCCTCAAAAGCGCTGCCTGAGGACAGCGGCTATCTGAGTTCCTACCAGCAGAGCTGAACTAAAAGCCCTGGTGGGCCTGGCTGCCCGGAGCAGCTGTGGGTGCCCCACCCCTGGGGGTGCTCAAGGCCAGGCTGGGTGGGCCCTGGGCAGCCTGAGCTGGGGGGTGGCAGCCAGCCCCTGCCAGGGGTTGGGGGGCTGTAAGGTCCCTTCCAGCCAAGCGTGCTGGGATTCTGTGATCCCAGTCAGCAAGCCCTCGGGCCAAGCCTGCTGCTCCCCAGCTGCACTAAACACAGCGCTGGAAGTTGTGGGGTGGCTGCTGATCGCCAAGCAAACTGCAGCCATGCACAATGCTCGTTAAGTCACTTCAGCTTCTCATCTGCTGCTCAAGCACAGCGACAGCACAGCTCAGTAGTTCACCCAGGGTCGCAGGGTTCGCATAGGTTTTCCCTAATCCCGTGAAGCGATCAGAAAGAGGACAGGAAGACTGACAGCTGTAAGGTACAACTGTCCGGGAGCAGGGGCCTTGAGCACCTCAAATTTTCAACAGAAGCAGTTTCCACTACAGTTGTGAAAACAGCCAGGAACTAAGCCATGTGCCTGGCACTGCTGCCTGTAATTTCTTAAGATAAACAGATGCTACTATAATTAGAGCCCCTGCCCACCAGGACAGTCCAGGCAGCAAGAGCAAAACCTCGCACACGCTCCACTTCTGTTTCCTTTCCAAAAAATCACTGTGGCTGCCAGATCGGAGCTGCCCAAAATAGGTTATTGGACATGACCTACTAAATCAGGTCACATCTGCTCGAGCGGCTCCCCACCATTGCTACAACCCTCCGCCGGACAGCAGCAAACAGCTCAGCCGCCAAAGGCACGCATCCCTCCTGCACGGTGAGGCACTTGTGGCCACCTTCCCCTCCGCTGCTCAGAGGGGGCATGCCGGCAGGACAGCAGGCCCCCCCGTGCCTCTGCAGCGCAATCATTTTTACTGCTTTGTCTGGCGTTTGCTGTGTTCTGACAGGAGCGCATTCGGAGCCAGACTTTTCCAGCTTTTGTCTCTGTGAGCACAAACAGGCCAGGGGCTCGTCTTCGCTTCAACTTACGTATCGAAGGGTCTGACATAACCACCATCACGTATGTGTTCGAAGTGAAGATGTCGATAAAAGCAGCAAAGTTAGAGTTCCTGACCTCCATGCTCTGGAAGGAAGCCGCCAGCTTACTAAAGAGGGGGGAAAAAAAAAAAAAAAAATAGAAAAATAAGGGTAAATGCATTGTTACTGTAAGAGTGCTCAAACATTTCTCCTGGGCTAGAGCATCTGAAGCAAAGCCCTCCACCTGAATTTGCACAGCACCACTAACTGCCACCAGTTTGTCAGCTGGGTGCTGGAACCTCCCTGCCTTGCCCAGGAGAAAAAGGCCCAGAGAGAACGGCTGTTCCAAAACAAATCTCTTTCGATCACCGAAGGAGGGAGTCACGAAAGATAACGAGAAGCTCAGACATACTCAAACGTGGGGTTTTCTAGCCAGCAATTTAACAAAGGCATGTCCTCAGCCTGCTGAGGAGGCAAAGCTGTATTCATCTGGAGAGCTTTCTTGCTTCAGCATGGAACTGCAACACCTGCCTGGGGATCTTTCCCACCTGGTGACCAAACCAGCTCACCTGCAACTTAGTTTGAATTGTTTAATAATGTTGCTGATTTTCTCAAATCTGTGGATATCCCGCTGTTCTTTGCATTGATAGTGAGAAATGACCTGGAAGGCAGAAGAGAGCGCGAGTCAGGAATTTATTTCAGTGCAGCTTCCTCACGCTCAGCAGCAATTATGGGAAGTGGGTGGTGACCAGCTCAGGGATTCCCTTTGGAAACCATTTGCAGCAGTACCTGTGGTGCTTTCATGGTACAGAAGGGTCCAGTCAGACAAAGCCTTTAACAAGTGCAGATGCAAACACACAAGACATGTGAGAGGCACTCCTGTCCATCTGGGGCTGAGCACTCCAGCTTAGCAGCCACTGGAATCCTGATTCAGAGAGCAAGAAAGCGCAGCGTGGGCTGGGGAAGCGAAACCCCTTGTAGGGCAGGCAGACACCTGACAAACGCTGGCACAGCTTTACCTACATCTGTCACGCTGCACATTCTCAAGGACCAAACCTGAGAAGCGTGCTGCTCTGCAACGCACTGCCCTCAGCCCAGAGGGAGCCGCTCTCCGGCAGCTGGGAGGAGCAGAGCGGAGGCAGCAGCTTCCTAGGGAGCTCTCCCTCCATCACTTCACCGAGTCAGACTCGGGCTGTGCTAAGTTGCCTGCATTCAGATCCGCTTCCCTCCTCCTGCGTGGCACCTAGCAGCAAGGTGCAGCCCTCAGTGCTGGGCTGCAGAGGTGGAAGGGATCACAAGTCCTCAGGAGTGCACGAGGCAGGCAGCATGCAGACCTTCCCCTCCAGCCAAACCAGCCAACAGGGCACCCACTGCCATCATTTACCTCCTACATTTACACCTGCCCAGCTGTTCCCACAGGTCCTACATTTTAGCCACATTCAGGAATTGCATGCACACAGGGAAGGCTTTGGTTTCAAAAGTTCCTTCCTCAGCTTCCCAGGTTTCTCTGTTACTGCACTTTGAACGCAATTCCAGAATAAGATTTCACTTCAGGAGAAAGGAGTCCCTGGGGAGCTTAAATGCATGAAAACAGTGAGAAGGAGGAAGTCTTTGAGAGCCACCATTACACTGAAAATCAGAATCCTTGTAGCATATAATTCTTTTTTCAGTAAAAAAAAAAAAAATACTGTATTTTTGAAAGCATGTAAATACCATTACATGCCACCAAGGTGGAACTGTTAGCAGCAGTTACCACGCAGATGGTAACTTCAGAACCCACAGGAACCCGATGGCTTGTGATCCTCTGTCCACATGCCAGGCTCACAGAGCATCAGGCAACAGACAAAAATGGAGTTAGCAGGCATTAAAAAGCGAGTCCAGGAGGAGCTGAAAATACTTTTTTCAAGCTAAAGAAGGCTCTTGCCCTGTGCAGAAAGGAATTCTCAAAGTCCCACAGCCGACAACAAACAGGGATACAAAACCCTCTCACAACCTGGAAGAGGGAAGCACCAATCAAGCCCTCAACTAGACACAGAAATTTTGGGAAGGTCACATGAGCCATGGAGTCCTGTCAGCTACTTTCACCATCACAGGGCCTGGATCAAAGCATTCTGCCATCTGGTGCTGGCACCTCTCCTTGGGCAACTGCCTTGCGGCACTTTCCATCCAGGGAACTCCGTCCTAGGCTGGGAGAGGAACACGAAGGGCAGAACAGCTGTATTCACCAGGAAAGTGGCTCTCTCAAACAGAAGCACTTCATCTGCCTCGATGATCTGAGCAAAGTTCCTCAGGTTCATCTCCAGCTGCTGGACGTTGGGGATCAGCTGATAGACTATGCTGGACCAAGCCTGTCAACCAAGAAAGGCAAAAAGGGGCTGCGTTACCACCTCTGCCTCGTCCTCCTGTCACGCAGCGCGCTCAAAACCCTTTTGCAGTGGTACCTGTAGCCTAGGCAAGGCTGAGAAGCTTCTCCCACCCCCACTGTGCACAGCTCCCTGCTGTGGTGAAGGCTCCCCGTGGTGTCAGTTTTCCCGAGCGAACTCTTCCCCAGGCCACAAAGTGGCTAGGCAAAGTGTTTAAACAGTGTTGAAGGGGTGCCATGAGCACAGCTTTTTCTTATTTCTTTTTCTTTTTTTTTTTTTTTTTTTAATTAAACCCAAGATNTTTTTTTAAATTAAACCCAAGATGTTCTGATGCCACTTACAACAGCTAACCTGCAGAAGCAGGAGCCACTGAGCCACTGTAGACCTAACGAGGGCCACTAATTAACAAACCAGTGGCAACCAACCACTCACCTCCCTCACGCTCTTGTTTTCAAGTGGAAGGGGAAAAAGGCCAGATACAGAGGAGACGTGGCACAAACCTTGTAAAGCGTTTCATCCCAGATGGAAGTTCTAAAACAAGCACATTCCAGAGGTCGGGAAAGGCGCCTCAAGTCTTCCTCACGCTCTTTAAAAATCTGTGGAGTACAAAGGATGAGCAGCTGAGTGAAAATACTTCGCCTTTGGCGTGGTTAGGGTACTGTATTTCCAGCACACGTTTCAAACAACACTCCAGCACTGGAGACGAGAGAGCAGCAGGGCATGCTGGCTAGGACAGGTTGCCAGAAAGCCCTTCCACCAGGACAGCAGGGACAAGCAGAGCTTGTCTGCCTCGCAGCAGGAGGCTCAAACCTGGAATGGCTATGGTGTTATGACTGGAAATGGAAGGGCGTGTGTGCATGAGTTTTACAGAGGATCTGAAACCTGACAAGCCCCTGGTCACATGCAGAAAGCTATGTCACTGGGAACAGAGTAGAAGGAAAGCACCAGAGAGTTTTACCACCACAAACTGCATTAACAAAGCAGCTCTGAGCCTTCTCCCATCAAATTCTGCCCTTCGAAGTTACGGTTACAACAAAGAGGGGAACAACAAAGAGAGGACAGCCCTGCACTCCTGCAGGAGCGGTAAAAAAGCAGCAAGGGAGCTGGCACCATGCCCCTGCAAGGGAAGGCAGGACGAACACCTTCCCCTCACCTTGCTGTTTTTAGGAGCATGACAAAACAAGCTGATCTCCAGGACATGCTGCATAGGCCAGCACTCACCATTTGGGGCCTGGGATACCAAGGGTTTAACAAAGAATTACAGGGATAGCGGTTTGGCCCAGTTCAAGAGTTTCTGCACGTTCTTCTGAATGGCAGATAGCTTAAAACAGCTTTGATGGGTGTGCGCTGGTATGCACTAAAAATAGACTCAGAGTAAGGCCCCTCTTCTGCCTGTCTACCCCACCCTCCAAGGCCTCACTTGAATTTGCACAGCTACACAAAACCAGCAGGAACTACACACAACAGCACCACAAAGATGTCATTCTTCCTTCAGTTTGTAGGGAAGGCAGATGGACGTGAGGTCCTCGAATCAACCCTACAAACAAGCTCTGTGAGAGCTATTTCTGCACTCAGCTGGAGAGCAGAAGTAGGAAAGGAGAATCACTGCTCGCAGAGAAGACAAGTGGCCCGGAGCCAAACCGCTGCGCGGACGGAGTCTGTCTCTGGGGGGAGGTCGGGATGAGGCTGCAGCCAGGGGACCTTGCGAGGCCAGCCTTGCTGCTGCCTAGGCACGTGCTCACCAGGAGTCAGAGCTCTTGACGTGACCTCACAACGCAGCCTGAAGGGGCCCTCCAGATCTGCTGCAGGTCAGGGAGCGGCCGAGCAGCCAGGCAAAGGCACCAAACCCACAAAGAATTTTTCCTGTGGGATCAGGGGCTGGTTGCTTTCAGTCACAGCTGAAGCAGCAAGGTTGGTGGAAACCAAACATCTCCCACTCTCCCCACAACCTTTCAAAAGCTCTGAAGAGAGCAGAAAACAACAAGCCCCTCCGTGAGGCTGATCCCCAGGCTCTGCAGGATGCCTCCTGGAGCGCAAAACTAAGAGGTGACCCCTGGGCAAACAGGCCCCCAGTGAACGCCTTGTGGCAGAAAGCAGAAACATCAAGTGGTGAAGACCTCCTTCTGGTTAACCAGGAAAGCTTCAACCCTTGTTTCTGTTACAGTTTAGAACAGAGCTTACGTGGGACTGAAAAAGAGAAGAAAACTGAAAAGCTAAAGGACTGAAAGCTAAGAACCACCCAGCCGTCTGCCATCACCACAACCCCCAAAGCCACCCACATGGTTGGAGCAGGGCTCAAGTCTGATGGGTTTTCCTCAGTTCCACCTTCGCTCCCTGCCCTCTGGAGCCAAGGTCTGGTGAAAGCATTCCTGTCAGTGCTAGAAAACAAAAACCTCAGAGTAGTTGTCAGTAAAAGAGAAAAATCCTCAGGCCTCTTCTCCAGTGGACTACAGGCAAGAGGCAGCACTGACATGCAATTTGGGAAGGGCTCGGACAGCTCCTAAGACCTGAGAAACCCTTCTGGGAACCGTGCTGCTGGGGCTGCACTTGAGGTAAGAACTAACAATGCTTTAGCACAGCCAACAGATGCTCTGTCTGAAAGCATTCCTACGGCAGCTCTCAGCTTCTCACCAAGTCCCGCTGATCCTCCTGCACCAAGTCCATCTTGTGCACGAGGCAGAAGATCTTTGCATCAGGAGAGTTCTGCAGAATTGCCTCCAAGCATGACTGGTAGTAGTGCATGTCCTTCTCCAGCTCACGGCTCTCTACGTCGAAGACGTAGATGAGGACCTCCACATTGCGGAAGATGTTGTCCCGCTGGCTGGTGAAGTAGTTCTCCATGAAGGTGTCCTGTCTGAGGAGGAGCAGAGCAACAGAACAAGGAGACTCCATCAGAGCAACCAGGCTTCAGCGCCGTCAGGAGAAGTGCTGTGAACTACCTCCTGCTAGAGGGGTTTACAGCGAGCCACAGACCCCACCACAGGAGTCTAGATATCTGCTGAGTACAGCTCAGACAAAGCACGAGGACATCGGATCACAGAATCACAGAATGGCCTGGGTTGACAAGGACCTTAAAGATGACCTGGTTCCAACCCCCCTGCCGTGGGCAGGGTTGCCAGCCACTAGATCAGGCTGCCCAGGGCCCCATCCAGCCTGGCTCTGAATGCCTCCAGGGATCAGGTCTGATGAAGCTTAGCTAACTTTGGCAGCTCTGCTGAGGCTCCACTGATGGGAGTGTTCTTTAAAGCGCTGCTTCCAGGCACCCCAGAACCACCACCCATCTTTAACATCACTTCTCAGCATGCACCTCGCGAGGCGCAGTTCCAAAACCAGCACCACCTCCACTGCCATCCTCACGAGGAAGTTCAGGCGAAGGGCTCGGGCTTTGTGCCAGCAGCAGAAAGCAGCCAGCAAGGAAAGGGTGGGCCCACGCACTGGGTCCTTCATGTGGAGCTAACTCAGACTGCAGCCATCAGCCCAGCCTCTTCCACCCACCTCCAGCACCAGCCTAAGAGGCGGAACCCTCTCCTCCCAGAGCTGCCTCACCAGTTTCACAGGGGCGTGCATAAGGCTTGCTCCATTCCCTCCATACACAAAACACAAGTGCCTCTGGGGCAGAGGGACCCCTGCTCTTGTTGCACCCCCAACCTTATTCACCAGAGCTAACCCTCAACAGTTTCAAAAGCAAAAAATGAAGTACCTACCCTCCGCAGTCCCAGAGGTTTAACACCAGGTTTCCTAGAAATCTAACATGGGAGTGCTCCACATCAACTGCAAAGAGACAGCAAGGAGGTTACCAGCTGTGCCCCACACCCAGACCAAAGCAGCCTCCTCGGGCAGCCACAGCACCACTCTCTGCAACACAGCCCACAGCTTGTAAAATTCCATCCAAACAGCGCTGCTGTGCGCAAATCTGTAGCTGCAGACACCGTGGGTAAATACGGCTCCAAGTAACCCAAGCCTTCCTGGCTTGCTAGCCAGGACACTGCTCTCCTGAGAAGCACAGCAGGTGGCTCCCCTTTAAGAACGTGTTCCCCAATCTTTCTGATATTTTAGGAATTACACTACTTCCAGCACATTCTGCAAGGCCTTAAAAAAGAAAAAAAAAAAAACCAAAAAAAAACAGCACAAACACACTCAACTTTCTGAAGACCAAATCCACTGCCAGGAGGACACACAGCAGTCTGTGACACTGAGCCCTCCCAGGTGCCTCCTGGTACAGTGTCAGACCCTGGCGATCCAAGCCACTGTTTCAGAGGAATCAGTGCTTCCTCGGATCCATGGTTTTGGAGAAAAAGAAGCAGAAAACACCAAGACTGGTGCATCTTCGTGCCAAAGCCAGGTCACCGTGCCTCCAGCCGGGCCAGTCACCAGCAGGCTCACAACAGGGAGGCTCCGAGCGCTCCGCCAGTAACAGCTGCAGCAGCAGGGGCTGCCCAGCCATCAAATAAGGGAAGGTGAGAAGTCCAACCATAAAGCTGCAGGACTGGACGCAGCGCTCCTGCCTCCTTCGCTCCAGCCTCCCAGCCAGGCTGCAGAGCGAGGCCTGATGTCACATCCACGGGCGGGAAGGTGAGGCCGGGGGATGGCCGCTCCCCGCTGCAGCCCCGAGAACTCCCGCTTGGCACAGAGGAAGCCTTACTTGTGGCACCCAGGCGCCGCGTGTCCCTGGCAATGTAGTTTGCGAAGATGATGGACCTCATGCTGGTCTTCCCAGACCCGCTTTTACCCATCAGCAGCACCTGGAAGGTTAAAAAAATGAACAAGAGAGAATTACCTGCCACCACGTCCTCCACAGCTCCCATCCTACAGCCGAAGCAAGCAGACAGCAGGACTCTAGTACTGCAAATCTGAACAGCACCAGAAAAGAACCACACCTGTGAGAGCAGGAGGCAGACGCCTCACCTCCTTGCTACGCGCAGTCCCTGGATCACAGTTAGCATCCTAAAAACCTTTCCACCCTGCTTGCATTCTCAGCACCATGCCCTCGCCCCTCCCTCTCGAGGCACTATGCTCCTGCTCCTCCTGCTGGGTGCAGCACCCAAAGCAGGGTGAGCTCAGCCAGCCTGCAGCCACGCTGACCACAGCCCTTCTTCCTGCGCACGATGGCAGAGGACCCGCTGCCAATCTCCTCCTCCCCCCAGCCCCTCGCAGCCTGCACTGGCACCAGAGGAGAAGGCTGGGTGTTCTCAATGAGAGCAAAGCATTGGGCAAAAAAAGAAGTTTTTACCTCCAGCCTTTAAAACAGGGCTGAAAGCAATCACCTGCCCACTCAGCACTGGCACTCTCCCCTCATTACTTCTCTCCTAATCCTGCTCTTTCCCTTCTCCTAGAGCATCTTGGTTCCTCTTCCCTGACAGGAGCAAATACAAGTTACATGTTGAATTTCAGGTGCCAGAACCCTAGCAGAAAGCTAAAAGCCAACGGGACAGCCCAGCTCAGGTACACCAGGCTGCCACGCAGGGCAGAGTCGATGGCAGCGTGCAGCCTGCAGACCCTCTGGCCCAAACAGGGGCAGCAGAAAGCCAGGGGATGGCGGAGTGGAGAAAGGTGGGAGATGATCACACAAGAAAAGACCCTGTGCGGTGATCTAAGAATAAATACCGAACCAGAGGCAGCCAACGTGGAGCTGCTCCCAGGAACAGCTGTTAAACAAGTTCCAGTTACAAAGTCAAACCCAGCCTTTGGCAACAGCTCTGAAAATCTATCACCAGGGATCAGCTTAAGAAGAGCGCAGCGTGCCAAGGGCTGGCTGGAAGGTGCTTGCCCAGCTCCCAGCCTTGCTGCGAGCACCTCAGAGCAGCACGGGCAGCAGCACGGAGAGCTCTTCTGGGAGAGCTCTCCTCAAAGCAGTCAGCTGAGGTTACACCCACCGGCCTCACCATCGCGAGACCCCACAAAGCTACATGCAGAGCAGGAAAAGAACAGCAGCATCTCTTCTCCCACGCCACCTGCAGAAAAAGCACCCGCAGGCACGCAGCGTGGCTCCGAGACGCAGCACAAGGACCTAACTCGTGAGCATTCAGCCTACCCTGCCAGGAGCCCTCGGCGGAGCTGCGCTGCCCGTGCCGGTTCCTGCAGCGCCCCGGAGGGTCTCCCCCAGGCAGCGGAGCAGGTTGGGGCACACCCTCTTTCCCCACGCTGCGGGAAGGCTGCCGTCAGCAGAGGGTTTTCGCAACACGCACCAGAAACACTCACGTAGCAGTTACTGGGATGCGCAGTTCTGCTGCCAGCCCGCCCTCACGCCACTGAATAAACCCGAATTTGGTTCTGACTGCTAGCACGCTACGCAGAGGATACACCTGCTGACTCTGAGAGCCTCAGGAGGCAGCTGACAGCCGAGGAACCCGCCAGGACACACAGCCATGTTAGCAAACAGACAGGGAAACCACACCGCGTACGAGTCTCATTCCGGATCTCACCTTTTTCTTCATGGCTGTGCTCGGCATCACCAACCTGCGGAGACGAGACCACCGCGTTACACGGCCCCAGCTCCCCCCCGGCACCCGGCTCCCACCCGCAGAAGCGCCGTACAAAAGGGGAAGCTCCCGCGCCCCGCCGCAGCCCACCGCACCCCGCCGGGCGCTG
>VXAV01008515.1:15719-39137 GCA_013399715.1 Alectura lathami
AAAAAAAAAAAAAACAGGAAATGTCAGACAAGAAATACTTCCCTCTGCCCAACGTGAGCTCTCTGACAGGAGCACACGGGCTGGGTGGCCGCTGGCAGGCCACAGCGTGTGCCTCCGGAGGACGGAGCGCTCTGGCCGCCGCGGGACGCAGCTGGCAGCAGGCGCTGCTGCTTTGTGTCCTCTCCCTCTGCCCCAGTGTGGTAATGGTCCTGATTTATTGGCGAGGGTACAGCAGCCCCCTCCTCCCAAGCAGCCCTCTGTCCCCCACCACCTGTTGATGAGCAAAGAATCCCGCTTCAGAAAGAGCAGCGGTGCGGGGCAGAGGACACCACACCACAACAAACATAACAGCCTGCAACAAAACCAACAGGGCCCCATCTCCCACCCGGTTACGTATTCCGTGCAAACACGCTGAACGTGGTTCAGCGGCCTTGAGGAGCGGCCTCGTCCCCCCCTGGCAGCCGCGAGGGATTCACCCATGCCGCGGGGTGGGGTTTGGTCTCAGGCAGATTTAGGCTCTGGCAGTTTGCTTCTCTCAGTGAGCTCAAGCTGCCAGAGATCTGGGAACAAATTTAAAACGGAGACAGCTCAAAATGAGGAAACAAGAAGCGCAAGTGTGCTGAGCCATGTGAAAGCTGGGAAAAGGAGGCACATTTTTACTAAATAATTGTAATTACCGTATACACGCAGCCCACCCTGTGTGCAGAGCACTGTTCCAGAAAGTCTGGCTGGGTGGGCCAGCAGGTTTTAGGCCACAGAGCAAAACCCACCTGCAGTGTGGAGTTGCAGTGTCCCATTCTGCATGGCTGGTTCAGTTATCCAGCAGTTCACCTTATAAAAAAAAATAAAAAATAAAAAGGAAAACCTAAGCTGAATACCACTCCAGCACCATTTCAAGTTCCCTGTCCCAGCCTGACACTCACAGAACCAAAGCTGCATTCAAGCCGTCAGCTTTGGGAAGGGTCACAGTAACTCAGCACTCCGCTTTTGAGTAGTTCCTTACCTACAGACGAGGTGAAGGGCTTCACCCTGCATGGAAACAGCATCTGCCACTGCAAGGAGCGGGGCAGAGGAAAAGCGTGTGGGTGCGAAGGCTACGGGAGAGCACTCGCAGGTCAGCCGCAGACTCGAAAAAGCAGGCGAGACTCGAGCCAGATACATTGCTGTTTGGGACTGGACTTGCAGATTTAGGCCCGAGTACGATGAACCACCGTGAACAGGACGCTTTAGGCAATTTCTGGAATGTTTTGCTAAAAAAACGCGCATGAAAGATTTCAGCAGTCACCACAAACGCGCAGCCCCTCATGAGCCCCACCTACCACGCGCAGCACCAAACGCACAGACCTTAACTCATGTAAAAGCCTCGGGTTTCAGCCCTCTGTAGGCTTTCACCCAGGTGGAAGAACCCTTGTGCAAAGGTCCCAGGACCTTTCAGGCACGCGTCGGGGTGCTGCCGAGCACCGCAGCGGTCCCGCTGCGCCCTGCCGGGTTGCTCTGTGCCCGCTCTGCTCAGGAAGGGAGAAGGCAGGGCAGCTGCTGGATGTTTCTGCTCCATCCTGAAATCCTGCCCTGAGGCAGCTCTGAGGACTGCTCGGGAAAGGAGCACTGCAGGGTTCTGCTGGCTTCCAGCGCTCTTTTCCCTAACTGAGACCAATGGGTTTGTGTCTGCTTTCACCAGCAGCGAACTTTGATCTCAGCCTCCAGTTTGGCAAGTTAGGAATCCAAAAATCAGAATTATTCTCATGAATTACGAGTTGTTTGTGGATCCAGATTCCTGTTACAAGCTTGTTAGTTCAGGCAGTGGAGCCTCGGGGCTCTGTGTCTTCCACAGAAGAGTGAAAATAAATGACGGGAACCAGTTTCCATCTCAGCGCAGGAGAGCAAATGGCCAAAATGCCTGTTCCTGGTACATAAAAGCTGCAATTACAAGCTCATGATTTAAGTGGTGTATTTCTGAGGTTTAATCTTCCAGGATTCATTCAGATGCTTCAAAATGTTTCTGAAAGGATCCTCAAAAACCCCAGCAGGGCTGAGTCGCTTTTAATATTCTATTCTACGTTTCCCAGAATTAAATACGTTGCGTTGTAAGCTCTGCATTGTAATAACTGCAGACTTGCAGCAGAAGGACTAAAACCAGTTTCCACTTAACATGAAGGTGAGTTAGGTGAGTTTACCAGCATCACCTACAACATTGAAAAAGGATCCCAACGACAACAAAACGCACCAACGGTCTCCCCCCCTAAATTTTAAGAGCAATTTACGTGTTTCGACTTTTATTTTTTCCCTGCTTTAGCATAGCAGTGGTATGGAGATGAAATTAGCAGAAGCACTGCAATTAAAGTATTTTCTGTGTTATTTATGAACGAATGGCTTGAGGCACCAAAAGTAGTTTTTATGCCAAGTGAGACGGAGTCTGGCTTCCAAGCAGAGAACACCACAACGTGAGATCAAGTGGCTGGTACCTGCCGGCGATGTGCTGAGCTCGTTATTCGTTAGAGGAACTTTGCTTCACTCTGTTGCAGTTAGCACTGCTGTGGTCAGTGAAACCCGCCATACTCGTGTTAGGTTTTTTCTTCTCTCCATTATTCAGCCAAGCAATTTAGTTTGTTCTTAGTCAATAAATTGCTCTGGTATTACATTGGTATTGCTGTAGAAGTTAGTCATGGAGCACAGGCAATATTGCACAGGGTCTGGTTAAATTACTCTCCCAAACAGAGCAAGACAGCTATATTCAACTAAATAAAAGTGATACATCAGTTCTTTTCAGTCTCTTCGGGCTGAATTCTGCCACACGAGCGTAAATCTGGAACGAGTGTGCTGATCACACGGCAATCCCTATATATTTTTCTCTAACGAAGCAGAGAGCAGAGTCTGCCGTTAGCCCCTGTCAGAGAATCAGCATTTACATTGCTTCCTGCTAGCTCTGAGGCACAGGGGGACGTGTCCAACCCCTGCTAGCTGCCCAGCAAAATACATCAAGAAAAATAAACCAGCCACCTCGTTTCCAGGAAGTGCAGTTTTCTTTCTTCTTTACCAGTCAGACAGCACTGACTGACGGCCAGGACTGCAGAGCTTCCCCTGTCACACCCCGGAGCCTGAAAGCTGCCGGCGGGACTCAGAGGCCTGGCCAGAAGGAGCTCCTGCAGCCTGGCTGTTTCCAGGGCAGCGCAGCAAGGGGAGCACAGAGTTAGGGCTTAACCCGGTGGGAACAGGCCTGTGCATCTCGCTGCTCTGCTCACACACCAGTAACCATGCTGCAGCTTATCCTTGCGCCAGGATCTCTAACCTAGCAGTTCTCGTGCAGTCCTAGAAGGAAAACTCATTCAGCATGTACGAGCAGTGATACGTTCCTGCGGCCTGTTGGCTTCGTTCTCCAGGAAACCGAAACCTCAAACTGCTTCACAAGGGGATGAAAAGTATCGCCGAGTGAGGAACCGAGGAATGTGACGACTTCCAATCAAACTGCCCAGAGAACGCTTGAAGCGGAGCAGGACGCGGGTTCCCAGCTCAGCACCCTGAGCGTGCTGAAACGCGTGCTCGCTCCAGCCGCGCTCTGATGCCCCGCGTGTCCTACAGCGTCCTCGCACACTGCTGTCGCCTCGTGAAGCCATGTGCAGTACCCACTCCCAGGGGAGGGGGTTGCAGCATGCTTATTGTGTCTCTCTTCGAGTATTTTCATCCTGTTTGTCCACAATGACCAGATATTAATGGTAAAAATGTGCACGTCTGTGTCTGAGAGGAAAGGAAAAATCCGGGATGCATTTCTTCCCAAAAGGATACGTCTGTGTCTGTTCTTAACCCCTTCAAGCAGCCCTAAAATACATTTAGTCAGAAGCAAGTGAAAGGGAAGGCTATAAACAGCTCCAAACAGATGAGATGATAATCTGGATAAATTATGATAACTTGCCAAAAGACAGTTAAGATGTATCATCCTCTGTCAGAAAAAAAGGATGAGTAGGATGTAGTAAAAATATCATGGGATGCTTCCCGTACAGTGTTCTTCCTGTTCCCTCCTGATATGGGGACAAAGACTCCCTGAGAGATATCAGCACTGTACTCGAATTGGAAACACCACCTCCTATTGTGTTGTCCTTAATAAGAGCACAGGGCAGGGGTGTGGGACAAAATAAATTAAGAAATACGCAGGCACTGGGGCTAGACTTGCTACTGATGCTCTAGTGGAGACGAGTGGAGTGAGCGGGCTGTCCGATGGATCTGCACAGCAGGCCAGCGGCCAGGCTGGTGGCAGACCCTTGCTGCTGGTCTAGCCAGGGTCTCTAGAAGAGCAGCAGCCTGTGGGGACCCTTGGCAAGGAAAGATCACCTCGTATCACCGGTGGCTTTAATAACGGGACGTACCTGAAACGTGCTTCTGCCTCTGCTGCTAAACAGTAAAACATGAGCGAGTCCGTATCAGCTTGACCTGATCCACATAAAACCCCAGGCAAAAAGTCAGTACCCTGGCTCTTCTCCCTCGTTAGCAGCGGTTAATTTGCATTTTATGGTTGTTCATCACGCCAAAGCACAGGCTCGCTGCTGACAGTGAGTACGTTGCTGCAAATTGCCACCTGCCGCCACCTCGTGTCACCGAATGCATATCCACTCCCAGCCAACGTCGTGCGCAAAGTGGATTTTATGTCACCGCTGGGGTGCGCGCAGAGAGCTGCTGCAGCTCAGCCAGCAGTCAGTAATTTGACAAAGCGCTTTGTTTTGGTCACCTGCTGATATATTGGCTTCGCTTCCCTTTGTACTTACAGCCTGCCTCGCTCCTCAGGTGCTGGACCAGCGCAGCCTCGTATGGTTCATGGCTTCCACTTTTACAAGGGAGTGTTTCAATCCTTTCGTGCTGTAAACAAAAACAGACTCAAGGCTGGCCCACTTCCAGCATGATCTTTAACCAGGGAGAAGAACCGTGTCCTGCACGTGACAGGTGTGTTAAGCACAGCCCTGGGGACAAAGCTCCTGGTTTAAGGTTATTCATGGCACGTTACCTCGCTCCAGCACAGGGCAGCTAGGTTCACCCGGACAGTTTTAACCTTCCCCTTGAGTGGAGGGCAAACTGAAGTCCCCTCCTCTGATTTGATTTGTTGTGTCATTTCCCAGTCGGGCGTAGCGTAAGGCGCAGGATTTACTCCGTGCAAAGCAGCTTCAGGAGAGGGAATCACGGCAGGCCAAGCCTTGGCTACGCATCCTGACGACAGCAGGGTTCTCCCTGCCAAACAGAGCTCCCGCAAGGTGTCGGAGAGCAGTCTGGCTGCAGTGCTGCTGAGAAGGAGCACCGGGTGAGCTGCTGCTGGCTGATGTTTCCGGAGCACCCCACACCCAAGGAACAGTCCTCTCAAGCCCTTCAGCACCCGTCGGCCGGTCGGTCTCCGTGAAGACAGGCCAGCTTTAACAACGCACTTTTTGGTTCTTGCAGTCAGTGAAACACTTGGTGACACGCAGCTTAAAGCAGCAATGCTGAATTGTTCAGGCCTTTAGAAATGAGCTTAATGCAAAAGCAGCTTTTTCAGAATATGGCAACAGATAGCGGCTTCTGAAAGCGCTTCAAAGCGTGAGCACTCCCCAGAACGAGGGGGAGCCACAAGGCTGGATCAGCACAGCTGAGCCTGGAAACGGGAGTGACTGAAAGAAGCAAGAGCACAGACACCACCAGCATTTCACCCTGCAACCCAAGAGACAGAGGCAGGGCTAGCAGGGTGTGCACAAATACCACCTTAAATCCGTGATGTACACACTTCTGCCCAGCAAGAAAGCCAGAGTGGGAAACCTGTGCAGAAGGAAAAGTTTGGGCCAGCTCTGCCCTTAGGCTAAGGGTGCTTTATCATTGCCAGCGACTCCTGACCCTAGCTGTGATCAGCCAAGGCTGAAGCCGACTGAAATCCACCGTTGGCTTGAGCCACGTGCTCCATTCTACACATTCAATAGATCTGTGTTTCTGAGAAATGGTAATTCTACTGTCGCCTAATTTCTGAGCTCTTGGCTATAAATTTTTAGCTTTTCCTTTAAATTCCTTGCACAGATCTTGCCACTGACCTAGGGATAACTTTAATCTGACAGGCTATTTTGTTGGATGGCAATTAACTAAATTCACCCTGAAGTTTATTTACTTTAGGAAATAAAATCTGGTCTGTACCTGGTTTTGTTTCCAGAAATGAAAGAAAACCGGTGCTCCCTTGTGCTTTTGGGAACTGGGCTCCCTTCCCGCATGCTCCCTAGCCATTCAGTGGCAATCAAAATAATGCTAGTCCTGGCAACATTTGCTGCAGTGGGAAAAACGTTGCCTAGGCAAATCTAAACCCTCTGCTCGTCAGCTCCTTGCCATCCCACCAACACTGCTAATGAAGATTAAACTCTCTCCCCCCAGCAGCTTCAGAGAGCCGTGGCACCCTGCGCGACACCGATGCTTTCTCCACACATTAATTTTGGTCTGAATAACACTGGTTAGTGTGTCGCCCTTCAGTGTTGATAGCTTTTATTCCCTTAAGAAATTCACTTCAGACCTCCACAGCTTGGTCTGTTCTTGATGCTAACTCGTGGAGCTCACGAATAATTTCACTGATGTTTAGCTTCAACTTCTGCTGCCTCGGCTGCAGATCACCAGTCTCTGTCCTGTCCCGGACAAGATGGATTTATACTATCCCACGGGAAAGGAATTCACAAAGTAAGGGATATGCACTAGGCTACCTTGAAGACAGTTAGAGCCTCAGGTTATACCTCCTCAGAGAAATCTCTCTCCTTGATGACAAAAATGTCGTCTCTGTCGTTCTATTGCCAAAGTCCTCATTGCAATGCCCTCGAAGACGTGTCCAACAAACAGCACGGCTGGTTACTGATCACTAGTGATCGAGTCACCTTTAATGGTGCAAGAGTGCTCGTTTTATCCAGAGTTTCACATTCTTTAACCTAAGTAGCCACATCCTTGGGCTTCAAAAGAAAGTTTGGGCTGCTTATACTGGTCAAGAGAAGATTCTCCTAGGGCCTGAAGACTGTCATACCCACTTCCACAACGCCAGCTTATAAACCAGCATGCTCAGAGCATTAGGAAAGAGAAGGCGCTGTCTTTTACAAGACCGATGACCCAACCAAGAAAAGCTGATCTGGGCCTGACGCTCCAGCTCCTTGCGTAAAGTGCTCAGAGCTCACGGAGTGACTCACTGCACGGAGAACCAGAACCACAGAGAGCAGCTAGGCCAGACAGGGACACTGCAAGAAGCCAGCTGATGTTCTGGAGATGCACACCTCAGAGCCCTGTCTTCCAGGAAAAGAAGGAGAAGTACGAAGGACTGGGCTGATCAAATTGGCAATGACAGTAACTGCAAACAACCTCACTGAATATATAAGACTTCTTGCATAGAGGAGTTGTAATTCAAGTGGCCTCGTTGCTGTTCCCCAGAAAATCAACTGTGGAAAGAAGGCAAAAGAAGAGGACTTTAAAGAAGCCCTAATCCTGGGAAAATGAATCCAGTTGCAACTCAAACAGGTGAACTGGCTGAAAATAAATGGGAAAGAAGCTGCAGACTCTTCGCTTGTGTCAGATGATATGGGAACTTCATACATTTTCTTTTCCCTAAAAGTGAAAACAAGCCACCTCTGAAAGCATTTGAACCTATCAACAAGAGTCCTTGAAAGACAGGGTCAAATCTGCCTCACCAGGTAGGAAACACGAGCAGTTTCTACACATCCTTCCAACCCATATCCATTCTGACTGTGGGTGCTCTTGCCCCATATGCCTGTGGATTGGTCATGTTTTTTTTTACCATTATACGTCTGTAACTGTTTTGCCACCTGAAAAATAGATCAATTTTTCTTACACTGATTTGAGCTTACTTCTTCCTAGTTAAGTGAAACATAACCACCTGATGCTCTGTGATCTGATTCCCAAAACCCAACTACAGCACAGAGATAGGCTTTCATGTTAAAACAAAGTAAAATTTGTAGAACAGTAAGAAACACATCTGGTCATGACAGCTCCAAAGCTGCTGATGCCTGCAGCTGCAGCTCAGCTGACCCAGAAGCTCCATTCAGCCACGCAGTCTTCTGTGAAGTAAAATCTGTATTGCTCAAAGAGCCATGCCAAGATATACCCTAATCACAGAGATGCCTTTTTTAAAAAACAAACAACAACAACAACAAAAAAAAAAAACACTTTTTTTTTAAACAAAACCACGGCAGCTCTGGGACAGGCATCACCCTGCTGGTACCTCTCAGTTCCTGGGGAAAACACAGACAGTCACCAAGACACACTCGTAGAAACAGCTCTCCAGCACACAACAGGCACAAAGAACAAACTGAAGTTTTAGTGTATGTCTGTCTAGAGCCAAACAAGGCCTGGTGAGATGAAAGGAGAAAACACTGAGGGAGGCAGTCTCCAGGGCCTTGTCCTCCTTTCGTTTGTGCCATACCAGGACATGCCAGACAACAAAGACACAAGCACAATAAAGCTAAGCTTTTGTTTTCTTTGTGATTATATGCGTCAAGCAGAGGGATGAGTTACACACAAAAAATGTACAATTCTGTCTGAAATACCCCATTTTGTTGCCTTTGAACCACACTGCGAGGTATTAATTTAAGAAAAAAAAAAAATTGTGTCATCCAAAAATCACCAACTTCTTTTTATTAAAACAAAAAAATGTTCAGCATCCTGGGACTGCAATGAGAATGAGAGGCTTATTAACAAGTCTATTTTCTGCTCAACAGTCTAACCAGTTTCCTGCTGTGCTGTTTCCCTAATAGGCCCATGGATTAAATGCAAAGTTCCTTCTACCAAATGAGGCTTCAGACTAACACAGGAAGAGACGATGCATTTCATCGAAGAGAAGAAAGCTTAAAAAAGAAAAAAAAAAAAAAAAAAGAATGAAGAAAAGTTCCTTAAGCCCTTTGCTGCCCTCTGGTCCCTCAGGAGTATTCAGAGCCAGAAGAGGAATCGCAGAGAAGCAGCCTGCATCACTGGAGGCTGGCCGGAATTATCTCTGTGCAGGTTGGTGACGGCCACGGCCACAGCAGAGGTGCTGCTGTGAGGGGCACGTGCGGGGCCAGCAGCACAGCAAGTGTGGCGCAAGGGCTGTTAACTCCTTCCTGCAGTACAGCTCCCCCAGCCCCTTCTGGCTTTCTGTCCCACCCCAAATGTCGTTTGCTTTCCCTCCTCCCATCCCTGCCCCTCCTCGTTACCTCTGCTGTTCCCTCAAGCCCCCCCGTCTTGCAGCACTTTCTCCTCCACGTTCTGCCGCCTTGCTTCTGTTCTCTCCCCATGCAGGGTCATGCTTTGCCCAAATCTGTCCAGAGGAGCCTTGCACCCTGTCTTTCTATCTTGTACTTCGATCTTGAAATTTGCTTTAGCTTCTGTGCTGGCAATGCCAGTCCCACAAACAGGCACTGGTCACCATTAACACCTATCAATAAAAGAAAAAGTTGATGCTGCAAAACTATTAAACTATTTCTGTAATATTTCTGAGCCCCATATTTTGCTGCAGCTGTGTTGTGTTTTCAGCCCCTCCACTGATGCTACGTAGGCACCAAACTCCGATCAGGGCAAAAAAGGCTGTTTTCCCCATTACCTTTACTCCAGCAGTCTTTGTATGAGGACAGCCAACCTTACCATCCAACAGTTATCATCACAAAGACGATGAGCTTTGGCCTACAGCCAGTAAAAAAGATCTGCTTTTTTCTTTTTCTCTTCAGCTTCCAAGACTAAAACCAAGACTGTGTCTTTTAAATTCAATAAAACACAAGCCATGTGATGAAAATTACGTGAAGACGTGGGGAAATCCTGGAAGCATCTGTCTGGGACTGTTAAAGCATCGTCTCAAATCAACCAGAGAACAATCAGCAATACCCTCGACAATTTTACATTTGAAAGCACTTCTTGGACAAAGCCAGAAGCTGTTTGCTTTCAAATAAAAAGGCCCAAGGCAGGAGATACTTGAGGTTGGCTTCTGAAGACCCTTGCCTGGGAGCAAATATTTTTAGCTTGGTAGGGGAAGCCAGGAGGTGATAGCATTGTGTTCTGTGAAGGCAGGACACAGTCTGGCGCCTACCTGCTTCCTCTCATCACTGCTGATTATAATTTGCAAGGCCTGGAAGACAGGAACAAAGGAGATCCCTGCTGAGAACTTGGACGCCAGAAACTGTCACTCAAAGAGTGGTCTGGCACCACTGGACTAGGACTAAGGGAGCTTGTACGCTCAGTTTGGTGTGTGGTCAACATCAACTCACCATCGCACCTTGGACGACGGCCCACCACGACCAAAGACCGGCAGCCCCTGACACCCAGACATCGCTGGACCTGAGGAGTGGTGAAATCCCTTAGCTCTACTGTCTAGCTCCCTCTCTCTCTGTCTATCTCTTGTACCTTTCTCCTTTCCTATTCTGTCCTATCGCTATAGTCTCTCGATTTCTGATAATAAAATTAAGTTTAGTTTATGGCATTTGGCCTCCTTTGTGTCTTAATTTCGTCTCTTGGGATCGTTAAGAAACCTCTCGCGACATCGGATCGCGACAGCATCGACTAGAGATGGCCCACGCTGTACATGTCGCAAAAGCAGCATTATAAATCTCTGATGTTACTATTTCAGACGTATTTTGGGAAGGTGCTTGTTCCATCCGAAGTTCCTGGAAGGCTTTCCGCTGCTTTCAATGATCCCAGTTTCAGCCCAGCAGGAGCTGACCTAAATCTAAAATAAAGTACGGAGAAGGAAACAGATTTAGATTTGAATCTCAACTCCATCACTGAATTTCTTCATTAGTTCTGGTAAATCACTTTGACTTTTATTACTTCTATGCCCAGTTCTCAATCTCCACGATAAGCATCGGCTCTTTTCACATGGCACTGCAAGGCTCATTTTTTAAAGAAAAAAAAGAAATAAAACATAAAATACAATGACACCTTCTGAGGGAAGATGGATAGATAATTGAATATATCTTCTTAGCGGAAAACTGATTTAAAAAGCCAGAAAAATCTCTTCATTTCCATAAAGAAAACAGAATTTCCTTCAGCTGAAAACCCAGCTAGACATCAGAACAGGCTGCGATGTGTGCTTAGAGCTGCCAAGAAAGCCCTGGACAGAAAAGAGTTGCAGATTCTAGTATTAATTTTCAAAGTTTTTGCTTTTAAAGACAAAGCCCATATTACTGTTTCGTTGCTGCTTTTATCTGGTCTTGAAAGATGGCTGGGGCCTCAGACGTCCCGCTAGCTACCCACGCTCATTACATGCCGCTTATTTCACTGGCACCACGAACAACATGAAGGCTCAAAGACTAATTCCGGGATTATCTGCAGGATTGTTTTTTTTTTTTTCCCTAAAACCTTATGCACCATTTCAAGAAGAAAAAATACTTCTGTGATTCCATTTCCCCTGAGTGAATCTGGGGGCAAGGAAAGCGAGGGCTCCTGTGAAGCTGCTGTTCGCACGGGGGCAGCAGAACGGGATTCACGTGTACAGCACGGAGGAAAGGGACATTTCGTTCCTCCCCTTTAGAAATTCTGGTGCGAGATTAAACATTGGTGCCCATGAAATAATTCACCTGGTCTCTGACAGAATGTTAATTGACTTAGAAGAGTTGATTAATCAATATAGAAATAAAAGAGCCTGCTGAGAAACATACGTGACTTCCAAATTAGTGTGAGGCTAGAAGCTGGTGTGAGTAATCAGGCAATTCCAGAGCAGTGGAGATGAGCCAAATCTGTCTTCCCAGCACCTAAAAAAAAAAAAAAAAAGAAAAAAAAAGAAAGAAAAAGGAGAAGATGTACCTACAGCCACCATCACAAACCACCAGGCTTGCTGTAAACTGAATTTATCTTGGGAAGCTGTCAGAAGTTGGAGTGGGGTAGAAGCCACCAAAAATAAGGCTCCTAATCCTTTACCTGGGCCTTAATGTACCAAGACTTGGACTACAGGCCACACCGGTGCTGCAGAAGTACAGCAGCAGGTTTCCCTTCTCACAGCCTTTATCCCCAACGAGGGAGCACAGTGAAATCACCCGTTGTCTCTTGACCCCCCTCAGCTCGCTCCCACACGCAGCCAACAAGCGCTCCTGCGTGGTCCCAGCTCCAACCTTGCATTTATTCCTCCCCCAGCAGCGGGAACGAAGGGACCCCCTAAGCCTTGCTTCCCCTCCGCTCCCCCTCTGCCAACAGCCGGTCCCTGCGGCGGCTGTCACGCGGGACCCGTCAAGCAGCATTTCCTCTCGGGACGGAGCACGGTTTGGAGCGCGGCAGCTGCAGACACCGCACTCGGCGATGCAGCCACTGCTTTGCTTGGAACCCAGCTGTACTCAGGCCACAAGTTCAAGTTCTCCATTTTGGAAGAGGGCTGGGGAGGAGGGGGAGTAAATAAATACATATTTTTTTCTCCTTTTTCTTAAGTCTGGGGTGAGAAATAGCAGCAGTAATTAGGGCTGAGGTTTCCACTGGAGCAGGCTTGTTAAAAATTCATTACCAAACTTATTGCTTAAATGAATAAATCTGGTGTATATGAAGAAGCTGACAGACATTCCCCATTGCACAGGTCCATCACAGCAGTTTACAGGCAGAACCATTTCCTTCCACCCCTCCTTTATTATCTTGAGCATGGAGAGCTCCTGTCAAAACACAGCTCCGCCAACACACCTGATCCAGATTTACCACGGTAACTATACTGTAATCCTCTGCACCAACACTCAGCGGGCTCTGAGCTCCCATCCACACCCTCTCCTGGGTCTGAACATTCACCTCGAGCCATCCAAGAGCTCAGCAGTTTCGTCTTAGCCTCCTTTTGCCCTATGCAATTTATTCCAGGACCGAAGGTCTTGCACACAGAAAACCACCGGGCAGCATCCAGGAACCGAAGCTAGAATGGGATCTGCCAAATGAGACCGACCTTCACCTTGCAGTGGAGATGTGGGGCTGCAGCACAGCACCCCGAGCTGCTGTGTGTCCATGCACAGCACCAGGCTCAGCAGAGGCACTGACGTGAGAACACGTCCTCCTGGATCCAGCCTCCAAAGCAGTCCCGGTTCTCCAGGAGGCTGTTGCTTCCAGTCTGTGGTGGAATGAGTATTTCTCCCTGCACAAGCCACTGCAGCTGAAACTCCTCTGCATGCCAACAGGGAGGCTGCTGGCCCTGCAGCATCACATCTCACCTGTCAGAGCTCATTTCCCATCTCGTCATTCCGGGCCCGGCATGCTGCCAAATCATCTCCGGTGGTTTGGCAGCACAGGATCCCCTGGGGTGCACTTTGTTTTCAGATGTCTCCCTTCAGCCTTACACAACGGAGCTCTGTCACAAAACCTGCACAGAGAGCACGGTTTCCGTGCCTGCTAGACACAAAATAGCGGCAAGCACGTCTGGGTCTGAAAGCCCACACCAGCGCTGGTCCGCCTGCTGTCCTAGCGTCCCTGCTTGGTCTGACAGCCCTGCGTTTGGGGTGCTGAACTGAGCAGAAAATAGCCTTCCCACAGAGGAAGGAGCCTTTCTGGAAGTACAAGCCCTCTCCCTATGTACAGCCATAAGCAAATACTCAGTAGGTCCAATCAGCCAGAGCACTTTTTAAATGTGTTTTCCTTCTCCTTTTCACTCCCTACACTGGAATCTTCCTTTTTGCAGCATTTTCTCCCCCCATATAAATAGCAGTGAAGTGTGTAAGTGTTCTTCATGCCTCTTCTTCCTGCCCCACTCTGCTCCCCTGCTCTGCAAGAGCAGGCCGGCTTGCCAGGCTGCATGCACCAGCGTGCGCAAAGCAGAAACGTTGCCAGCTCCAGGCACCTTAAAAAGGAAGGAAGGCAGCTCAGGGAAGTCAAGATTGGAAGCACACTGCATCCCCTTAGAAAAGCCCAAAGATAATTATTCATGAAGTGTGTACACGGGGAATATTACTTGAAATTGGCAGGTAGAGTAACAAGAAATAACGCAAAGAGACAACAACAACAGCAAAAAATACAAAGAATTAGGATCCACACAGTATTTTTTTTTGCCCTGCAAGAAGCTTATGGAAGATTCCCGTGACACATTACCATTCCAGAAACATGCTCTTTTCTGGAAATGCAGTAGGAAGACCTACTTTCCAGGAATATCCAAGATGTGACAGGCCTGAGAATGCTGAACTAAAGGAGCAGTTACAGATCTTGCGATGTAACAGGCTTCCTTACATGCTGAGTATAGATGTAGAATACTCAGTGTAGAATTTGAAAGGATGTTTGATGATGATAGGATTATCAGACCCTCCGCTGTGTCTCAGTTCTTGAGTGGCCGTGGTGTGGTGCATCTTTCTGGTGTCAGTTTGAGAAGGGATGGGTTTGAATGCTAAACCTGGGACTAGATACCAAGTTTCCCAGATTTCTAAGAGTCAAAAAACTTGACCTGAATTTTCTGAAGAGTGCCTCAGGTGGGCTCTTAGAAAAAAACAGGGTAAGAGAGACCAAAAGAATGACCAGCAGGCTAATGTGTGCTCAAGAGGAGAATTTCTTCTGTGGCTGCTATTTTTCTAGTCATATATTAAAGAAGAAAAAGCGTGCTAACTGCGCAGGGGTAAACCAACCAACCCAAGCAACCAGCTTCATACAAGAGCGAACTCACAGCACCACCAAGCCCAGCCACGTTGCTGAAAACTTCCCAGAAGCAGTCAGACCTCAACCTGTGTTTTGAATAAAACTGTTCATTTCACCAGTTAGTGACCCACTCTCTTTAAACTAATTATTTAAACAATATTCATCTGGGCAAAAAGAAACTAAGAAATCTTCTGTCTAGATTAAAAGGAAACAGACGTTACTGCTGCTTGGCGTAGTGCAGAGCCTCTCCTAGCACCTTGCTGGCCTGGTGCAAGGTGTCCTAAGGAAAGGGTCAGTCCCACCGAGACCTGCTGTAGGCACCCACCTTCCCCAGTTCTGCACCATTTATTTTTAGCTGCCTTACAGAACACAGCTTCAGGACAGAGCAGTGCTTATCTGGGAGTCACAGACAGTAAGCACACAACCGTCGACTTCAGCCTGTAAAAATCCGTCTTTTCTGGAAAGCCTGTAGCGACGCCTTCAAGCAGTCAGTTAACCTTGGAGCGCCCTGGGATATTCCTGAGGCTTTTTTTGAATGCTCATTGCTAACTATAATGGATCGCACTATGCACATACTCCTGTATTCCTCCTCTGTCTCCTCAAAAGCGTGAGGGTGCCGACCAGACGAAGTTCAGCCGGCGTCTGCGTCGTGCACTGAAACACGGGACTGAGGGGAAGGCGAGAACACTGCGTTTGCTGTCCCTCTTTGAGCCTTAGCAACTGAGCAGGAGAGGATTGACTTCGTTTAGCATGCCACTGCATACCACAGGATTATTGCCTCCACTGGGATGTCGGGTGCGCTAGCCACGAGCAGCACCTCGCCAGGGAGATGAGCCCTGCCGGCGGGCCGCAGACGCCGCCGCTTTCCCCTGCTATGTAACTGCAGCAGGAGCTGTACTGCCTGTCCTTCTAGCAGCAGCGTACCTAAACACAGTTTACCACAGTACCTTAGCTGTGTGTGAGAATCTCAGGTTGTAACTTTCAACATTCCAGCAGATTTAAAGCATGATGTCAGCATACATAAGCAATTCTAAATCCGCAGAGATCCGAGCATCTCACAGATGTATCATCACCATAACAATTTCTTCAGCAGAGAAGGTAATATTTGATGTACACAGAGAAAAGACTTAATTTCTCATGCCAGAATTTCAGGAGGTGTCCCTCAGGAGCAGCAGGCACCCAGCTGTGCGTTCCCCAGGAGCAGCCTGGCGTCAGGACTCCACCTAAGGGTCAGGGCTCCACCTAAGGACTGTTCAGCAGCAACAAATCAACCTTCCAGCACAGTACAACACAAGTGACAGCCAGGTAAACCAAGGAACTTGCCTGAGGTCACTCCAGAAATCATTTTCAGTGCTGGGAACAGAGCATACCTTGTCTGCTTTCCCCCTGTTCATTTTTATTCACTGGCTGCGGTGGCTCCTCCATGGCTCCCATGGACATCCTCTCTCCTTTGCATTCACGTCCTCCAAATCCTTCACTGCCGTATGTTCCCGGCTCAGTCTTAAGGCAAATGATGCATGTTCAGCAGTTACAGCCTTCTCTCCAGGTCAGTCCTCCCAGCTCCTTAACCCCTTCTGTTCTCTCTCTGACCTGTCACTTCGGCACGGAGGCAACCAAACTGAACGTAAAGGCTGCGACTCCAGGCTCGCTGCAACTTCCAGCGAAGGAGACCTGGGGACACCCTACCACTCCTCCAGCCCCGACTGCAGGCGGCCCACGGGAGCAGACCCAGCCTGCCATAACAGTTCCTCCACCCTACGGGGCAGGCAGGCAGGCTCCCTCTGTCCTGCGCTTTCGACACAGCTCTCATATTGGCACAGTTACTGCCAGTTACTCGCCACCTCTGTGTGGTTTTGCCATCCTGTATGCTAAGCAGCTATAGGTGACCCCGAACGAAAGCCAAGATCTCCCACGTTATGTATAGTACAACCACGTAGAACCCAGCGCTAGGGATTAGCATAATGCCCTGCAGCTCTGTTGGTGATACTGGAAATTCGTACATCTCCGTGTATCAGCAAAGCTGGCCACAGAAGCTGAGGAACGAGATCTGCTCTGTCCCGTGCGAGCTTTACTTTAGAATTACATTTGAGAAAGGATCTGACCCACAGCAGACAATTCAAAGCCACTTTCCCTATGGGCAGATCTTCTTCAGTTGTCATCTAAAACCGGGGTAGATACAGGTCCAAGAAATAATCTGTGCACAGATGCTTCATTATGTGGAGAAATCAGCAAGAAGTTTGCAAAATATCTCAGCTAGAAGCTGCCCATGCCTGTCAGTCTCCTGGTAGGAGGAAACCTGGGGAGTTCAAGTGCAAACCAAATCCACCTGGCTTCCCCAGCTTGCTCTGTCCTGCGATATATCCCGGGCAGCAAGCTGTGTCCGGAAGGCAAGATGAGCTGGAAGTGTGTGAGAGCTAAAGTGATCTGCAGAAGAAAATTGATACAGACAAACCTGTGTTAAGGAGCCACACGAGAGATCAGAAAAGATCAGCAGCTTAACGACGAGAAGCTTTTGAGACACAGGAAAATTAATCACAGCCACTATGCTTTGTAATGTCCTTCGAGGCAGAGCTTGCCTAGCAGAGGTGCTGTGTTCCCACAGATTTCTCCATAATGTCCGTGGTCTGTGAAAAACCAAATGGCTGTAATGACAAATTCTTTGCCAGCTAAACTGGAAAGTCAGCAGTGCAGGAGTAACTTGCATAAAGCAGGAGAAAAAATGTCCACGATAGGGCACAAAAACCAGCTTGGAATAAAGCACAGGGCTTATAAGGCAGGCTGAGTTTCCTCAAACTGAAGAGATTATAACAACATCTGCAAAGAATTTTTCCCACCTGGGCACCCCTCCAAGCTGAGCCTCAGGGGAATTTCTACGTGCAAATGCTCCAGCACTAGAAATGCCTGCCGGTTCTGCGATAGCTCCGGTGCCGGCGTGTCACAAGAGCCCTGCCTGGGGTAAGCCCGAGGTGCTGATGATGATGCAGCGCTGATGCACCGTGGAAGGAAAGGAAGGAGGAGGGATGTTTGTGCCACCTCTGTGACCACAAAGACCAAACGGACGGCCAGATTCCCGGGAGGTGGGTGCTTGAAGGAGGCTCATTTCAACAAACAACTGGGAGTAAAGCATTGCCCAGTTTCTCTCTACAGGAAGCCCGCTGTACCCACCTGCCTTCTTCAGACCTCTGGGTGGTCTGCACCGAGCTCTGCGCGCCTGCAGCCGCCCTGCTGCCAGGGCCCACGCTCACGAGTCACAGCAAACTCGGGTACAGCCGAGCCTGCGTTCCCTGCAGACGCACCCTGCTGCCCAGGGCAGAGATGTCTCAGCTCCCATCTCCCACCACCGAGCAGCAGCAGCCCAAGACCAGCCGTCGTCTCTCGGCTGCTGGCCTTTGTCACCCCGATGCGTCCTCGCAGAGGGGCGCAGGGGGTTGTCAGTGAGCGCAGCCTCCCCGCTGCAGCGGGAAGGGGCCACCGCTCCCCCAGCCCCCAGTGCATTTCTTTCCCTGCCAGGACTAAAACTGCCGGATTGGCATTTTCAGCATGACTCTGCCAGGATGAACTTGAACTACACTCGCGTCTGTCTTCTTTGCGTCAGCGTGAATCTTCTTCCACGGCTTCCAGGGTTGTTAATCCTGCTCCTCCGGGACTGTGCCGGGACGGGCCTTTCTTCTTGAGGATAATCGGACGTCAAACGGGATTCTAGGGAGGACATGCGGTTCCTGATGCACTTTAATTTTCCATATCTCTTTACGATTGGCTATTCTGTCCCACTAGAGCAGAAAAAGGACAGATCAGAGATCAAGGACAATTCTGGTATTTTGTTTCTAAATGGCACGTGTAGGTGGTAGTTCATCAGAAGCATGTTTCAGGGATAACAGTTCAGAGGAATCCTAAAGACAAAGCTAACAGACATTAAAAGGAAGGAATCAGAGAGAGCTGCCACAGCTGTTCACACAACCAGAGCAGAGGGGCCATCATCATAACGCCGTGCCACAGGGCCAAAGAGCTGCGGAAGGAACGGCTCCCCCCAGCATCCCCCAGCCGTAAGACCTGCATCCCACTGGCAGCACCGGCCTCGGGAGAACGGGACAGGCACATGCATAAACCACCGCGGTGCTTCAGGTGTGCCCAGCACACCCGTGGCATGCGTGTTCTGCTTGCCTTTGGAAGGAGAGAAGAAAAGATCTTTCTTGCCATGTCAGTCCTTCTTCCTCCATCCATCCTGCATGTGGAAACTCTAATGAAATGCAGCCGCTTCTGGGAAAGAGCAGCACAAAACAACTGTTATTTTCACATAAGGGAAGGAAAACACTGGGGACTTCCAGTTTGACTGCATCAGACACCAAATCTAGATCAAGCAGCTATGTCTGCAGGAAGCGAGAGGCCATAATTTACCTTCTCACCTGAAAAACAATTTTCAGCAGTGTAAGGCTGCTAGCAGCAAAGTGTCTTGCTGCTTTATTGGTAAATCACCAGAGAACATCTTCAAATGAAGCTTCAGTGGCAGGCAATGATTTCTGCACAATCCTGTGCTCACAGCCTTGGAAAATTCCCTGGACGTCCCAGCAGAATCAAACAAGATAAAGAGCGAGTGATTCAAGTAATGAGCAATAAAAAGGCCAGGAACAGACTGCCTGTTTGTAGACAAATGTGGTGTTTGCGATAATTGATGAGTGTGGCCAGACAGAGGGGAGCTGATGGTAAAGTGAGCAGGAACAGGTTACAGTTCAGATCCGATACGGTTTGAAGTTTCCACTCCCACTTTGGAAGTCCCAAGTTTTATTTCATTTATTTTAAAATGAACCACCTGAGCACTCACATCTGGGTTCAGCTTGTAGTTTCACCAGAGGCCAAGAGGACTCAGGGTCAGAGTTATTTGGGCTGAGCCTACCCCAACTTCACACAGCATTCGGTCTGACAAAATTCACCTGCTCTGCCTTGGGAGAGGACATTCATCGTGGGGTTGGATTCAGTTGAACCCCCGAGAAGGAAACCCTATTATCCTGAAGACAGCCTCTCTCTGAGCAGAGAAGCAGAGGGAAATTCTGGCTGAAGCCATGCAGCGTAGTCCAAGACCAGCGTTCTGTTCTAACGGGGCACCTTCACCAGCCCCATGTTCATCAGCAGCCCCCACTAATCCCCGCAGGACCTGCAACCAGATGCCGGTGTGGGGGAGAACAGAGCACAGCACTGGCCCTGAGAAGCATTCATTTATTATTATTATTTTTATTTTATTTTTTTTCCCCAGTTACAGTTTACCTTCAAACTTTAACCATGACAAAGTCATCCCTGGGACAGACAGCATGTAAACTATCCCCAGAAATGAATTTCCTGCCCCCAGATCATCACAGCCTCATAAACAAAACACAGGGAAGGAACAAGAAATGATCTAACACGATCACACAGCACAACTAGGACCCAAACGCAAGTGCTTCTGGCTCCCAGGCCACATCTCCATCAGCCAGCTCCAGGAGAAGCACCATGAAAATCAGCTCACCCCCGAATACCTGGGGGTGCTGATGCCACACGGGGGCAGCCCTGCCTGCCTGCCACCGTGCTGGGTGGCACAGGGGGGAGGGCACCCGGGCTCTCCTGTCCTCTGTCACCCACACAGCCAGCAACAAGCCATTCCCCCCGGTTTCATCCCAGCTGCAGAAGGTGAAAGCTTGCTATTCCCAGCCACATTTATTTATGGCTTTACTCTGGTCTCCATGGAAACAAGCCATGATATTAGAGGCTGGAAAAGGGAGGTCGGGAGGGCTGCAGGAGCTGCTGGGAGCCAGCGGCACAGAGCAGAACAAATGCTAAAACCAGAGAAGTGTAATTTCTCTGCAAAGAGCAAGGAAATAAGTGGCAGGAGACTTGAAAAGCACTAAATGCGAGAGGCCTGAACTTAATACCACTTCAATTATTTAAGAAGATTGCCTCGTCCATGTCTTTGGATGAGCACGATCACACCGCGGGACCGCTGAGGGCACCTCACCGCTGCTCGCTGACAGCGCTGGCATATTGCATCTCTGCGCCCGCCGGGCACCTCTGAATTGCTGTTTGTCAGCCTTCCCTAGGAGAGATGAACGAGGAATAAAAACCCCGAAGCCAGGCACTCCGAGCTGAGCTTGATCCTACAGAAATCAGCGACACCGGGTGAGCCCAGGCTGGGCCCTACACAAACAAACATGGATGGCAGCAGGAACACAGCGAGCGGCTGCATAACATGCAAGCCTGCACCTCCGTTTGGGGATGGTTTTGGTAGGGACCACAGCCAGACTGGACCCATATGGAACCGACAAACTCTAAACTAAATGCTTAAACTGAGAGGAACATGAAATCTCCGCCCTTACCCATTCAATACGCCAGAGAAACATTAAATTAAAATGGTATTTCAGACAAGGGCCACAGGAGACGGGAGGGCACCACAGCTGCTCTTTCCCCACTCACGTATTTCACGTTTCACTTACTGGATGGCCATCATCCACTCCCGGGGTAAGCACATACAACATTTTTTTTTACAGCCTATGGCAAGAACCATTTGAATAGTTTCATCTGATGTGTAACAAAGGCCACAAACTTCATCCTTGGTACAACCCCTTGCCTGAGCTACCGAATAGAGTACAGAGGGTGAGCCCAACCGAAAAGCTCTGGTTGGAAGAAGTAACTGCGATGCCTGGACAAAGTTTCCTGATCAAAAATAAAAGCCCTGCCTCCAGTCTTGCTTCAGGTCAGCTTGTGGCACGCTTTTGTCTGCCACGCTGACGCTAGCTTTGCTCCCTGTGCGTCCCCTGTCATCGAGTCACCCATAACCTCTGCCTGCCAAACTCACTGCGTTCAGTTTCTGGAGTCTTTTGGTAGAAGACCAAAGCCCACTCGAAGGAAAAATTTGCTGCTGTATTTCACAGAATTAATGTACGACAGCAACAGATACTTTAAATATCTATTTGTTCATTTTGCCTGTGCTTCAGAAAGGCTACTCCCACTGTGCTGAACTGCAAAGTGTTTCCAAAATTACCTGGCAAACATCTGAATTCTCTGAGGTGAAAAATTGCTAGTGATCTCACAGTGGACTGAAAAGACTCAAGCTTTAATAACCTGGTCTTTAAGAAAGGACAGATTATTTCCCAAGTTATTCAAAGTCATCAGCGGGTACAAATTCAGCATCGGTACCCTGAGTTCAGAGAAGGTGCCAGAGAACCTTCCCAGGGGCTGCTGTGAGACAATTTCATTTTATTTTTTAATTTAATTTGGAATAACATGCAAGACTTGCAGGATGCATATGAAGCCACGTGCTTTCTTCTGAACTTTTGGCCCAAAATGTAGAAGCGATGAAGTCATAGCACCATAAAGGTTGGGAGAGACCTCCAAGATCATCCAGTCCAACCGTCAGCCTGACACCACCGAGCCCACTGAACCATGTCCCCAAGTGCCACACTCACACGTTTCTTGAACACCTCCAGGGAAGTCAACACCCATCAGCTTATCTGTAAGAATCTCAAATCTACAAGGCTGCAAAGAACAACTGAGGGCTGCCGCAGGTGATGCTGAGGCAGGTATTCAGCTGCTAGGGCCCATTGCATCATCTGTATGTGACCAAGCGTACGTTTAAAGGACACCACCCCTACGGGAAAGTCCCACAGATATTAATCAGATGAACAACCCAAGCGACCATTTTAAATTATGCCCAAGAGTTGTGTGCCAGATGAGATTTATACCAGCTTCGTACCCTGTCCCTCTCACGCCAAACCGTGCGCACGCTTCGTGGAGGCGAGCCAGGGAGGCAGTGACATCGATATGCCCAGAGGCAGCACAGCCATATTGCCCTCCCAGACAGAACAAAGGAAGAGATCGGAACTAATTAGCATCGCAATGTGTCTGAGGCTCGATTTAGCATCATTCAACAACAACAGGCAGCGGAGGAATGAAGAAAAATGGAGCCAATTTGTGGCTCGGTATTTATTAGCATTTAGATAATACGCCCCATCCATCACAGGAAAGGCATGTTTCAGAGGTAGCAGGGCTCGCGCGTTCCGCGCGCCCAGACCCCTGTAAATCTCACTGCTCTGATCCTGCCGAGAATAAAATACATTCATCTGGATGCACCGCTGGGGGAGGACATTTTTTCCTCGTGATGGAAATGAAGACTGATGGTACAAAGGAGTCATAAAAGCGAGAGGCTGCAGATCATGACAGAAGCAATCCACTCCTTCCCAGTGACGTGCACGGGTGATTTACAAGCTGCCAAGCACAGCCGTGGGATTAAAATGGGAATAAAATCCCAGCTGACGCTGGCAGAGGGGGCTGGAAAGCATCCAAAGATCCGCAGCCAAGTTTGCTGCTCTGTTACACAGCTGGTGTTTTGCAGGCAGAGGAAGGGAACCCTGAGATTATGGAAAGGGCCACGTTCTAGAAAAGAAACGATTAGAAACGATTAAAAGTGACAGTTAAAAAAAAAAAAAAAAAAAAAAAAAAAAAAAAAAAAAAAAAAAAAAAAAAAAAAGGTTTGATTCCTTTGTTTGTCCTGTAGGTGAGAAACTGCAGGGAGCCTGAGCAAGAGATGCATTTCCAGATGTTGCCACCAGCCGCCCTGCAAGACTCAAGCAGCCTGGATGAGTGCACACATGCCTTCCTAAGCGCAGCTTCATTTCCACAGGGCCACCACGTTGCAAGACACAGATTCTTCCATCATTTATCACGCAGTGATAAAGGATAAGGAGACAGAGGCAGAGATTCATGGCTTTATTGCCCTCTTGGAAAGCATGCTATATTTCTCTGTTTTTCAGGTTTTTCTCCAGTAATTCCAAGACCAGACTCCCAGAAATCTCATCAATTTGTGACTCAATGAAACACTAAGCATGTGACAGAATTAAAAAAAAAAAAAAAAAAAAAAAAAAAAAAAAAAAA
>VXAV01008515.1:39164-70522 GCA_013399715.1 Alectura lathami
AAAGAAAATTAAGCCTACACATAGGCACATCGATAAAGCAAGGCCTATAAAAACTAGAACACCAGACGAATCTTTTCATGCAGACTTCTGCTGTGTTGTTTTAATGAGATTTGACCTTTCATCCCACTTCGGCATGGGAGACTTATTAAAAAATCTTGTAGAGCTTCCAGGAAGAGTAACTTCTTGACTCCCTTTATTTAAGGAAGTAAATTGTTTTGGGTCCTAAGCAGTTGTCAGTTTGAAAATAGTCAGGCTGCTCAGTATTTTAGCAGCTGTTAACTAAAAACAGAAGAAAACAAAGCAACCCATTTCATAATGAGCATCCCTCTGTAATGAATGCAAGCCAGCAATGGTGGTTGGTTTGTTAACAGAGCGGTGACATGGGACTTGGTATTCCCAGCACAGACACATGATGGGTCAAGTTTCTGCTCATTTATTTGCTTCATCTTTGACAGCACAGTCAGGTTAAAAGATCCCGTTCTGAGTAAAACGGCAATTCCTGGGCTGTTACCGGTGGATACAAATCCACAGTAACGCTGACAGAGGAATTAACTCATAAAACACATTTGACAAACAGATGAGCTTCAAGCTCCCCAGTGGCTTAGGACTATAATGAGCAAGGAGGTGAGTAAATAAGAACATTTTAATTCAGGAACATGCAATTAATATCAGTGCCTTACAGCCTCACACCCTGGAAACAATTACCGATATGCTGAACGAGCAGTTATGGCCCCTGAGATTTCTGGACCAGCAAATACTGGGGATAAAGAAAGCTCAAAACAACAGTAAGTTGCAGCTGCATGCAACTGCTTCTACAAAGCTCAGCATCTCCTGGTTTCCTCTCCACCACGTGTGAGCGCACTCCCAAGGTGCTGTAACTTAGAGCCATGGTGCACCACACCACCCCGTCTGTCTTCTTGCCTTTCCCTTTGCTCTGCTCCCTCTGAATACATTTCTGCATTGTTGCTACTTCTGGCTCAGTGTCTGCCTTCTGCTAACAATTCTGCTTTGGTGATTACGCATCTTCGCATCCACACCTGTGGCTCCACAGTCTCTCCACTCGCCCTACACAAGCGGGCGCCCATGCAGTTGCAAGGCAGCGACACCTTGGTGTGACAAATCCTACCGGACCAGCACAACTTCCAGGGTACCTCCACCCAGAAATCTTGATCTGTGCAAGACAGGACATACAAGAGAGCTGGGTGATGTCCTTCATGTTGGGGCACACCAAACTGACTGGGTATAAATCCAAAGCATTTTGGCATGTCTTTGCTGCAGGCCTACAGCAATCTCACATGATGGATCGTTTTTTCCAAAACGTACCTAGCATGCATTGAAGAAACCTGACAGGCATCTCACTCAAGCTCCTGGCTGGCACTGTCCTCACACCTGAGGCACTGCTGAGCCAACATCACATTCACAACATGCTTCCTGCTCCTATTCAACAGGAGCAGGGGGTTATTATCCCAAGGAAGGTTCATCATTCTTCTGGAATTACTGAATTTCTACTGGCCCAGGAACCACTGTGTAGAGAAAAGAGGAGGAAAGGCTCCACCAGGGAACGCAGGAGCCATTCAAGGTCTTCTCAAGATTAACAGCGTTTTTATGGAGATGTAGTTGCCCGCCTTTCTGCTGATGCTTTCAGTAGGAAGCTGCAGTAACTCGACCTAAAATTAAATGAAGCTACTTATATGCATAAAGTTAACCAACCACTTAATTAGTTTCCCAGCCAGTCTTTTTTCCTAAGTGAAAGAAGAGGAGGCATTCGTGTTCATTTATTTCATGATTTAAACCTTTTTTGAAAGGAAAGATTAATACGTTGCTTTCTGTTCAAGGGGAAGAGATCTGGTGTATGGAAGCATGCCATCCTCTAAAAGAAATGTAATGCTCATCAAAATCATCCTGTACTTTAATACGCCTCTCTGAGCATCTCATTTCCCAGCTAACAGCTGCGTGCACCGTGGGTAGGCAGAACACGCTCTTGCACCGCAGCACATCCCTTCCAGTGACGAAGAGACAAAAGGAATCACAGAAGAGAGACATCAAGGGGAAAATGGAGGAAGACAGCCTCTCTGCAGGGCCGTGATTGAGTTATTTCGTGTGCTTTGTTAAGAGGTGGAATCCCTACAATTTTACACCTCCCCTTCCCCAGCTACCTTGTCCCTTATAATAAACTTCACGGCTGGCAGTGGGAAATCCTCCCTTGCCAAGCACAGCATCCCAAGGTTGGTCACCCAGGGCACGGATACATGCTCACACTCCTCAGACCTGTCAGATCGCCCTGCCTGGCTTCACTCTTTGTTTCCCTAGACTGAATCATCCTGAGAAATAGCGCCTGGGAGTCATCATCTGGGTGCGGGTTTGGCTTGTAAGGGAGGGGATCCAAAACCCTGGAAAGCAGGGATTTCCGCCACAACACACCCAGATTTGGGCTGCTTAACAGGTTGGGTGTAGACCCCTCATAGCTTTGTGCAGCTTTTTCCCACCTGTATCAGGATCCAACCATTTTGCTACCCATGCCACATTCCGCTCTCATGAAACCAGCTGACAGCACTACATCTTGTCACCTGAGAGCAGGGCTGGGCGGATGAGCGACCATCAGCCTATGACTGCTCGGGGATGACGTGTCTCAGGGCAAGGACCTGTTCTGACGCTTTGTCAGGGTTCACCCAGCTTTCAGAAACATCCCACGGGGCTGAAAGGCTACAAGTCACCACTCTGGACAAGGAGGAGAGAAACATGAGGAACTGCTCTGCACTCACTTCTCTCCTGAGGTCTCAGCTGCAGCTCTGGTGGGATGACAGTGGAGAGATGCTTGCAGTGCGTGCAGACATCTCAGATGCTGGTATCTGCTGCCCTACCTCAAGGTAAGACATCCGAGCGCTGCCATGTTATTTCTGTTTTAAGAGGGAGAAGCAGCAGAGTTTTTCCAACCTCTGTGACTGTTAATTGTCAGTGCTTTCATGATGTGTTTCAGCACAAAATGAAAAAATACCCACTGTCTCTGTTTCTGCCCACTCCCGAGTAATCCATTGTCATGGTAGGGAGTTGCAAGACAATCAGGTATTTGCTCATGGACTAAAGCTAGAACAAGGCTGCTTGCTTCCTGAGCAGGTACCAGCAACTCACCACGTGGTTTAGAAGCTCCAGTCTGCATGAATTACGACTCTAGTATTTTATCTGCCTTATGATGAAACTTTATATTTTAATCACTAGATCCCCCTACAAGCCTCTGGGAACCTCTCTCAGGTCTGAGATTGCCCTAACACGGTCAGGGAAACTTTTTTTTTTTTTTCAAAAAGGAGCCTGGTGCAGCCCAGGAGCTTGGAAGTCTCACCATGTTCTACCAAGCAGGTGGAGGAACAAGCTACCAAGGCGGCTCTTGCCTACCCATTCCCAGCCTTCCTTTTGTCTCTTTATCCTCCACCATCCTGCTACATTCTAGCATCTCCACTGGATCATCAAGACTTCCAGACACAGGGGTGAGAGGTAAGAAGTGAGAGATCTCATCTTGTAAGCAATGGGCAGCCCAGACTCTTACTCCCTGACCCTACTGCCAAACCCTCTTACACACTCCAGAATCAAGACTAGTGGTCTTGGATTGGTTGGAGGAGAAGCAGATTCAGAAGGAAAATAAAGAAAAAAAGGAAGCAGAGGCTTAGTTTGAGAGCTCACTTTTTGCCTTGCCTACAGAGCCTAATCCTTCTGCTGAGCTTAACGGAAATACTCCTCACAGGGCCGCAAGAAGAGCATTTGGCGCTAAATAGGCTGAAATTTGGGTTATAGGTATGGTTATACAGCACAATGCGGCTAAGATGAGGGAGTAACACTTACCATGGAGGGCAATTAGGGTTAACTGCTGGCAGCATTCTCTCCTGCACTGTGACTGCAGCCAGGCAGCGCCCGGCCCGCGCCGAGCTGCAGCAGACTGCGACAGAGCAGCAGTTGCATCTTACACCGATGGCTGCCTGAAAGGAGAAACCTTTAACTGCAAATAAATCAAAAAGTCGACTTTCGTCTCTCTGCTCTGTTTTAGAGTGCTGTGCAAGTTCTGCAAGGATTATACATGGGGAAATGTCAACACAGCTTTTGTGTCATGGCTCGCGGTAGCTCAAGATTACAGGCAGAGATGCCGCGTCCCGCTGTCCCCACGCTGCTGTGGGTGGCAGAGGCAGCCAGGCAGAGGGCTGATGCGGATGTCTGTGTCGCTTTTCTGATAAGATCCGACAACATTAACAAGATTTGGGAACGACTAATCATGGTGGAAGATCAGAGATGGCTTCGCTTCACACATTCTCTCCTGACAGGACTGGGGGGTAAGCACTGTGAGCAGCATATCAGAATGGGAGGAGGAAAGACAAAAAAAAAAAAAGGGGGGGGCAGGGGAAAAAGCCAATTACAGTCTGCAGGCAGTCTGCAACATGTCTCCCAGAGTCACCATCAGCGCTGTGATCAGATGTTGCATGCACCACACACTGCCTGAGAAACACTGACACTCCATTATTAACATTCTGCCACCTAATATCTGTCAATGCTGCTTTGGAGGCCAGAAGAGCCCTCCCAGGGCAGCATTTCCCCCTCTACCTGCACCTCTTTTTCCCCCCACCACCGTGGAATCAAGCAGCAAGAGTTTCTTGCTACCTCCTTTTGACATCTCTGATATGGTTATCTGGGATCCTAATGGCACATCCTAAACTTAGATTCAAAAGCAGAAAATCACTAATGGCCTCCTGCGAGCAGTGGAGATTCTGCTCTTTTTAAAAGGCTTTAAAGTTCCCTGCCGTGGATTGAGCCAGTTTGGTCTTCTGACACAGGAAAGCTGTCAGTCATCTCAGTTAGTGCCCTCACTAAGCAAAGAACTTCATAAGCCACATGACCCAGCCAGACAAGACACTGAGCAGGGAAAGGCAACAAGTTGCTCAGATCTCTGCAGCGTTATTAGGCACAGAGACGGGAGCCTACACGCTCAGACATGGGCTGTTTCTCCCAGTACTCTTCGCCTCTGCCTGAAAGGGAATACATCAAAGGGAAACTTCAGCAAGAGTTTAATCAAAGCTGCAGGCAAAAGGGCTGGAAGTCTGTTTGTGTCTGTCGGAAGGCTGAGAGAAGTTTAAGGTCTGTCTGGCAGCGCTAGCGCTCGTTATATGACATTCCAGGCTCATTATCAGGCTAAAACACAGGGCCCAATGCTACAAAACACAGGGCTGGGAAAGAGAAGAGAACCAGTCCCCGTGACTCGTCCACAAGCCAGATGTCCTTCGGTGCCGAAGTCGACGGCACTCCACGCACACGGCCTTTGCTCACATGTGCACACGTTGTTCTGGTTGCATTTGGCAGTGTGCATTTCTCTTCTTTGCCTGCAAAAAAGATCACCAAACGAAACACAAGGGTCCTTCGGACAGCATGTCTGTAAGGATCAAAGGGAGGTAGCTGATTTTCTTGAGCTGGTGTTGGAAGCAGAGAAAAAGACAACAATCCTCGGAGGCAAAGCTGCTTTGCCTTCTGCTCCTGTCGCTCAGCTGGGAGCTGTGCTCTCCAACAACAGCAAGAAGGGCTGAGATCGGGAGGGAGAAAGGCCGCCCTCCAGCCCAGGGCCACTACCTGTGACACAAGCAGCAGAACAGAGCATCAGCTATTTGAAGGCTCAGTGACTGCTTCGTGGCAAAGGCGGGATGCGGCCCCTCAGACCAGCGTGCAGCGAACACTGATCCCAGTTGCACCTCAGACCCTGGGCCTCAGCCGTCACGGCTGTGCTGTTGACACACCCGTCTGCGCGGCCAACACAGTGGGCACGGAGGGATTTCTGATGAGCAGGATGTTTACAGAGGGTATTTTTAAAGGCCTCCTGTTCTCCCACCAGCTCATTAGTTCCAATGGGAAAAGGAACAAAAGAGGAAAGTGGAAAATAAGAGGCAGCTAGCTCGAGACACACTGAGATTGTAAGCAAAAGGCTGTGGGGAAATAAAAGCTGGAACGAAACAAAATTGTCATTCAGGATTTGATGAATCCTGTCTGTGAATCTGCCTGAATCTATTTAAAGGATCAGGTTTCAGCCTGGTATATGATTTTCTAAAGTTTGCAGGAGCTACTTCGGCTTACACCGTCGGTAACGATGCTCATTATGTCTGAAAGAAACGCCCAAGCACAGAAGTAATTGCACAGCAACTTCCCTTACTGTGAGCAGAGCCGGTTACGTGAGGAGACCAATGTTTGAGACACCAGTACCATGAAGTCCTTCCAGTAGATTAAAGGAAGCTGTACCTCCTCTGCTAGACTCGTGGAAATCTGTAGGATAGGTTTCGTGGTGTGCAGCATGCTCCCTGGTGCGCCCAGCAGCCTCGCGCTGTGAGAACAGCTCACCACGACAGAAAAACGAGCAGAAAGCAATTGCTGCAGTCAGTCGACATGCTCTGTGAAGAAGTGAGCTAATGATCCACAACACTGACAATAGCTAACCTCAAGCCAAGAGTCCTCTGGAAAAGGATGTGATCAGGTAATTAAGGGGTATATCATAACGCAAGTGGGCAAAAGGGCTAATTAACCTTTGTGAAATCAGCCTCCACTCTGCTGTTTTCTGATCACCGAGTTCTTCAGTTTGCAGCCTTTATAATACCAGTTTGATGCGACTTCTTGTGTACAAAAAAGATCTTTCTTCCTAGCTGTGCCTTGTCTAGTCTCTTACTTGCATGCCTGCCTGGATTGAGTCACAGCACAATGAGTCTCCTGCCTCCCAAAGTCATGTAATTATCTCAAGATCTTAAATTAAAAAATAGGGCTCTTGTAAACCTCTCCGCTCTGAAGAAAAACACAAGTAGGCGATTCCAGCATAACCAGTGTACCTGTGTCTGTGGAGAGCCTGGAACAACAGCTGAGAGATATCAGATGTCCTGTGCATCCTAATAGGAAACTAATCATTCTGGCAACTCTTCCAACACCATCCCATTAGGGAACTCTGTCGTCCCAGTGGATATTTATGGGAGTAAGTACTTGGAGAAATCTTGCTGATGACCCTAGCTGTTATTACTTCTGCTTCTTCGAAAGATAAATCTCCTTTATCTTCCTGGGAGAAGAAATGAACCCAATGCTCAGAAGCACTTAGGTCCCTGCCTTAGTCCCCTAGCACGCTCCTCTAAGTCTGGATTTCCAGATGTCACCTGCTAATTTATGCCCTTCTCTGTCCTTGCTGTATGCTTCGTGGATATGAAAGGACTGAGAAACGACTTCCACTCCTGCATTTAAGCATGCCTCTTCGCAGGGGAGGGCCCAACTAACTGCAGAGTGCTTTGGCAGCTCCTGTCTCCAGCATCATCCTCTGGAGTGTCAGAGCACTCAGCAGCACCAAGAGCAAAGCACTGCAAAGAGAGAGGCTGCAGAGGAGAGATTTCCAGCTATTTTTAAGCCATCCCTCACACACAGGCAGTTCATGTTTATGGAATATGGCGCAGGAGATATCTTAAAACTAAAGTGCATCTTCAGCTATGCACACCCAGGACAAATCTGAAGTGAACCATACCTTCTAATTTCCTTCCAGAGCCACTTTAGTGGCAATCAGAGGAAGCGTTTCCTACAGAAACAGTTCATATGGAATTTATAAGCCTTCCCTTGGGGAGGAAAGATCCATTTCCCCTTCTACCTGTCATTCTTCTTCGTTTATTGAATCAATAAGGCATGAAATTTGGCAGGCTTTAAGAAAAAAAAGTGAGCTGTTCATATCAAAGAGAGCCAGGATGGATTGGAAAAAAAAAAAAAAAATCACACTGTCAGAATCTAGATCAGTTAATAGGAATAAAAATAAATAGAAGCAGAATCTAAATGTAAATGAACATTACATCACTACTGGCATTTAAGCTCATTTTCAAATACAGAATCAGAAACAGATTTAACTTGCTGAGTGTTCACACACACAGAGCTGCTCCGGGGGACATGGATCTGGAACTTGTCTGTAGCTTCTGTCCCCCAAAACAAGCCACAGCTGGAAATTCATACTGGACAAGAAAGAAGAGGGATTATGCGGAAGGGGCAAATCCCTGCTTTCTGGTCAAAGGGGTAGCTGAGAAATTTGGAGGATTACAGTTAACACGTCCTTACTTCCCTGGGGCCAGCTAACCTTGTCCCTTCTGGCTGGGGTCTGAATCTGCCCACAGAGCGGCAGCTCCTGTGCCTCCAGTCACTAGGACAGGATCCAGCCACCTAGATGAAGGACGCCCGTTACTGCCACGCGTTCACATCATGAAGCCCCTTCGTTCCAACAGCCTCTCGAGTGCTATTCCCCTGAAATCACTGGCAGGAGGGCAGTGTCGTCTCTGTGGGATGTTCTCTGTCTAACCAAGGGCAGCCAGTGGGTCAGCAGCTGAGCGAAACCTTCCAGCAGGGTGGTGAGGCACTCTCCTGTTTGAGGAGGCAGCTGAGGATCACACCACCAAGTCCTGCCTTCAGGGATGACAGCTGATTCCTTGCTTGGCTTGCCTCTCTACAGCCTGAACGTTCTTATCCCTTACCTCCAGGGATCATTGTTCAAATACCCGTGTTTTCCTTTTCACATAAGGAAAGAAATTGCTGGCAGTTGCTCTAAGCTAATATTACCAGTAGGTCACTGCAGCTTTTCTGAGCATCTTCAAGCTGCAAGGGCATTGTTCAAAGACTCATCCAGTTCTGTACTCTAACTGCCAACCTGACGAACGCAATTTTCCTCTACTCAAAGGTGAGCCGTTCTGCTCAACTACAAGCATGGGGTCCATCATCAGATGGAGATGCAGTGATTATATCCGAGTCTGGCTCTTTTGAGTGTGCCTGTGTCCCACACTGCCTATTAAAGAGCAAAGTTTAACATCACTCTCCCTCCCACTAATCCTTTTGTGTAATGTCACATTACGCATTTGCTTCTACAGCTATTTTTGTAATCCAAGGTCTTAACTTGCATCTTGCAGCTTCAGTTTCCTTTCAAACTGCATCACATTCAGCAGTACAGATTTGTTCTTCCTCACTAACACACAAATACACAGAATTAATTATTTTATCCCACTGAAATTACAGCAGCTATGTATTTCTTTTCATGGGGACATACCTTTTGCGGAAAATTTTCAGGTTTAGGCAGACGTGGCATAACAAGGGGGATATAATTTCTCCCTCCACTCACTGCTACTGTAACGAGGCTGCAGACCAACCCCACACAGATCACAGAACTCTGAAATCCCTTTACTAGCCTTTTTTCCGCCCAGATACTTTTATTGGGCTGTTAGCACAGAGTCACACCGTAATCAGAGGGAAGGTCTTGGTTTTTTGCTAGCTTGTCTGAAGACAAGCAGAGCATGTAGTCCTAGTAAATGGGATCTAATTATCAAGGTTTTAATGAAAAGCCACGATGATGAGATGTTGTATAAGGTATGGAGAACCATGTGCGAGAAATCAAGGCCCTGCTGGCTGCACTGCTATTCATATAGAGTCAACATACTCCATTGATTGAAATTAGTCGTGTATTTCAATCTCACATTCTGAACAATTCTTTGGAACTCCACAGCTCGCTGTGATGGCTGGAGAACACCTACTGATGAGTTGTTGATCTCTACTGACAGAGACTTGTTCCTAGCACTCCACAGCTGGTAACACCAGCCTTCAGACTCACTCTTGAGGAGTAGCCCAGCATCCCATTGCTGGGTTCAATGCAGACAGCAGATACACATCAAGAGGCTCCCCCCACTTACTGATCCCAGTGCGTATGCTTCCTTTGGAGGACTCTACTTTGTGTTCACTAGCTTCAGTCCAATTCACTCAGCATCAAGCAGATTAAAGGTGAAAGCATATAATGCAGTCTAGCAAAGGGAAAGGTTAAGGTCTTCATTATTAAATGAGGAAGACAATTACAAAAAGAGAAGAATACACCAAAATGCCATTCTAGCATCAGATTTCTTTCCCAGCTGACATCTTCTCCTTGAGGAGATGCACTAGCAATTCTTGAGGTATGCACTAGCAATGCAAACTCAAGGCACAAGTTGCAAACTGAAAATGCAACCCAAGTACCCACCCTCTCAGAGTAAGACCTTAACATTTGTGCACCTGGACTCCTCCACAAAGAAGAAATCTGCTCAATTTCTTTCTCCTTCTCTCATTCAGAGTGGCATTGCCAACCATTTACATTGTTAACCCGGCACATCTTTCTATTTTCTGGGGCAGAATGGCCTCTCCTGTTCAGGACATTGGGGGTGAAACTCCTGAAACTCTTCTAATTTAAGCTCATTTTCTTCAGCCTTAAACGGCCTTTTGGCAGACCAAAACATTTTGAAGACTGTCACGCCTGACAATTTGGGCAAAAATTGCAGCACAGTAATATTTAGGTTTCTCAGGAAGAAGATAAGGTAAAACATTAATAAGATGGATGCCAACAGAGGATTTTAGAGATGCTTTGCCCAACCCTTCTCTCTGTCCTTTGGTCACTTTCAGGAGCTCATGCCATCACATTAGTATTTCCTAGACTTGGATCCCATGGGTCAAAGCTCTTTGCTTATGAAGCTGACGTTTTTCAGGTAGAAGCCTTTCATCTTGGGGAAAGCAAGCGTCTAACTGAAGAAAGATTCACAGGAAACAATTCACTAGATGTGCTCACAGCTCTTCTCCGTCGTTTTGTCCAGATGCTTGTCTCAAACACCCTGTCTTCAGGGATGGAGATTGCTTCAGAGGTACAGATGCTTGGGAATTCAACAGTTTTGGAATAATTTAGACATCACTTCTCTTACTGTGCAGGTCCTAACCGGGAATAATCACCAGATGTCCCCCAGGAGAATGTTGTTCTGCTGGTACGCTGCATGCCTTCTTCTGTGACCATCGTCATTTTTCACCACATCTTCTGATTTTGCTGCCTGATTTAAGAGCTCTCTCTTTCTCTCTCCACAGAATGATGCTCATCAGGACGCTGAATCTCTGCGTGCCACAGAGAGGAGCACTGTGTGGCCCTAAATTCAGACCAACCTCTGTGGATACCAAGGGCTACTCCATGACTGCAGATCAGCAGCAGGCGTGGGTCCGTAGGCTGGACTTGTGGGCAGCTGACAGCTGCGCAGCCTAAGAGGGAGGCAAGGACTCGCTGGGGAGACATCATGGGATTAATCAAGTTTTATAAAGGTGAGCAATAAAATTGATTTCTATATGGACTTATTTCTTGCTTTGGTCTTCCTAATCGCTGTTCTGGATCGCTTAGAGCTGGGAAATCAATACAAAACTACTGAACCAATGGAGATCTTAAAGAAAAGCAACTTATTCCTAAATTCTTACTGAGTAGAGAGGAATAAATCACCTAATTCCAAGAAAGGCTCTATACAGATGAAGAATGGCAAATTCATGCAGAGCTGCCCTCAGAGAGAAGAAAAAAAAATTAGGAAAACCAATAAGCGCTTATTCCCTTTTTATAAAGGGAATTTGAAACAACTATATTTAGAATTGTAACCAGAAAACAGCATTCTGGAGAACTGTGCCCATGAAGACTTAGCTTTGCCGTGATGTAACATGGGGTTATCAGTTATCTCTAATTTCCACCTCTTTGAATTGGTCTTTTTTGCCCAAGAATTCCATTAGAAGATCAGTCAAATACTGCTTTCAGCCTGAAATTACCTCATTGCAAAGGATCTGAGACTTCAAAACTGAAGGTATTTCTTTCTTTCATGCCCACTCCCACACACAAACGTATCAGCCACCTCTGAGACCATAGGAAGCTTTTATCATTGCTGGGCTTCTCACCTGATTCGAGGCCATCCAGTCTTTCCTTCCATTTGTTTCCCTACAAGTTGACATTTCCCTGTGGAAATGTGTCATCTGGGCAAGAGAAAGTCATACAAGGTACAAGATGGAATGGGGAAAAAAGGTGAGATCTGATTATGGTGAACAGCAACATCTGCATTCAGACTCTAGTGAACAGTGACACAAGGCTGTTGAGCCTGCATAATCCATACTTAGCAGCACAACGGGCACAGACCACCACTGCAGGCAGAGCCTGCATCAGTACGAGCAGGACTGCACCGAGGCCGCACACATCCCTGCAGACAGCACAAAAGCAGGCCCAGCAACCTGGAAAGTGGCACCAGGCAGAAGCACTAGGGACCCCTGCGAGCACCTACCATTGATAATGTCACAGAAACACTTGAGAGAGGCTTTGCCACCTCCTTCAGATGCTGAAGCTTGACGTTTGTCTCCTCTGCCTCTCTGTTAAGGCACAAAGAAATGTTTCCCCACCTCCCCTGCTCCACGCAATAAACCATTAAGCAGTTTACCTGGTGACTGCTGCATTCTGCACCAGCTCTTTGCTGGGGTGCAGCCATCACCCCACACCTAGACTGGTACTTGGTGACGACAGGCCCTGCACCCCCCAAGTGCTGCTTGCCTGCTGGCTTTCAATGAGGAACAACTTGTTCTGGGAAATGAGAGAAAGATGAGAGGATGGATTTTGCAGGAGCAGCACCTGGCAACCTGCGAAATGCTTTGGCTTTGGAAAGCAGGCTGCGAGGAGCACAGAAGATGATCTGCCAGTTACCCTGGGCATGTGCTGGCTGGACCAGTCCCTGAGGAGTTCCAGGTGAGGACAGGCAGAGCTGTGCAGCCTCTCATTAAAAACAGGGTGCCCCTTGTTTTGTGTCACTGTAGGCAGTGATAAGTGGAAGTTCAGTACACGCAAAGACTACAGGGCAGCTAAAGAATATTTGAGGTGATTCTCCTTGCACACAGCAGACGTTGCAATTATTTTGCCAGGACCAGGACTGCTAGGGTTGGAAACAAAATTCTTAACTGTGGGAAGAAGAGGGGAGAGGGGCCTCAGCCCCTCATTTGCCAGAAGCAAGGATGACAGAGGAAAAGGATGTTCATTATACGTCTGACTGAAGGAAGGATGGCACCCGAAGTTAATCCTGCCTGATATGGTGTACGTAAATCCTTTAAAAATCAGGAAAAAAACATAAACATTTCACAGCATACGCATTCACTCTGATTATCTGTACAGCATCATAGATGTGCTTGGCACTTTACTGACAGGAACACTGGCAGGTCTCTGCCTCAAGGCATCTATAATTAGAGCACAGCAAGAGAAAATGATGGCTACGTGTATGGGAGGACAGGGATGCAACAGTGAAAGATCATGAAGAGCTTTAGACACAGTTCTTGAGATTTGTTGTTGTTGTTCTTTTCATTTAAATGTGATTTATTTAAAATCTAGCATCGAGAAATAAAAAGTCTAGGACTGGGAAATAACAGAACTTCAGATTCTTTACTCCACAAAGTTTCTTCTGTCCCAAACTGGAACAGAAAACTGAAGATTTGAAACCTCTCATGAAACAAATACATCCAAAAAGGGTGATCTGGAGACGGTCTCGTGGAACTGCATTACTCTGATAGGAGGAAACATTTTCATTCAGGCTTTATCATTTTCAAAAATACTGCATTCTGACACCAAGAAGTGAAAAAATAAGTCTTAACCCCAATGCCCACAGCACCAGGAGTTCTTGAATGTCTGAATGTTTGTTTGCTGCAAAGTTCTGTAAAAGTAGATGTTCCTGCGAAGTGGTTTGGTGCGGCTGAATAAACAGCTTCTAGAGGAAATCTGCTGCAGCAGAAATCTTTCAACCAAATCCAACACAAAGACCATGATTCCAAAAGAGCATCAGGACAGCTGTGCTGTTTTTGCAGTAATTTGAAGTAACTCCATAACTGAAGCAACCTTCCTAGCGGATGAGACAGCAAGGACCCAGCGTGAGGGTTGGAGACTGTGAAAGCAGATCTACGAGAGCCCTGAAGAGCAAGCGCTGCTGTGGCACGAAGCCCCCCGAGACCCCTCCGTGTGCCAGCGCTGCGCGGGGCGGCACGCTGACGGGGCCGAGGCACCGGAGTCGCTGCCGTGCTGAAGGGAGGCCGGACGCCAAGAGGGGAGCTGGCACGTCGCTGCCCCTCGAAGCACCACAGGAGCAGAAATCACGAGGTTTTGCCTTCAGAGGATGGCCCAAGCCAGGAATGTCTCCGCAGAAAGTGATAGCTAAACCTTCACCCAACCGTCCCCAAAGGAAATCGACACAGATGAGCAGCGAGTCACCTTTCCCTCAGACGCTGGCACAGCTTTCCCTCAGATCCATAGTTGTGATTTGGAAGTCTCTATCTGTGTCTTGCACATCAGTGAGTCACTCTGTATTTTCCTTCTGCCTAAGAAACAGTCTGACTACACAGGAATGAGAAAGGCAAAACGTTTTTTGATCGCGCATCTAGATTCTCAGTAGAAAATGACCTGGGTTGAGCATTTACTTCGTTTGCACTCACTAGAATAAGCCTTGGGTGGTCCAGTGTGACTACTGGGGAGGGGGAAAGGTGCCCAGCTCCATGCAGCAGAGACAAAAAAAACCATACTGGGTAGATCAGTAAACGTACTCTGCTAGAGATAAATTAAACCCTTCCTAAATGAGATGAAGAGAACCTCCCCTTGGAGGACAAACACATATTGGTTGTGAGGTGCTGATGGGAGAGACTTGTAGTTGTACAGGAAATGCAAGCAATTATTTGAGAAAATATGTGGAGAAAGATGAAGCAAGGGTGTGGAGAAAGGGAAGGAGTGTTCTGGGCAATTGTAATGAGCCCATCTTTTTGTAGGACTGTGCTCATTCTCACTGCTGTGCACTAAATCTCTTAAATCTCCCCATTTTCCCTCCCTTCCCCCTGCCCTGAGGTCATCGCTGCAGAAGTTCTGGCTGCATGGGGAAGGGGTTGATCACAAGAGGACAGGAGAAGATGCTGGGAAAATATCTCGCTCCCTGGCTCTGGGTAAACATAACAAAGCCCTTCTAAAAATAAATAAATAAATACATTTTTCATCCAGCAATCTCAAACCACTTTGTACACTTTGTATACGAGGTGGTGTGCTTCCTGCACATCAACACGTTCAGCCTCGTGACACTTTGCAAAGGTAGCAAGTCCAGCTGGGAGCACAGCAACCCGCAGAAGCCACGAGCCCCGACGCTCACCCTGCGCTGCAATCAGCCAGAGTGCCCCTTCCCCAGGCTCATGAACACTAATGGAGTATCCAGGAGCCCGGGAAGTGGCAGTGAATTACTCTCAGCAGGGTAAACGGCATGTCTACAGAGAAAGAGTTGTGTTCCATGCCATTTGTAACGCAAACAGCATCAAGGCAAAGGTTGGCAGGTGGCTGTTTCCCTTGGAGCTGTAATTAATATTGTCTGAGCAATGCAAAGAGAGCAGAGAGCGCCAGGTGCCTCCTCTCTGCAACCATCTGTGGAAAAGCAGGATACCGGTCCTGATACTAGAAGCCTTTCCCGCAAAGCAGGAAACAGCAAAGATGGGGAAACCTGGTAATGGGAAGGAGCAGCAGGTACTGGTGTGATCCTACCGTGTGTCTCTAAGTATGAAGGATGTCAGCAACAGCGGCCAACAATCGCATTTGACCTTACAGTATCTGCTGCCATTTGATCTTGTGTCTGTAGATGGCAGAGAGCTGCTGCCTGCATGGCCGAGGGGATGCAGCGAATGGCTCTCCTGCCACCAAAGAAATGCAATGAGCTGATCTACCCACTGGGAGCTTGGGGCATGCCACAATTCTGCAGAATTTCCAGTAGGATTTCTCACTTGTCCAAGGGCTGATGCATAAGAAACCACCTGTTTCCTTGGATATTTCCGTTATTTTACCCTGCTTCTGCCCGTACACCAGAGTATCCTTTGCCCTCCTCTGGTGACTGTACGGAGAAAAGGCCTGGCGCTGCAGGACAGCTACAGGTCTGCACCAGGCGGTGCAGCAGTGCAGCTAAGTCTGAGGCTTCCCGCTCCACCACAAAGCCTCCTTTAACGCACTGACTGCTAAACTGCTTTGCAGAGAGATTGGAAGAACCAGGGAATGGCGTGTTACTGTATCTGATAAAAGTGAACAGATCAAAAATGAAAAGGTTCCGTGCATCTGCCACTGCCAAGCTGTGTTCCTGCTTGAGTAAACAAGCTCTATGTAAAAGTCACATTTTGATGTCACGCTGTTTTCCCCTACAGCAAAGTGCTTGTAGGTGAACCAAAAGGCTTTTAACTTACCTCTCAATGTGTCTGCACTGTTTGTGTCTTGCTGCTGCTAACATCTAAAACTGCTCAGGGAGTGATTCTCCTTCCTCTGAAGCTGCTGCTTTCAGTTCCACTTACTTGCTCTGTGGATATAAAGATGTAAACCTGCTAATGGCCAGTTTGCAATGAGACTCAGTGGAATACTTTTCCTAGGAACTCTGGAACATGTTTCACAAGCTCAAACTTCCACCTCCTCTTCCTCTGAGCAATAACCTGCTGCTGCTTGACATTTCTGTCTCTTTCCCTTCCCAAAAGGCAATGCAGAGTATTAGGGGCTGCAGCAGCTTCACGTACAGCATCATTACAGAACATAAGGGCTTTACAGCGCTGTTCCTGGAACCAGTTCCTATTCTCACCCCACCCGATTCCAGGGATTGCAGCAAAGCTGCAGCTAGAGGTGCCAAAGGCCACGTTCCTATAGTCTACAGAAAGATGTCTTTCATATGGAATCAAACTTAAGGGCTCTGGAGAGCAAAAATATTACTGTTGTGAACCATCAGCATTCAGAATTTCTTCTAACTACAGCAAGCTGTGCTCAGCAGCTCCTGAGACCAGACTCCAACATTAATCAGCAAGAGCAGCATGAGAATATTGTGCTCAACTGTCTTGAGGATGGAAGATACAAGTTCTGCAAATTCCAAGACTGTACCTTGAGTGCAAGCAACCTATTCCTCTGCATTCCCCTTCTGAGTCATGATTCACAGACTTTGGCCTGAACTCCAAATCAGTAAGGTTTTTCCTACTATTTCTCTGCGGTCTAGTAAAGTTTGGATGTCAGAAAATAATGCCAAATTGATGGGATTGTTATCTTCCTCCTCTTAAAGAAGTAGAAAACTGTTTTAAACAAGTCTGATCTCCCTTCTTCTGTGAAGAGCCGGTATTTGGCAGGCCCTATAAGGGGAAAGATTAAGTTAATATAAAATGTAACCTCATACAGCTTCCCTGTATGCATCTCCTTTCTTCTGTGCTATTTTCAATAAGCAGCTCAGAGAGAAAATGTAAATATCATTTTAACTACTGTTTTTGTTCTCTCCTGCAACCTCCTATAGGTTTTCCAGAATGCAAGCTGTGTATCAACAGGCCTGACAGGCTTACTCCGGGTGTGACCCCAAACTTTCACAGAGCTCCGAAAATTCACCTCAGTGAGCAATGGAAATATTTTTCAGGAAATCAGCGACTAGAGGGAAGCAGCAAGCATTCTCTTTTCTAGAGGGGACTGCTTGGTTTACGGATCCACTGGCTGCCCTCATACTGGATCACAGTGGGAGTTCCAGTTACAGCGGTTCAGGCTCATTCTTTCCACACGCTCCTAGCATCCTTTAGGTGCAGTAAGGGAGCTGTGAGACACCTTTCCTCACAGGTACTGTCACAAAGCCAGAAAATACCATTCCGGCCAACTCCTCATGCATCACAACGCTCACCTCGGCCCCTCACCCAACACCACCACGCTCCACGATCGATAAGCTGACACAGCCAGTGCACTGCCCAGGCCACGAAGCCCTCAGCCAGGTGTCGAAGCAGGTTTGATCCCATTAAGATCTTTATGCAAGGCATCAAACCCAGCATTGTTAGCACTCCTGCTGAAAAAACAGCCCTGTATATAACAGATATAACTGTTTACAACAGATATGCCTGATTAGGGAACCTGAGGCTCTGTAGTGCAGATTCCTAATGTGCCTGCCTTGGTACTTGTTAAAATCGTTAATTGTAACTTTATGCAACAATAGATTATGCAGGACAGCTGTGCTAGCAGTGCGGTAATTTGTGTCAGCCCCCTGTGGTCACATTGGAAAAAGCGATCTAGGAATGCGTATGCTGAAACAGGGCGTTCAGACTGGCACGAGCCACTGAAGGCATCGTCAACGTGGCCAGCGATGGGTGTCTCTTGGGTAGAACAAAAGGAGCAGCACTTCTAGGCCTTTCCTTCCCCTTGCCAGGATTCTGCAATCACACCTCGATAACGTCAGCTTGCTGGCACTGTTGGCATGGTTGGCAGTGGCCCCCTTGGCCCCGGAAGGCGCCCTGTGGTTAGCTGTGCTCTGCAAGGGTGCAGCACTGAGAGGGAAATCCGCATGTCTGCTGATCAGATAATGAGACTCCCAGACCATGGCTGTCGTTCTGTGCTTCAGCAGGTGCCGATTCACCGTGTGCTTCTCCTTGTAAGCCAGCTGTTGGGAAACAGTGGCTGACTATTATCAGCAGAACGCTAGTTATCTCAGCCCAAGAGCAAACCTGTGCGTGCTGCACAACCAGGCCTGTCACAGACACTGTCCCCAGTGCAGTCCAGACTGCCTGCTTTGCCAGAACCTGCTCCCAGATGCCCAAAATATGCCATATCTGCTCGATAGGTAAAAGAGTTTCACTGAAAAGGCAAATGGTGTGTTCAGCAATGTCGCACAATTTACACTTGCCATGGAACCTCAGTGCAATTCAGAACTGCAGGTATAAAATAGTTCAGTCTGACCTATGTAATTAGTCCGATAATTTTACCAAGCAGATATGAAGAATCTGGTTTTCCTCTCACCTTATCTGTGTAAAGTATAGTATCTGCATTTCTCTTTGTCACAGGTGACAGGTTATAAAGCACTTCTCATGCCCCGTAGCAACTCCATTCTTGCACTACATATCCCAAACAACACCTTTAAAACCATACAAAACCAGGTACAAGTGGGTGCTGGAAGTTTACTCGTACCTTGGGGTGCCATATGCTAGATGGTAATATTTTGGGCTTCTTCTTTTTGTGATGTGTGAGAGGAAGTGCCAACCACAAAGTAACGTCACTCCACTGACCAAGACGTAATGCAGCCAAGCATCAATGGAGAATGATCCTTTGTGGTCAAGATGGGGCACGGCATCACTGCAATACAAAAAGTGAGTGAGGGAGAGAAATGTAAAACTCCCTGCAACAGACTTCAGGAAGTAGCTTGTTGGAAGGGTGAGTGGAGGAAAGCGGCAACTGGCAGATCTGCGGCTCACCATGGGCTCGTGTTCACTGCCGCTCACCCACTCCTGGGAGCCTGCGGAAGAAAATCCTGTCTCTCAGAGACAGCATCCCTCCATGCAACGTGCAAATAGGCATCTGTGAAGGAAACTCTTCTGCGTCACTGTGCTCGCAAAAGCAGAGAGCTCCTCGTCCCCAGCCAACCAGCTCCAAACCTACCCAGCTCAGGAGGGATTTCTCCTCACAGCCATAAATCTGCATGCCAACCAAAGAGCACACCAGAATTCAGCATGAGGGTGCTGGGTGGTTCAAAATAGTTAATATCACATCACCTGACAGGTTTTTGCTGGACTTAGTCTCAAATGTTTGAGTATATCCTTTAATTCTTTTAATAATTTTGGTACTGGCAAAAGAACCGTACACTGGTCTAACTCCAACATTTGCCGTTGTGGTGCCATGGATCCATAGCCCACATTTATGTTCCAGTAACAAAAGCTCTCTTCTTCATGTTGCTTATCTTATATAATACAGACAAGGAATGGATCATTCCTAAAAGAAATGGCAGAAGCCCAGTTTTTGCTGGTATTTAGCCATAGTCTTCTTCCGTAGCATCAGAAATGTCCCTTCATTTTCAGCAATGAACGAAGACTGCGTCTGCTTTTTAAGGGGGCCATTGGAAAGGTTCCAAATTTATGCCTTAAACACCAGCTCACAAGCCCTGCATTTGAAAGACTTTAGTCTCTACAGCCCAGATCTGAATTGCTTGACAAAAAGAGAGACCTCAATGTATTTTCTCATCTTTGAAATATGTATGTGCACAAAGAAGTACGCAGACACTCTCATGTAAATGGAATACATATGAAAGTAACACACATTTTTACAGCACATAAAGCAGTTACGTTTCAGTAAAAAATCTGTAAAGGATCTTTTAATGTGGTGTAAAGAGGAGCCCTTTGCTGCTAGAGCAAATGGAAGTCAGGAGTGAACTGGCACAGCACTTGGGTGCAATGCATGCTCTTGCAATGTTACCAGTCCTCATGGCCAATCCCAAATACCATATCCTACTTTATTCCTAATTTCCCATCTCCCTGAATTAGAAAGAAAATTTTAAAAGAACTCCCCAAACCACAAAGTGAGAATGCAGTAAAGGCTTGGAAGCGGCCAGAGAGACACAGGCCTGTTTCTGAAAATCGAGTGGATTTTAAGTCGGCCTCAAGGCTTGTGAGAGGCTGGCACTGGCACGCTGCCGTGGCGATGCAAGGAGGTAAGAAAGGCTGCAGAGGCTCGGAGCTATTTTCTCTCTGGAGGGTTCGAGAGGCAGGCTGATGTCACTCCCACGTGTGCAAAGTGCAGGGGAAATACAGCAGAGCTTAATCCGGAGTCTCTAGGCCCAGAGCCGGAGAACAAGGCAGCACCGACGCGGGGTCGCTAGAGGGAGCAAAGACAAGAAAGTGAAGAGGAGTGAAGAGGAGTGAAGGCAGGAAAGGAAAAGCCACACCAGTTTCTGAGATGGCTTTGAGGAGGGGAAGGGAAAGGAAGGGTTTGTGTGTCTTGTGCCTTGAGCATTGCATCAAACCTACCGGCCGCACAAACAGAGGGTGCTCCTTTCGTGTAAGACAGGAGGGAACCGCCTGGATTCCCATTTGCACGTGCTGTGAAGGGTTCAGGCTGTGCAGGTGAAGGTGAGCCCTCGTTCCCAGCAGGTAACATGCTTCCGGCAATGCCTCTGCCAGAGTTCAGCTGCTCCTCAGGACAGGCCAGATCCGACCGCATCCCCCTGGTGCTGCACCTTGAGGGCACACAGGAATTTCAAAAAGCGTAACGCGTGTCATTGTCTGTCAGGGAGCTGTGCAGACATCTCTGGTGCACAGAAAACAGATCATCCCACCTGCTTCTCCTCTTTCACCTCTGCTCTCGAGCTTCCTAAATCCACACACAGTGTGGTTTCACCTTTTCCCACTAGTTTTTCCAGTCAAAATACAAACAGCGACACATCCCAACCACATTCCTCCTTAAATCAGCAGCGTATGACACAGCTGCTCTTCCCACAAGTCATTTCTCTCTCTTCAAAAGTTATTAGAAGTTATTAGCACTTCAGGACTCATTTTACAGCTCCATGCTTTGATCCTCAGCTTACCCAAGTCGGTTCCCACTGAGCTGCTTCATAACGTGCTTAACAGCTAATTTGTTTGGACGTCATTGAAAGTATTACGGCTCCAGGCAAGGCGGACAGGCCAGTTACGGTGTCAAGTGATCTAATTCCAAGGGGCCAGAAGGAAGCAGCAGTCTCAACTACTTAAAGGCTCGTGCCTCTTGCTGCTGAGAAATATGATGAGAAACCGACCTGCTCAGAAGCGCTGCTGATTCAGGTTCAGAGAGGGGCACGCCTGGACCATTTGCTCTGGAGCTCAGCAGATGCTGAGACATGAGCTGTGCATGTGAAATACCGGCTTAAGCGTCTCTGTCGTGATGAAGCTTGCCTTAGCTCTAGTAAAAATTCACACCACTACAACAGAAGGCTGGAAAAACAGCAATCTGAAAAGGGGTATTCTGACAGGATTTTTTTTAAACCAGTATCTTTTGCTTGCTGGAGCCGTCCTTGTGAAGTACTGGATCTGCATCCCAATACACTGAAGTTTTATATAAAATTTCTCAGTGCCACTTATTACTTCAAACATGTTCTGTAAAATAGGTATCCAGACTGTAGGCATGTTAGCATGGAATGGTTGGGTTGGAAGGGACTCGAGGTCCCCCCCCGCGGGGGGCTGGCTGCCACCCCCCAGCTCAGGCTGCCCAGGGCCACCCAGCCTGGCCCTGAGCACCCCCAGGGATGGGGCACCCACAGCTGCTCTGGCATTTATTTATATTTAATTCAGAAAGCCTGTGGAAAGGCTTTACCCCGGTGTTAATTACACCTTATTACTTAAATCTAGTGTGGCACTGATTCTCATCTGTAGAAGTCATTGTTAAGAACAATGCAATGCATTACCTATTAGCAGCCAGCTATTAGTTACACCTCTTCTGGGAGGTGACACTTACAGCAGCCAATTTGTCCTTCCGTGGTGCTCTCAAGCCAATTTCCCAGCAGTCAAATGGCACCTTTTTCTGGTACTAATTCCATCTTCAGTGAAAATCTGCAGCTTGGCAGTATTAAAGTCAGCAAACCACTCAAGTATGGATTCATTTTTCATTTTTCAGGTTTAAAAATGCATACACTAGGGCATCCTCATAAGGTCAGGCGTCTCTGGCTGCGAAAGAGCTCCAAAATGAACGAAACTGCACCAGTACTGCTGTACTTTGTACAACCATAGCAGAACTACCTGCTTGAGGAAAATATATGCCACAAAAAGGCCAGATTTGCTGACATAGGGGCATCCACATCACACATCTTCTGACGTTCTTGAACAACACTGTTCTCAGAAATCTGACATTAACTAGATCAGTACAAACCTTGTTGTTCCAGCACAAATGCAACTGCACTAGGAGTTCCTAATGCCAAAATCAAAAGAAAAAAAAATCATACCATGGAGCAACGTGGTACTCAAACACCACTTTCAAGTTAGCTACAAGTAATAGATATACCAAAGACACTGACAGGTTTTGAGTGGAGAGTTCAGACAGCCAGAAAATACAGTGGCATCTGGTGTGTGGATCAGTAGGAACAAAGCTCTTCAGAATAGATCTGAAAGGGGGAGAAACACTAGGGTCTGTGAAATGTAACAAGCGATAGATGTGCAAATGAGCCAACAACACTTTTCACAAGCCACCACCAACAGCACAGGTTTGAAGTTACTTTTTTTTTTTTTTTTTTCCCCAATGTGAAGACAAAGCACAACTGTGAACACAGAACCAAGACAAGTGCCACCTCATATAAGGTACATCTAGCACATGGGTATAAAAACCCATTAAAGCTCCATACCCAAACAGCTTCAGACCAACTGCTGGGAAAGAAGGAAAAAAAAGGCAAAGAAGAAAATAGGAACAGATCAAAGCTTGCCACATTTGCTACGTTTCTCAGGTGGATAGATACTGCTGTGGAAGGAAAACTGGGAACCAACTGCTGCAGCAGTAAGCCAGGCTTAATCCAAACATTTTGTACTTGTAGTCCTGGTTCCTCTGGTGATCACCTGCATATGGCCCTCTGATAAGAGGTGTGAGATTGCACTGCATCTTACATGACCTGGAATACAACCACAGCACTGCTAACAGAACCTGGTAAGACAGCAGCATGGTCTCATCGGGTACCTTAAATCTGTTTCCAAAGTCTTGTTTGGAGCCCTAACCCAAAACTTCTCCTGCACAGGTCAAATTCAAACACTAATTCCGCTTGTGCCTAGAATTGAGCCAACACAGGGAAAAGATTGTTAAGAACCACTGTGACTGAGTGCCACTGACAGAGCCTGAAGCACGCAGCTCCCATTCAGAAACCTTTCTTGATAGCTTATAAATATGCATGACTCTTTTAAATACCCAGTGAAGTGATACAGAGCACTGAATACCGTCTCTTCCTACTCAGAGTCACTTTCTGTCTGATATATATGCACATATTTCATAACGAGGTTGCACATGCAAATCGTGAGTTTCCAAAACTCATCTCTAGGGCCGTATTTTCTCATCCTTCCAGCTAAAATCTGTGTCCCAGGGTACGAGCTAAGGACTGCATCTTCTGCAGCAAACAATACTGACTTCCAGGATCCCGGCGGCAAATGCAAGACATTGACTCCAGCAAAAACAAAAAAAAAAATCTGAGATTGGTCAAAGGATGCCTTAGAAAGCATATGGATAGCATTTGCTACGTGTAACAGACCAAGTTTGGTAGTGATCACTCAGTTCTCCTCTGTTCTAATAAATGATGACACCCAGGATCTTGACCGGTCTAAAAGCTGGTGAAGTTCCTAGGACATGCTGTCGTAGAAGATGAAACCCATAGCACGGGAAGACAAACCCTTCAGCTGGTTCACTGTGCAGGGCAAAACATTCTCCCCTGGATCTTCCTGCTCCTGATCAACTCGTATTCCACTCCCAGGAGCGATCCTGGATGAACTCTGACCACGGCCCACCCAGTAACCATCACGTGGGAGATCCATTAAAAGAACTAAGATTATTTTTATGCCTTACTACGGGAATGTATCTAATGGCCTTCCTCAGGGAGCTGCAAACAAATTGCTCTTTCTTTTGTGTCAGTACTATGAGGAAGGGCAAGAGAAACCAGTCAGCTTTCATTTTCATTCTGTGTAACTATGAATGCACAAAACAAACCTGCAAAACTACAATTTCCCTAAGTAACCAAAGACACACCTTAAAATGTCATTTGTTGCAAAGGAACCAAGCAAAAACCACCGTTTTTTCCTTACTAGACCTGCTCCTGTCGTCAAACCTGCATGGCACCTGCCCACTGCAATGATTATCACCCGTTTTTGGTATTTTGTCTTTCTTTAGAGAACCCCAACTTCCTATTTATGAAGTGAGAAGAGCAGTCAGAGAAACAACTGAGGAACCCCAGTCATGGAACCCCACGAGGCTACTGTTGGGGTTACTCACAGATTACAGCCACAGAACACACCCAAGCAAACGTTTACGCTTCGCTCCATTAAATACAGTGGGAGTAATCTAGCAGGCCAAAAAAAAAAATGGCATCTTCTGCAAATATCTCCCTCCAACCACTCAGTTCCTAACCTCGCAGGATTTCAAAGTCCATAACTTCTTTTAGCACACCAGCTGCTTCGCCTTTAGAAACGGTGACAGCAGGCAGTGTGAAGATGACATGACTTGGAGACAAACCAGTTTTATTTAAAAACAACATTTATATATATTACACACAATATTCCAAGTTATAAGAACATTATGGAGAATGCTAAGTCAAATAGTCAAAAGTTAAGAAATCCCAGGATGAAAATTGCCTACGCAGTCCTAATTTCAATCCCCTGTGCTCCGCAGTACGCTGCTGCCTTCACTCGCAGACCACACAACTTTCCACAGGACCCTTGCCTCGTTCAGCGAGAGGGTGATTCTCAGCTAATGAGCAGCTATTCAAAATATGTTTTCTCCTTGCTGTTCAGCGCGCAGCCCATTTCTGACGGCGTGCCTCCGCAGGGGTTACTCAGAAACAGCTGAACAACTCCCTGATTGAATGCTTTATTACAGAACAAGATCATTTCATCTCTGCTTGGTTTAACCCACTTTGCTTCACCAAACTCAAACCCTACTTGCAGAGCATGTGATTAATTTATTCACAGCTTTTCTAAGGTACGCATTAGTAATACATTTTTGATGAATTTATTGTCCCAACACTTCCATTTTGTCTGGATAAACTGTTGAAAAAATGATTAGTAAGTTTCTGTGCTGTAAAAGTATTCATTAATGTGGGATATCCAATTTAGAAAATGAGAGCACTCTGTTTGTAGCGTGCTTAGCATTATATGGTGCTTTCAGTGCTGGAAACTCAGTTCCAGCTGCAGCTCTAAGTATACGGAGCTGTTGCAAATCAGATATCATCTCAAATTGAGTACCCAGAAAATGAGGAACATTCAGTTAATGAACACTTCAGAAAGGTTTCATTTTCAGCAACTAGGCATTAGTATCTCAGCAGTAAAGGCAGAAATTAAATCAAGTTTCCCAGGAATGCATTTAACTGTGTTAACAATGAGACCTAGCGATGTGGCTATGCAGAGAACAAGCAGTGCAGAGGAAAGCCTGGGCTTAAGGGGAAGCTGTCGGCAAGGCTTCCACGCTGCTCTAGGAAACCTAGTTTCCCGAGCGGCCCTGCCCATAGGGAGCTGACGTTTTTCTGTTTGTCCTTCTGCCTTCGGGTGTCGGTGCACAGAGCCATATCACTCCTGGCAGGAATCGGGGAACCAGCTGGGTGCAATGCAGGATACACAGGAGCCTGCGGTTTGGGGTGTAAGAATAAGGGGCAGTGATTTAGTGGGAATGAGAGTTGTGTGCAAAGAGGAGGCAAGCAGATCTCTTGGCACGGGAGGAGAGAACAGGGATGGACGCACAGGAAAACACAGAGTGTCTGTTTGCAGAGTGCCCCTGGAGTATGACAAGAGAGAATGTGCTGGGAGGGTGACACCGATCTCCGTGGGCAGCAGCATCTAGCAGGTACAGCTGGTCTGGTCCTCAAAAGAAACAAAGCAAATGGCTGTAGAATGCAAGCGCACGGCTGCTCTCCAGAAGTGCAAGGGAATTAAAGCAGTCTGAGCATCCCCTTAGGTCTGGGCTCCTCCCCGGCTAGTGCAAACTGCGCGACTGCTACGGCACGGCATGCCCATCGGCACACAGCACCTTCCGCTAGAGACCTTCCCAGAGATTCAGCAGGCTCCTCCTCCATAAAATAACTGTTGCCTTCTCGTGCTCTGAAGGCTTCTGTATTTCCATTAAAAAAAAAAAAAAAAAAAAAGCAGAGATGGAGAAGAAACAAAACCCAAGAGGGAATGTATAGCAGGTGGAAGTCCACTTATAGGAGTAACCATCTGCTTCGTGAGTGGGATGTTGTCCAGAGACATGACTGGCGTTCCAACTTAACCAGCATCTACACGAGGCAAGACAGGCAACAAAAGGAAACCCAAGAAGTGACAAGGGTGGTGCTGGTAGAGATCTGTTCTGGGATCACTCCAAGTCATCTCAAAGACCACAACAGCTTCTTAGGCAGTTCAGACCAGTGTGAAACAAGATGTGCATTAGGCTCTGACTCTATTTCACACTCCCAGAACGTTTATTATCTGGTTCAAGCTGTTTTCAAGAGAGTTTTGATCCTGAGAAAGACACACCCGGGCTCTCTACTCACTAGTGCTAACACTAGAATTTTATGTATAAATACACAGGGGTTGGCCTCACTGGAGAATTCTAGATTTATCCTGTTGGTGCTGAACCAGAATTTATTCCTCACCTGGAGGAAGCATAATGCAGCGAGTACAGTCCAGAACTGTTTCATGGTAAGAAGACAAAAGCTGCTAAGCAGATCAAGCACGTCTGTGTAGCCCAGTGTTATGACACTGGCCAGTTCCAGATGCTCTAAAAAGTGCTTTTACACTTAGAGAGGAAAATCAAAGCAGAAAACTTGCCCCAAAGGGGATTTTCTCTTTGCATTTGCAAAGTAGCACTCATCTGAGAACTAGAGGCCACAGTGAAAGTGCTGCCTGTAACCGTGGATGCTCCCACTTCCACATTAACACTGACACTTGTACTGAAATCCCTCAAACCTTTCAGCCTTAGTGGAGGTCTGTACAATGAGTTCTACAGAGCAACCTGCGATGCACAGCAGCGTTTCCTTCCATTAATGTGCTCCGTAACGCCTTTCAGCTCCACTGCAGTTCTCCCTGCTCTCAGAGAACTGCACTGATTAATTAGGAACTCCTAATTTACTTCCTCAGCTTTATTTATTTTACACTCTCCTACCATACCCTCTCCTGCCTTCTTCTCTTCTGGAATAAAGAATTCAGGCACCGTCCGTCGCCTCCAGGAGCCCTTTCACAGACACCCCTGCACAGAGCAGGCTGCTAATCCCACCGAGAGCGCCCTCGGGATCTCATCCTGTGACCACATGCTGTGACCAGGTTGCACTCAGTTAAAGTTAGAGGGCCTGACAGAGGCAGCAGCAATACCACGGTAAGCCTTTCTTTGCGTGCTCATCCAATACATGCACTGTTAGCTCATCTTTTAAATAAATTTTATCTCTCCTCATAAAATCAAAGTTCCTCGTTAGGACCGAAGAGAAGAACAATACACAAACATTGAAACTTTCTGCATAATGGATATTCATTCCATTATGCTTGGTAATAAATTTTGCTCTTCCACTACGGTCAGTGTTTTTATCAGATGAAGAGGAATTTGATGGCCTGGCTCTGATGAGAAACTTTGCTTGTAATAATTCTTTTTTTTAATGTATGCCTGCTCAGTTCTACATAAGAAAAGCCATACTCCTTTCTCACTGCACCAAGGTGAAATTGTGACTGGTTACATGCAAGGGTTCTGTCTCTACTTAATGAGACATGACAACAGCATAGGCATTGAGGGCAGGAGGAGAAAAAACATTACCTTGGAGGAATCCCTTTGTATCAGGTACCTACATTATTTGATCAGTCTCATCAGTAACTGATGTGCTTTAATCTGTCACTGTAGCTTAAATTCCTACGAGAAAGGACAATCTGGAAACATGAAAAATCGCTAATTACAACATTTAAAATAGAAGCAGCAATGGCAGCGTCAACAATCTGCCCGGGACATCAGAGGTTTTTGCAGTGATGAATAAGGATCACTCGCTGCAGACCAGGAGAGAAGCTCTGGGTGATTTTTCAAAGCTTGAAGAACTTCTCAAGGAGCTACAGACGCTCATTTTTCTTCTGTCCCTTCAGTTACCACCAGAACACCTTGTGGCCTTTCTAATGGCTCCTGTGGACTTCCAGTAGCCTTCACTGTCAAGAGACAGACCAAAATGTTTTTGTGCTTGTGAAATCAGCAGGAGCTGGGCGTTTATGTCCCTGATGACTTGGATCCGTGGGCTTAGCCATGCCAGCAAGTATTTGCTGAGCCACTGATGTACTGGAAAACAGGTGTTTTCCTGGAGGAGACAGAGCTACGCCATACAGAGATTGCTCTTAGCTGGTCAACAGCCCTCTGACACAGCCACAGTCCTCATAATCTCTGAGAGCTTCTGACCAGGTACAAGCCTTGACATAGAAAAGATTCAGAAAGCGCTAAATGTGACAATGTGAGAAATTTCAGTTTATTAGAAATACCGGATTAAGGACAAGTAGCTGAAAAAAAAAAAAAAAGACTCAGTGTAGCACAAAAATGTACTGGACTATTTTCAGACATTCCATACTGGCTTACTTACAAGTTCATAGGCAAAAATGTTGGGGGAAGTGAAATATAATTAAAAATGGATGAAAAAAACTACCTGTGAGCTAATCCAGACTGGTAGAAATTTGTATTGCCTGGGCTTTGCATGTACATATATGTACACATAGAGATAAATCCCTGCACATATACACATACATACAGCTTTTCCAGTTGACATAAAATACTTCATTAAGAAGCTGTGTATAAAATGAAATATGAAAGGAAGCTTTCTGAAATGCATAAGACAAAAAAACTTGCCAGTAAGGAAAAAATAACTTGGGGATGAAAATACAACTAAGGCCCAACAAGACCCATAAAAGCCTGTGGTGCCTGTTGTCTTATTTTTCATTGCTATCTAGCACAACAGAAATCATTAATAAATAAAAACCACAGGAAATATCTCTAACCACCTGTACAGAAACATGACACTGCTATTGAAAATCAGATGCCTGTCCACCCGAAATGAAAGCTACACACAGAGGTCAGCCTCCAGGCCATAAACCCCAGGTGCTCTGCAAGACCAGCTCAGAAATATCCCGCTTTTGTATTTAAAGCACAGGGCAGTTTCAAGCTGTGTTCTCAGTACCTCTGTATTGTAGTAAAGATGTAAAGCGCTTTTTCTGCACTCCACTGATTTGCCCTATGAAGGAACCAATTGCAATTCCTCTCTCCTCCACTCTGAGTAGCTGCACTCCCCCGATTCCTTCAGGAGACCACAGCAAGCAGGCAGCCTGCAACAGGCACAGCTTGCCCTTTACGCCAGGGAAACAAGAGCAAGGAGCCCTGTCCATCAGCAGGGAATTCAGAGCTACGTATTTTGATTTACACCGACGGGTCTTGGTGTGGTATCGCAGACTGATATCTCCCAGAGGCTAGGAATCAACATCTTGCTTCAGCCTTCAACTGCCAAAGCTGGCTAATTTGTCTGCGGACTGAAGGAAGCACAGCTAGCTGTTCCAGGTGCACCCTGGTGGAGGATTTTGGGGTACCCAGAGTGCAGGCTGTCCTGTAGCTCTATACAAACCAGACAAACCAAGCCTCTCGCCTTCGTAGCGGCAATCCACCCCACTACCGATTTCCCCTTTGTCTGGAATAATGCATTTAGCTCCTTTGGGGCAGGATGCTTCTGTAAGCAGGGAACAAGACAGCCCACTTTTCCAAGTTAATATCTTTTTACAAGCATGGAGAGGAGGAAGGTGGCAGAGGGTGGGATGTGACGTAAAATCAGGCGGAAATGCAGAGCAGTTGCTTAGCACCTATAAAAGTCAGGCCCACTTCTTCACAAGGCATACATGTATTTCGGTAACCATATTTAGGAACCCGCAGCTGAGTTTTGGTCTTTAAATAACCCAAATCCACCACAGGCTTTTTGAATGCGTTACTGATGATTAAATAAACACGGACATTAAAAGTCGTAAGGATGCGGCTGCAGCCCTGGCAGCAAGCAGCTCCTCAGCACGCAGGGACAGCTTCTGCTTTACCTCTGCTCCCGTTGGGAGCTGTGCCATCCATTAAGGAATGCCAGATCAGAAAGAGGCGGTGTAGAAACGTAATTCTCAGCCAGTGGGACAATATGGGATCAGCCAGCAGCCTTCTTGCCTTTGTCTGAGCAAGACACAGAGAAAAATAAATAAATAAAGCTTGGAGTCAGAGACAATTATCCGACCTAGGCTGTTCTGCGCGGGCATGAGTGTGTTTTGGAGTGGGTCTGTAGCATCTATCTGGGGCTAAATCGATAGAGACACAACAAGCCTTTGAGATATTAAAAAAAAAAAAAAAAAAAAAAGCCTGTAGAAATGCCAGACTGACAGCCAAGAGGAATGTGCTTGAAACTACTCGGAAGGGGCAAACATTTCTTTTACATTCGACTCTATTTCTTACACAATTAGGAAATCTCACCTGATAAAAGAAGCAAAAGATTTCCCTGCTTAATGACACAGATAAGCGAGGCACACAGCAGCATTTAATTCCCACAAGCATCTCTCGTCTTTGTCTCAGCCTGCTTTTTACGCCCGGATTATGCTAACACTATTAATCTCCGTGTCTGTGACTAACTCCCGGGTTTTTATGTGAGTGACCTGATTCTGCACTACCACGCTCCTCCCCGTTGGGTGAAGCTCCCCATGTGATCTCTTCTTCCCCCTAAATAAAGTTGAAAAATTCGGCTGGGCTCAGCGAGCGCTGCTGAGGCAGCGGGTGCGCGGAGCCGGTCCGCCCCTCCGGCAGCTGCGGCACCGGCACCGCTCAGCCCCAGCTGCCGCTGCCGCTCCGGGTGAGGGGAGCGAGGGGATGCGAGCGGCCGGTTAGCGGGGGCTCGGGCTGCCTCCCCCCGGCCGCGCTCCCCTTCGGAAAGTAGCCCAGCAGGCTGAGGAGGATGTGGCCGGAGAAGGTGAGTGCTGCATGGCTATGCTGAATCCTTTGTGCGGAACCGGAGCCTGGGTAGGAAGAGGAGGGAGGAGGGGGCAGCAGTTGCAATTTTTTTTTATTATTATTTTTA
>VXAV01008515.1:70590-99432 GCA_013399715.1 Alectura lathami
CCCTGTAATGTAGAAGGCGTGTGAGCCTCTTTCAGTGGGAGCCCACCTCATGAACCGATTTCCCGATGAACCTCATTTTCCCACCGTGGGGTGGGTGCAAAGCCCAACAGCGTCTGAAAACACCGGCTGCAGACGTGCCGTGTGCCCGGCCGGGCAGGCGGGTGCCCGGGGTGCAGCTGCATCCCCCTCGCCCCTCCGCAGCATCCCCAGTGCGGCACGGCGGGGCCGGCACNGCAGCACCGAGGGCTGCAGGAGCACAGCCCGGGAGCCCCGGTCCCTTTGTTCGCCTACAGCCCCACGAGCCCCAGCCCTTTGTTCGCCGACGAAATGAGCCCCCTCCATGCCCGCAGCCGGTCAGCACCCCTTGCCGTGCGCGCAGACCGACCCCCGCAACCCACACGCAGGGGTCCCCCTCGGTGCCCCGCATCCCCTCCCACCCACGGCTAAAGCAGTGCACCCGCTGCCTGTAACGCGTTACCTCATCTCCCATGCATTTCACGTAACTTGCCCCCTGTTGGGGAGGTGATTTCGAGCTAAAAGGAACGTCAGTCCTCACCAGTGAGCCTAAAGAAAGTCTTTATTCCCTTCTCCCCCGCTGCCTCCTCCCTCAGCCTCAGTGACGGACCAGCTGGCGGCAGGGCACGCTGGCTCTCTCTGCCCAAAAGACAAAGTAGTGCCTTAATCCTGGGAGAGGGGAGGACAGCGGGGAGGAAGGGTGCTCACTGGTTGCCTAGAACTCTCAAATTCAATAGAGACTGTCCCAGTCCATGGGTGGGGAAATAAATGTGATCTTATTCCAGAAATGTGCAAAGTAGCTGCATCTCATAGCACATTCATCACTCCCCCTCTATCCCCCTCTGCTTCCTCCCACCCTTTAACTTAGTATTTTTCTTGCTCAATTTTAAAGATGAAATCCCCTGAGTATGGAACATATTGTAGTCCTAGACTGTAGCTATCCATCAAGAACAGGCACACTGGCTGGAAGGAGAAGAGTTTTCTTTTTAAATGAGTTGGATGAACATTTGAACGTTCAAACAATCTTTTGCTCTTTGGCATGTTTAAAAAAAAAAAAAAAAATGTTATCCCTGAGGGAGTTTTCAATCTTGGCAGATTTTAGATCCAAGACAAAGGCTGCAAAGTGTCCCATCCATAAGTACATGCCTTACTAGCAGTAGGAAAGGAGGAAAAAATGAGAAGAAAGATTAAAAAAGGGGGCAGGAGGGGGATAAAAAAGCAGGTCTCATTTGTTCATCCTCCTTTCACAACCAATTAGTGCAGAATCAGTCTTTCTTCACCTGCAAAGAAAATGACAGTGTAATGAGAAGGCCGCTGATTGTCCTCAGATCTTATTTTATGAAACTTGTTAGGATTTTGTTCATTTGAATTCAGCTCTAAACTGCTTTCAAGTTTTCATTTCTCCTGTAACTCAAGAGAACAATTAAACGATACACTTGGACCTGGACCGGTAAGTACTTGCTCTGACTCCAAAAAATGTAATACAGAGCACAAGAACAAACTGATCCTAGAAACAGACACATGGAGAAATCACTGAGTGAGTTCAAGAATCAGTGTAGGCTAGAGAATTGTTTGTACCTCAGGATTTGTGTTTTCACAGAGTAACATTTAAAATACAGACTGATGGAAGGATTTACAGACGACCTCTGTAAGTCACAGGCTGTAACTGCCCCTGATTTTGAAAGGTGTTTGGGAAGAACAGGGTAGAATGTAATGCAAAAATAAAATAAAATAAAAAGAGTAACAACTAAATTAGAAAAACTTAACCCCAAAAGAAATCTCAAAGTGAAAAAAAAGAATCTGCATTTTATGGGATATATTTTACAGCTGGCAATATAAGATTGCTTCTTTGCAAAGAAAAACGAAGTGTGGCTTATCTGGAAATCCATCCTCTTAGAAGAGGAATGTTGTGTATTGTTTAGAGAAATCTCAGTATACCTTTCACTGCATCTTAAAAACTATTTCTGAATGAACATCACAAAGGAACAGATCTGTTCAACCACTTAGAGAACAGCACTACGATACAGCACTGTTTTCCAAATTCAAAAGTAAACCCAGACACTCCAACCCCTTCCCCTGACATGAGCACCTGAAAGGGGTAAGAGACTGTGTCTCTTCCTAGCGTGTTTTATTGCAGCATTCAGTCCGCACACCAGCTGGAAGCATTTAATACACAGTTCCAAAGCTATCCTAAAAATGTTACACTAGGATTTCATTGACCAGGATGACAAACTCTTTACATCACAAAGCAGACGAAGCAGGTACATTTTGCTAGCACTGATTTCAGGAGGGAATTGTTCCAGCATCCAGCCTACAGCACGATTTACTCACTGCTTCCTCCTGGTAACAGGCATCAGCAGCTTCCGCACAGATTTGAACTCTGCACGCACAGAAATCAGTATCTGCCAAAAGGTGCAGTTGCAAGAAGGCTGCAGTCACACCTGCAAGGCTACCAGCGTTTATCCGATCACAGCTCTACCCAATGGGCTGTTACGCTACCATGAGAAGTCACCACTAAAATCACTTGGATAAGTATCAGCCTCAGAGAGAGGTTTAGTCTGGAACACAACAGGTCTGGTGCTTCAATTGTCCTACCCTTCGGTGATTACTTAATTAAAATTAAAACCTTCAAACAAACAAACCCCAACAGGAGTAGTTCCATATGGGTTCTCTATAAACTAAATGCCCAGGAAAACAGCGTGTTACATTTATGGTCCACACTGAGCAGAGACACCTGCCCACACCAGCTATTCTGGAATAGCTAAAAAGCAAACACCCTACGTACAGCTCACAGCCTGCAGCTTCCATCTCAATCAGCAGAGGCTGTTTTGCTCAGCATCTCTCAGTGCAAGAGAGGCACTCTCAGGGGCAACATGGCATCAGCATCTGCCCTAAATTTGCTTGGTGTTGCCATGTCAGTCTGTCCCTCAAAAGTCACCCAAGCCTATTGCAGCTTTGGGAAGAATCAGAATCCCAGTAGACATCGTTCCTGTTACACCAACAAGATCAGACCTTCTGCTCTACCTTACAGATCTGATCAATGCTGGAACGAGGCATTGCAAGCGCTCCCAAAACTTGCAGTCTTTTCTTGCATAAGTGAGAAGGAAACCTCAAAACAAAACCATCAGACGGTCAGGAAAACTCGCGCTGTATTTCTGAGTACAAAGAGGATAGAACAGGCGGAACAACTGTTCAAAGCAGAGTTTTCTTGCTCGCTAGGATAAAAATAGGGTAAAGCATTCTAAGAGACTAGGGCAGAATTTTACAGCCTTCATTAAAAGACTAATTGACTTGCTTAAATCCGCAGTTAAGTTGCCTGTTATCTCACTGCATGTAATAGCAAGGGTATTATTCTAATTAAGGTTCTAAGGAGTGATGAAGTGTAAAAACCTAGTGTAGATCAGTTTTGGATTTTGTTTTTAGATTAACAGAGCAGACAAAGCCAACACCCGGCTGTTTCATCTCAGGATCTCTCCCGTAGATCTATGGTGTTTAACGCCTGCAGATCCGGTTACCTGTTACCAACACACCGGAAGAAGGCTGCTGTGCTGTAGCAGCCCAGTGCTTGTTTTCTAAGTCCATACCGTCAGGGAACACAGAACCTACTGGGAATTATGAAACCCAGCCGGCTGAAAGCTGCTCAGACTTGAAACTTCGAGAGTTCCAGATGGATTTTAAGCATCCAAAAATAAAGACAGATGTGTACTAGCATATGTAAGCATTTTTACATGGCCATGGTGGTCTTAGGTACATATTGAAAATAGCCATGAAATCTGGCCCTTGGTCCTTACACAAGAGTTTATAGATGATGCAGACAAAAATAAGTAGCAACTCATTGCTACGTCTCACCGTGTGCTTCCTGAAGTCCTTCCTCCCTTCTCCCACTCCTTCCTCCCTCCTCATCTCTGCTTTGATTTGCTCTCACTCCCACTCCAGCTTTCATCTGCAATTTTGTGCACAAGTGTGTTAGTGGATGTCTTGCTACAGTAGCTCTAGAGGAGGAGAAAAGGATCATTTACATATCAGGTTTAGAACAAGACGGATACATTTCATACAGATGTTTTCACATCAAAAAGATGCAAATACAGAGAGAGGAGGCACATTCTTCTGTAATGCAATAAAAACAGAAGATACAATTTGAAAGGCAGCAGAAAAATTTACAAGCGAGCTGAAGGCAGAAAGAAAGCAAGCCTGAAACGACATTAAAAAGCCACTACATATTAAAGATGATATAAACGCTGGAAGGAATTCAGCATTTGATTTGAAAACGCAGCATCTGCGTATGCTGGAGTACATGAAAGAGACACAAACGAGGCAGAAATCAAAGATTCTCCTCCTACCGGAATCAAAGAGGTTTTTGATATTAATTCACACGGAGCAGGTTTGTAGTTCTAGGTCAGTCATCTCTGAAAATAAGTTTTTGTGTTCATTTGAGAACAGTACCATAGAGTTTCCTCGCTTACGACTGGTTTCTATGCGCTCGTCAACTTTTCTCTCTCAATGAATAAAACCAGAAAGTCACAGAAAATAAGTCTGAGTTAACCTAAAGGTTAACAACCAGCTTCCCATTAAAAGGACAAAACTGCAGCACCTCGCCTGTAATTTCTGGCCCCCACCCTTCCAACAAAGCCGAAGATTTTGGACGTTGACAGAAGTTGGTTGTTCCTTCAGCTGAAACAAGGGATGAGAAAACAGAGTTATCCTACCAGAAAAAAAAAGCACTGGCAACTAAAACTCCATGCAAGACTGGCTTCCAGCCAAGCATTTTGATTTTATTTGTTTCTAAGGATTCCACATAAGTTGTCGTTATTCTTTTTAATATAACACTACTAATAATATTATTAATTCCCAACTCACTATCAAACACAGAAGCAAGCTTTGCCCATATAAAACGGTAAGGAGTCTCGGTGAAATCAAACAGAGCTGTTGATCAACACTCTCACCTCTTTTCAGTAATTCAGCATTTGACAGATGCCAATAACCTGAAGTATCTGAGATTAATTTGTTGCTGTAATTCCCTTTGTTTCTCTCATGTGACTTGCATGCAACTTCCAAACCAAACCTGAAAAACAAAACAAAGGCTGTTGCCAGGACATCACAAAACAAGGAGCAGATTTTGTCCTTCCCAGCTCATGCTGGCTCTTATTTCACATATTGCTTGCTCAAACATAGAGATACGAAAATACGAGCCATGGAAGCAAAGTCCGTGCCCAGGTAAGGACACATGCTATGTACTCAGCTTGCAGAGAGTTTAATACGCTTTCATGGAAAGTTTGTTCGAGCAAATCCAGTTCGCTGTTTGTTTCAGGCCAAAAATCTTTTTTTTTTTGGTAAATACCTGAACCATTCTAATACACGTTATTAAATGTTAATGGGAATTAAATATGCACATTCCTGAGACACTAGTTTGCATACTCATAACGCTCAGACAAAATACACTGAAGGCTTATGACTCACACATAAAAACAGCCCAACAATGTAAGAACAATTTATTCTCTGTTTGAGTTAAATTACAGTATAGATATTGAAGGATGGTTTTTTTTTGTTTGTTTGTTTTAAATGAGAAGTTCCCTCAGGAGAACACATAGACAATGAGTCTTCAGTAGCTGGAAACTTGAAACGTACACTCTGTGTGGAACGTAATACAAGGATCAAGGACAATACGAACAGACTTCTCTGAATTCAAGCACAGTACCAGAGGTGCAGCTCTTAGAACCCAAAATCTCAGCAGGGCATTGCGATATGAGCTATGCTATGACATCTGCCCCTGCTGCTGCTGTGCCGTCTCCAGGGCTGCGCAGCAGTGAGTGATCGCCCTCTCCCAAACCTGCTAGGGACGCTCGTTCTAACGCGTCCCAGGGTGCCACGGAGCGTGCTCCTGGCCCCAGTTCAGCCAGGTGCCCCCCAGGCCCCAGCTCCTTTTCTGCAAAGCTGCTTCCCAGCTGGGTGGCCCCCAACGTAGAGCTGTGCATGAGGTTATTCCTCTCCGGAGCTGCGTCTTTGCATTTCCCCTCTGCCCACTTCTCCAGCCTCTGCAGTGCTCGGTTTTCCAGCCCTTGCTGTTATGGGAGTCTCCATTTTCCAACCCGAAGAGCAGAGAGAGAGGAGGCCGTCAGTCAGTGCAGCTGAGGATTAAGACTCTTCTTGGATCTCCAAGACCTTGAAGAAGAGATACCGGGCGCACAAACTATCACGTTCAGCCGTCGTTAGGTCAGATGACATTGCTGCAGCAGCTGTTGGGGCAGGGCACTGGTTTGAAAGGAATCCCACCTCCCATCTCTCTGCGGTTCTTGCACGCAGGACAGAAAGCGCAGCAGTGGGTTAGGAAGCTCAGTTGTTCGTTCCTCTGTTTCCAACGCAGCACATCATTACTGCAGACTGTGAGGCTCTGAATGACGCTAGAGCTCCCAGTGGGTTAAGAATACCAGGGAACAAGGTGAAGCATTCGTTGCCCCTCAGACATTTAGAAGCAAGACGGACTAAAAAGGAGCGGTGACAGTGCTGCGTTACCCACTGGTACCGACTGGTTTGGTCACAGCCACCAACGGAGCCCTCAGTCAGCCAGTTTTGAAGGGCAGGGATTTGCCCATAACAGCAGTCTCCTTCTCCCCAAACGTAGCTTAAGCACAAGCAACACTTTGCAAACTTTGATTTTAAAAGCACTTCTGCTTCATTTTTGAAAATATGCAGCTGCCCTGCTTGTGACAGTAACATCCACTCCTGGAACAGTGCCGTGCGGCACCTGATGCCTAATGGTTTTACATCTTCCCTGTAGGAATCCGATAGCTGTGGGTACAGATGAGATGAAATGCAGGTTCAGGCAAGTACGACAAGATCTGATTTTCATTAGTGCTGAGACACTCCATGCTCCTGGCCTTCCGTGTAGGCGGCGGACACTTGGCTACTCCATAAATCACAAAGGCATTTACTCCGTTTCTTAAATTCTTTTCTCGCTGTTTCTTTCTTCAGGCTACCTGAGAAAACTGCTGAATACAAAACACAGTAGCACTAAAATATTCTATTGCCTCATAATCTCCTTATACACCCCTTCCCAGCGATACAACATGTAGACTTTCATTAAAGTTATGGTGTGTTGCACTTGTTTTCTTAAATGAAAAAGTTTCCATCAGCTTTACAAACGTATTTTTTATCCTAAACAACATAAAATCTGGCTTTCAAACCTTCTTTAAAATTAACATTTATTTTTGACTATGTGAACATATTGTTCCAAACTAGCAAGAACTGCTCATTTACATCTTTTAACATCAACAGAATACTAATTTATAGTAAACAGTCTTTATTATTAACAAGAATGTGCTGCTAATTAGTAAAAGAGACCTCGGTTCTCTGCTAGCCCAAGTGGGATGAGCCACAGGTTCCTATAAAGAGGATGAATTCCAATTGCATCTTACCAGAGCATCTCCAAACAGACAGCTATGCTGTTAGTCTTTGAAACCTAATTTTGGCCTCAAAGCATTTGGGAGTAGGGTGGAGGGGGTTTAAAGCAATCTGTTATTTGAAATAAATAGCTTTGAAAGTCCTTACAGCTCCTTAAATTAAAATAACCCAGGGCCAAATCCTACTGTCCTGAGTGGAAGCAGACACCAGTAAGAACCAGCCTTATTTCTCACCAGGTTTGACTCCGAGAACTGCAGTGAGGGGCAGAGGGCAGATAATGGAACCCCCTCCTCGTGCCAGCTCTTTGAAACGCTCCGATGAGTACATTTTTTAGGGTCTGTCACACATAGCATGTATCAAAGCCAACTGACTTAAACACATCTGAAATTCTGTCAGAATTATTAGTTCATTGCCTTTAGGGGATCCTACCTCCGAAGTAACCCTATGCCATTTTTTACCTAGGTCATTTTTCCAGATTCCAGACGTGCAGTCAATGAGGATATCTCCTAAACTCCAACCTAACAAGGACAAAACCCCAAAACAAAGTCTGAGAGCAAATATCAAAGAAGAGGGGAAACCAAAACCTGTTCAATTAACATGAGAGCTCCTGTTTGCAGCTGATTTTGTTAATACCTGCAATGTTAGCAAAACCAAGCCTGCCCCTCAGCAAAAAGATCAGCCTTTGATTGCACACTCTTGGGAATACCTGGGGAAAGAAAAGAAAAAGCCTCTCCCTGAACTAATTGCTGAGATATAAATTACACTTGTTGCAGAGCTTGGTTTGTAGGGAGGTTTTTTGTTTTTTTTTTTTTTTTTTTTTTTTTTTTTTTTAAGCCTGAGGATAAGCTCTGCCACCACAACGCTTCTGGAAAACCGATCTGATTTTCTCCAATTATCTGTTCAAGACAACAAAGCATCGCTAACAGGCAGCCAAGCAAGCAGCTTCCCCCACCTCTCAAGGCAGAGGAGAGCAGTGCACACAAGCTTCTGACCCCCACAGCTCTGGATACAGACGACCTGTGCTGTCAGCTCGGTGACACTCGCTGTTATTCCCACACCACCCGGCTTCAAAACTCAACCAAACCTCTGAGCCTCATCTATGCCTGGAGAACCCGAGGAGAAATCTGTCCTGCGAATGTCACGGGTGGCCAGGGAACCATAGCCCTTGCTTCTGCAGAAATTTTGACCGAGTGAGAACAGCTCCCGAATCCCAATGAGGCCCAGGTTCAAAGACGTTCCTGTACCCACACTTTTGGCCTCAACAGAACATGAGAACTTTGCTAAACTGAACACAACCCGGGACACCAAAGCTCAGCAGCTGGAGGGGTCCCTCTCGTCCACTATTGCGCTGATAGTAGTGCTGACTATTATTTTCTCATTGATAATGATGTCCCTAGCAACCTACTGTTTTCACAAGTGGAAACTGAGAGGTAAAAAACTGCAGAAAGCACAAGAGGAGTATCAGAAAGACCACCAAAAGAGCAGTTTTCAAAGCACGCCTGGACTTGTTTCATAAAAGAAGAAAAAGGATCCAACACAAAATATTCCTGTGTTACCTGGAGATAATAAAAAGAACGGCAACTATGAAATGTCCGAGCAAATATATCCTTGTTTTATCTCATTTATAAGAGTTGTTAGCAGTTTGGAGATTTCCTACAGCTTTATTATACATATATATTTATATATTTAGTCTCATTTGTGCTAAGTAAACCAACACAATCATGTATTTTTAATCTCTATTGTATTACTAAACCAGAAATTTAAAACCTGTTACCCCCATCCCTTCGACAATCCATTGACCCACGGAAGGCAAAAGGTCAGATTTGGGGTAACGCTGCCAACACGGCTGATAAAAACCAACAGTGCTGTGCTGTCTTGCGCTACTGTCTGGCTGCAGATTTTGAAATTTTTGAAATCCAGTTGTAACCTTACATAAGCTTGATTGACAGACACTCAGCAAGCAGCAGCCTGGCCCTGCAAGCCTGTAGCTGAAGAACTTTGTCTTCAGCAACAGATCCACGCAAACCAGGCTCCAGCCCTCAGCTTGCTAGCAGGTGGTCAGTCAGCGTTTCTTCCTCCGAACGCTCAGTGCTGAGAGATGCCAGTGGCATTCCAGCCAGAAGAGGATTAAAGACATCCAATGCTAGTGGAACCTGTCGGATCAATAGCAAGCCTAACACACTTTTTAAATTAGGCTTGTAATTATTTTTTAAACCAAACAATGGTGTGTTTCTATTTTCATAGCCTGTAATATGTCACAGAAAAATGTGAGTAGCATATAAGTAATATTTTCTAACACGGTGATGGATGTAATATTGATCTATGTAACTGTTTTAATAAGTACAAAACATGTAAAATTACAAACAAAAACTGTGCTCAAGTATACAGCTTGCTTGCAATTACCATTGATGCTGTATGTATTTTTAAACAAGCTATAATACTGTGATGATGCTGTAAAACTTACTTCTGTAGGCAAAATATGTTCTATTTAAAAATGTCAAGATGAAGGATGTAAATGTTCTTAAAGTGCTATCAACTAAATCTATGAATTTTCACAGAATATTCTAAAGGGTTCTGCTACAAAGATATTTTACAACGTACTTACGGATCATGCACACCAGTCTATGTGAGAACAAACAGTACTATTTTATTACAAAATAAACCCATGAATAAAAAAGCAACAAATGTCCATGCCCAGGAGCTGGGTAATTTTTTTTTTTTTTTTAAAAGGTACTCTGACCAATTCTGTAGACACTTCAAATGACAGAGGAGCTCATACCTCACGCTCCTCTCATCTGCCCACCTCTCGCCATGCAGACCACACTGCTGTTGGTGCAGGCAAAGATCTCCAGAATCAGTTGCACAGCAAACAGGGACATAAATAATAAATAAAAAAAGCAATGCTAACTTAGCATTCACGGGATTAACATATATATACTCACAAATTTAATTTAAAAAAAAAAGTGGCATTTAGAACAGCAGCTCTGTCGCATGCAGTAACAGTTTGCACCTATTATCGGTGTTTATGTTAGTTTTTGAGTAGAAACAATAAAAAGTCATTTTCTGAGAATCATACTGAATAGTAATTAAATCACATCTTGGGAGAACACAAGCATATTTCAGAATGCTTTGAAAACACATAGCTGGAAGCACTCTTTCCGATACCTACACGATTTCAAATAACTGCACTGAGAGCGACAATTCCAATTTTTCCTTATGCTGACTCTGGGTACGGTGTCAGCTACCAGGGTCACAGGGAGACATGACCCCTTCCAGCAGCAAAACCCCGTCCTCAGTGCCACCAGTTCCCAGTTCTTGCCAAGCTCCCAGTATGAACAAAAGGGTTCAGATCCTCTTCTTGGAACCGTGCTAAAAACGAAGAGATTCCTGCCACGCACCAGGACTGTGACTGGGAGATGGATTTGTGAAAAGGCAGCGGCCCCGAGGGAGCCTGAAGCACTTCATCTTCCAGTGGAGCTTCAGAGAAAAGGTTAAGAGTGATGTAAGGATTACTGGAGCTGGAGGTCCCACCTGCTCTATGTAACCCTGCCCAGGAAGGGATAAGAACACCTCCCAGCTTCAACCACTCAGCGCCTACTTACTTCACAGGTAGCTGGAAATCAGTATCCGAACATGTATCCCCCCCCCCCCGGTCATATCCAGGCAAGTTAATTGCACTGAAGCCTTGTTTCCATTCCAACAGGTGCTAGTAACCTATGGTTAGTGAGATGGCAGTTTGTCCTGGGGAGGAACAAAGTCCCTTGGGAACAAGACCACAGAATGACTGAGCCTGAAAGCCAGCTTCAGCCTTCCTACAGGGAAATCTGGGGCAAGTGAAAGTGGAAATTAAACTGCCAAAGGCTGCAAGAAACTGATTTTAATGGTCACGTGAGGAACACAATCTTTTCCAAAGGGCCAATAATAACAATAATATCATGAAACCAGTTCTCAGCATATACAGAACATACAACGATGTATATACAAAAAACCCCTTCACGCTTGTGCAAATTTCAGAGAATTAATCCCTACTATATCACAAATAATTCCTCAAACAACAGCGATGAAAATTAGTAAGCAAAAGCTCTAAAGGTACTAGCAGCAGGCAGACTGGCTCAGTACTACAGCTGCTTAACACATGAACCACCCTTGATCCACATCACTCCTTTCACGCCCCAGCAAGTGCCAACAAGGGAGCAGATTAATATCTCTTGATCATAGTTTTACAGTGTTTCTTTGGAGCAAAACAAAAATCTGCTGCTGAGGAGGTGCGGGAGGGGAAGCTCCTCTGAGCACAAAGAGGCATCATCTACATCTGTTGTTGCTGTTTCCTGTGGTCTCCATGTCAGAATTCCTAGATCACTAGCCTCAAACACGGCAGGATTACAGAATAAATTATTCTGTCTTCAGATCATTCATTCCAGCTGCCACAAGAAAACAAGACAAACACTTGGATATCTGAGCCGAATGGAAGAACTGTACTAAGCAGCAGGAAAAGGCATGCAACAGGCAGCAGCAAAATACGCTCTGACTTTTCAGAGGAGCTGCCCGAGTTGCCTTTGTAACATTTGCACAAAGGAGAACCGCGCAGCCCCTGTGCAGTGGGAGCATGAGTTTTACAGACACAAATACTGTCAGACACCTAGCCCAGACAACTCACATTTTAATTTACATAAAGGTTTGACAAAAGGGTTGGACAGAAATATTTCCAGAAAGGAAATATGTACTGGAAGCAAAGTACCAAATGTCTTTTTCCCTATAAAAATAATCAGTCTATCTTTAGAGCCCTCAAACTCTTTCCGTAAGGGCTGAAAGACGCATTCATTGGCAACAACAACAAAATTACATTTTCAAGTAACTCGGCTCCTGTTTTCCAGCACCGGTTGTGACAGCCCTCATGAGAATCCACGTGGAACACCGTTGGATGCTGCATGTCCTTTGCCTGGTGCTATGCAGATCACCAGAGACTCCAAAAGACTCGAGAGAAACAAGAAGTATAGTCCAAAGCTAAATGAGGAGCAGAGATGGAGTACATAAAAATGAATAGGCTTAAAGGATTAGGAGATTTAAGGGATTGAAACATTTCTAAGGATCAGAGGGTAACAGGAAGAGCCAAGCAGGAATTTGCTCATTATATACACAGCCACGGAACCTGTAGTGACAACTGAGAAATTAAAGCCGACTTCTGGGGAATATTCACTACAACACACAGACTTGCAAGAAACCAGAATAAGCTGCAAAGGAAGCAAAGAGGCCAGCCAGCTTTGAAGAACGTATGGTTGCGTTACATTTTTACTTGGGGCTTGACCTGCTCAGAATCAATTTGTTCCAGGCAGGTTTTTAAGCACCAAAGAACAGGTACTGCCACACAGATGGGGCCTATCCAGCTGCAAATCCCAGCATTTCTTCTCAGGGTTTCCATTGGTTTGTGGGCAATGAAAACAAGAGGCTGAACAGCTCGACACCACTCTTAGAAACAACATAAGCATAAGAAAAGCATTTAAAGAACACAAAATACAAAACCAGCTTCAACTACACATATTCTTGTACCAAGACTTTTTAAAAAAATTGAGATTTTAGTTCCATTTTTCAAAATAAAAAAAAAAAGGGAACTATTTAGCAGTGACATCCTTTACGCACACAGCTCACAGATAAGGACACTCCTTCAAGATTTCCACAGCCTTCAGGAGACCTGAGTGCCTAGAAAGCAGGGAACTGGGGACTGATGGAAGTCAGCAACTGTGACTCACCCAAATCCAACAGGCACAGGGTCACTGCATGAGCCATGCAGTGAGCTCTTGCTGTCAGCAATGGTCAGAAAGCTGGGGTGCATTCATGCCCCCAGAGCGGCAAGCATCTTTGTAGGCCACAATGAAGGTGTTGATTTTGTTGTCTAGCCCACTGAGCTCCCCAGCACTGAGCCATGTTATTTGGATGTGTGCTGAACGCTGAGCTTTCATCCAGGTATGTTCTTTGAAAGACAGTCTTTGCTCTCTTGAAAACCACATAAAATTACAGCAAATTCCAAACTGTATTAAAAAGCTAGCAAAAACATTTGACATCTTCTGCCATTTTTAACCTATATTTTCTCCTCCCAGACACCTACCCTAGACAGGTTCTATGATTAATTTATTATCATTTCTTGTCCTGTTGGCATCCTCAGTGTTGCAGATTAATTTCTGTTATAGTCTCATTATTTCAGTTCTATAAATACCCCATTTCATTTCACTTCTTCCTACAGTTACTTCGCAACCTTCTTTTCCTCCTTCATCTGGGACTCTCAACTTTCAATTTAACAAGAGACAGTGGGCAAAGATTGAGCTGAAAACCAGTAATTACACCTCCCTGCCCCAGAAAACAGAATCATTTATTTTTCTTATGGATGGAAGCTGCTCTAAAATCCCACAAGCATTCCTAACAAAAAAAAAAAAAAAAAAAAAAAAACTTGTTACTTGTCAGAATAATAACAGAAAATGCTGGCTTTCATAATTTGAAAAACACACTCAGCTGGATTACAAAGCAATATTTGCATTTGGGGAAGAGGAAAGTTGAATCATAACCCAGACTCCAGCACGCCGAGTAGATCTGGTTCCACCTGCAAGGGTATGAAACCGCCACCCAATTCATCACTGCCAAAACAAGTCACATCCACATCGTTGGCATTCAGTATGTGGCTGCCCACAGAAGGCTTCCAAGTACTTCATGTCCTTGAGTTTTGTTTACTGCTTTCAGGCTTTGAGTTTTCTGGCCTCTGTCTTTCAGCCTTTGCCATAAGCTCCTGGGATCCTCTGAAAGTTTGGGAAGGCTTCTGAGTGTTTCTCCCAGAAGTGTAAGCACATCCTGGAGTAAAAAGGAAACATGGAAATAAAAAGGAAACATGAAAATTATTTGGTTTTGGATTCCAGCCACTTGTCACGTCCTGCACTCACAGGCCTGCCGCTGGCAGCTATATGCAGTCCCTCAGGAGCAACTGGTAGGCAGCACCCATCAGCACAGCTTTGTTGGGCTTTTAAAGCACCTTGTTTAAAAACTTTGCTGCACAGTGTGGCCGGTGATCTGTCCCACACAGCAGGCAAGCAGAAAGCTATGCTGGTCACTGGGGACCACACTTTACTTCTGCCTTCTGTGGATGGCTGCCAAGATAGATGACAAAGAGCTCACCAACACTGCGCAGCTCATACCCTGCACCAGCTGCTGCCCAAGGGTTTCTTCCCCAGGGATGGGGAGGAACAGGCAGCTGCCCTTTTCAGAGAAGCAAGGAGAAAAATGAGAAAAATGAAGCTTGAGACTGAAGTTCTCAAATCTCAACTATGAAGTAAATGGATGTCCAAAAAAATAATAATAAAAAGAAATCAGGAAACTGATATTATTAGGAAAAAATAGAATGTGTGGTACAGTCCATGAATTCGTACTCTGCTCATAAACACGGAGATAAAGGTCTTGGGGCTCCAGAGAGCACTTCCTATCCGCTGCTCGAAACTACTTGCTTTCAGTCTCATTCCCTGTCAAAAAACGGGAGAACTCTTCCTTGAGAAAGGTCATCCTGAAGAACAGCCACGGAACAGCCAGGGAATTATACAAGTTTCAGCTGATATTGTACACAATCTATTCCAGATGGATTTCATCACAATAAAGCATGTATCTATGGCAGCAGACAAAGAGAGAAGAGAGCCCTTCAAAGAGGAGATGTCACCGTACCCATACAGATTAGCCATTTCCCAAGTCTAGCATATGCAGAAACAGAACTCTTACGAGTATGTGGCAGTGACATGCAAGACAAAGTACTTCTGAAGAACTGACAGAGGACTTGCTCCTCTGCAGTTTTTTCATTAGGCCTGACCTCCCTTCCCACATTCAGTAGGGAAGAAGTGACAATCACTTGGTAAAAATTATAAATCAGCTTAGAGGAAAAAGCAAAAACGTACACTACTAGGAAAATAAAAATTGCCGTGCACACGTACACACAAAAGCAAAAGGTCTAAAGCTGATGTCACTGCAAATTAGAGCAATAAATCCTTAGGAACACACAAAGTGAGTACATCTGTGTCTCTGTGAGTACTGTGACAGAGGAACTTTGGCATTCAAGCCTGTAAACAGCAACATTATAACAAGTAACAACCTGCTATTTTTGCAGAGACTTAGATTTTCTTCCAGAAGTCACTTTCCCAGTTTGATCGCATTCAAGTGACAAAAACTGCATCAATGTCATGGTTAATAAACAGCCTTGGAAACAGACTCTGAGCAGCAAGCTGCCTTTGCCTCCACAACATGTTGCAGCATTTTGTCATGCAACTCTGAACTCAGAGGATTTGGAGAAAGATTAGTATGGGAATGTCCTATCACATCATTTTGTTATTTACCATTTTGTCTTGGACAGGCCATCAGAAAAACTGTGGAGAGCTAATCAAGATGTACTCAAGCAGTTCCAGGACATCATGGAAAAGACCTTCAGCTTACGTCAATCAGGCGAGCTGATAGAATGATCAGCATGCTAGTCTCATGGTTCCATACCAACATGGAGCCAAACTCTGTTGTGAATTGTACTGCACTCAGATCCATCTGATTGCATTACCATAAATTAGGGCAAAGTCTTCCTTATGAATTCTTTACTTATAGTAAGTCTAAAATGTACCACAACTTATTAAAAAAACAAACAAACACTTGCTTACTCTGGAATAAATCTGTTCTTCCAGCTTTTCTTGGAGTAGAGCTCTTTCCACTAGTGTCTTCTTTCGTCTGAGAAAGGCAATCTCAGCTAGCTCTGCCTTCTTCTTCGTACAGTCTGGGCACAGGGAAGGTTTGTGCACTTGAGCTTCTATCACCTGAAGGATGAGACTTTATGAGCAGTGTCTGTCCCAGCAAGATGACTACTCCGTTAAAATAATCAATAAAGATACAGATACAGACAGTGTCTAAAGACAAATGTTTTCTTTTGTAGGTCGCTGTAAATTATTTCATAATCTTTGCCAATGTGTCATCTTGATAAGCTTGTCCGGATGTCTCCACACTAAATACATTTGCTTTTCCCTAGGTATTGCCCCTTCCAGCACTGACAACTTTGTTTCATTTCATTCAAGCAGGTGTTCCTGCTTCGGCAGGGGGATTGGACTAGATGATCTTTCGAGGTCCCTTCCAATCTCTAACATTCTGTGATTCTGTGATTCATTTAAAATTGCCAAATTGTACAAAGAACCACAGTACTGAGCCCTAACACAGTGGTTCTTCTTGTAACAGGCAAGGTTTCCCTGACACTTGAGGCTGTGTTGCACTGCTGCTTTCTTCCACTGTAACAGTGAGAAAAGCCACGCGGCTGCTAACCAACACATCTGTGGGCAGCCAAAGCCAAAAGAAATGTTTTAATCAGTACAACTCCTTTGACCCTGGGTGGATGCCCAGTACAAATTACAATTTTAACAATGTAATCTATACCTGTACTCACTTTGCTAGTGTCAGATACTTCAGGAGAACCACCAGCCATGAGTTACTCTTGCTTAATGAGTAATTAATGTTCCAGGAAGGCAGTCTGTGTGTGACAGGCTGTTGTTGAGTACCTATGCTGATAACACACAAGGCCTGAAGTACCAGCCACGCGGGCTATGATCCGGTTTTAAGAGGAAAATAAACACTGAAGCAATTGGTTCAAACAGCTATGTGCAGCTCTGAGGTAGAACACAAACAAAATTCTACACACTGTTTTCTTCGTAAGACAAACAGTAATACTTCCTGATTTCTACGTCAATTGATTCGCCATGAAACCCTGAGCACATTTAATAACATCACACACATCCCAATATGTGTAAATTAGATAAAAAGTATTGATAACTCGTAAATAAACAGTTTCCATCTTGTTGTAGAGACCTGTAAGTTACTACAAAAGCAGTGGAATCAGTTCTAGAAAGCCAGGCCTCAGGCCTCTATATTCTTACTCTTGATTTCTCCTCTGCATAAAAATGTTACTGTGCAGTGGTAATCACTGAAGTAAATAGACATAGCAGTCAAATTTACTTCTCTTAGAAAACGTATGACTGCACTGTGATACAAAAGAGAACAGTGGGTTGGTTAATGTTGACAGAATAAAAGAGTTGCTTAAATTGTTATGGAATTTCAGCAGGACGCCTGAAAGAATCATTACGCCAGACCTGGCTTTAAAAGCACTCTGCCCTGTTCACCTGGCACAGGGCTAACAGAGAAATATGTTAGCAGCCACTTCCACCATGCTGTATGGCAGTAGATTAAAGCCAGCGGATGCGACAGCAACAACATAAAGCAAGTGACTATAATCACTGCCCAAAGCTTTTTTTTTTTTTTTTTTTTTTTTCCCATTATCAGAAATACTTTCCCCGATGCAGACATACTGTACCAATCTCAAGCAAAGTTCAGGCGTTTGCCAAGGCCCAGATTTATGAGTAAAGGCGCCTGCAGGTGACGACTGCTATAGCCACATATTCAAATCCATCTACAAGCAAGAATGCAACCACGGCTGGCCAGAACAGCCTGCTACTCTGGAGGAATGCAGAGCTGAAGAGAGGAGTTGTGTCAGGATTCCTGTCCTGCAGGGGGAAAAATACACTGAGCTGGTGAAAAAGACCAGCACATCCTGTTGTGTAAAGATGATACTGATACTTCTTAATAAAGGAACTGATGAAACTAAGATCCTGTTGGACATGCTTTGATTTTTAATATCTCAAACAGGAAGAAAGCTGGGGGCAGGTTTGTGCCTTTTGAAAGGCTTTTCACACCAGAGCAAACAAGACCACACACTCTAAACACGCAAATACTTCTGTAAATAACCATGCACGTGTAACCAGAAAACAAGGCTCCAGGGCTTATCGCGGGCCACAGCACCTGACCGCCCCAGCCTCATTCAGTAACACAAGCCACTTCACCAACACCAACACCACCACTTCACCACCAGACAGCAGCACCTGTTTCATGGTCTCCCGGAGGTTCCTCAGACGGATGCTGCTCATCAGCTGACCAGGAACAACGCAGCTCGAGCCACTTGTCTCTGATGTCTTCGATCCCTGCTGCTGCTTCCTTGAGGTGCCACCACTTGCCTGCTTAGAGGTCAGCTCCTGCTGCATCGTCCTCACCTTAACGGTGCAAAAAGACCGGAGAGCATCCAGTTCTTCGTCTGACAACTCAGCCACTTCTGTTAGCCATGCATCAACAGAACAAAGGTGTCAGTTACTATAGTGGGGAAGAGCATTACTGGTTTTCTCCCTGTGCAGCCTCATTGGCTATGTAATAAAAAACAAACCCAATGTCAAGCCTGGAAGCAATGCCTGCAGTATCAGTAATACACAGTTTCAATCAGAATCTGGAATAACAACTGCAGGCACTTGCACAACAAATGCCTCTCTGAATAGTCTGCAAAGAGGGGTAACAACCCTAAAGAATGAGGCTACTTAATGATACAGCACAAATTTATTAGTTAATCTAGTGCTGCTTCTTGAGTATTGAATCAGGGGCAGCAGCTATTGTAGTAGCTCTGGGGAACACAACCACCAACCTATAGTTACCCCCCCCCCCCTTTTTTTTTTCTTTTAGGAAATTTAATTATATTAAATAGTATTTTCCTGTAAAGCTTCAGTGATCATTGAAGAAATTTTTTTTGACCTTGTTTAAATAAGATCTTCCACTCTTTCATCTCCTCCCTTGCCTGTGACGTAATAATAAAAACAGCTTACACTTCAGATGGGCATCTAAGGATAGACGTAAAACTTGACTCAGTGCTTAGAGAGAGATTTTCCACGAACTTAAACAGAAGCAATCAATACAGACAGCCCACACAAGTAAGATTTTTATGTTACAATTTCATTATTTCATGAGTCTGAGTGTATAACGATGCTGGGCTGTACTACATGGTCTTAAGAGATACCACTGTTTTCAGCTACTTAAATAGGGGATGATCTTTATCTTTATTACATTAATTTTGTTTTTATGCAACTACTGAAGCCCAAGGAAACACTTCACTCTGTGTAATTAAAGGAGAAGCAAGGAGGTGACAAAACAGGACAGTAAGCATTATTAGAAATCTGGTGGATACCTCTGCACATAGCTAACGCTAAGGCAGTATTCCCTGCTCAGGACTCTACTCTGACAGCCAAAAAAGAAAGAAGTCAGACAATAACGACTACACAGATAAGGTATGGGGAGTTTGTTTCAAGTACTCAGGTGGAGGGTATGATTACACCACTTCAACAATCCTTCCTTATTTTATGTTTCACTCATTTCCACTGGTTTCCCTTAAATTCAATTTTACTTTTCTGGACAAGCATTGCACATTTCAGGGTGCTTCTGTGAGAACTAGTGCACTGTCATGCAAGTCCTGTGGGCTCCTTGGCACAGCCACAACACAAACCTTTAGAATGCCGAACTACACAAACGTAGAACGCCTCCCAAATACACTGTGATTAAATTGGTCTGAAGTAGGCAAGCCAGTGTGGAATTTTGTAAAAAAAAAAAAAAAAAAAAAAAAAACAGGCATGTCTTCACAAACACAGTCAATCCTTATAAAGATTATGTGGATCCATGGTTAAGACTAAGCAAAGCTGAAATGGCGAGGTTTGCCTTGTGGACAGAGAAAATGAGTGATTTAGGTGCAACTGCCACGGCTCAGAATCCATCACTGTACAGCAGTTCATTCCTCCTCACAGGTTGGTTTAGCAAATTCACTAAAGGCACAGCAAGACTTTGTAGACCGATGAATAAGAATTACCAATACTTCCAAATGCAATTTAAACCACTTTTTTTTTTTTTTTTTTTTTTTTTTTTTGTGGGTAGGATCATGCAAGTTTGCATGGGTGGATGCCATTTTGGTCATCAGATCACTTTCCTCACAGGTGTAATCCCCAATCCCTGCAAAACAGTGTAAGCCCTGTGCCAGTATTGGGTTTAATGCACTAATAAAACAGATTCACATTCATTTATGCCACACGTATATTGAATAAAAGGATTAAAAAGTTATTGTGGAGGAAAATAAAAGAAGGCTAAAGCAATTATACATACTAAGCTGAGAATTTCAATGCACAAGTAAAATACATGGGGTCTGCTGAATATTTTGTGACAATTTAATACCAGCCTAATTCATTCGCTAAGGTTTCTTCTGACATACAGAAGCACATTTGAATTAAGAATCAGTTTATAATAATGCACACATTAATTGCGTGCTGCCTGACACTCCCCATCTGCTCATCCACACCTACAGACGTTAGAAGAGACACTAGCAAAGAGAACAGAAAACTTTAAACTTGAAGTCTATCAGTCAATTAGCTCAAAAAGAATGAAGATGTTCAAGGATTCAGGATTAGGATTTTACTGAAATAGAGCCAAAACTGATGAGAAAGTCAGCAGATCGCTAAATTCAGAAAAAATAGTCTGAACTGCACAATGATTCTTTAGACTTGCAGATTTTCTTCTAGATATAAAAGTTTGCCTATCCTTCAGCTGAAGGAAAAGGGATGATACAACTGGATCTACGCTGGATCTGTGCTGCTGTTCAGCTTCATTTCTCATCTTTCACGTCTTCTCTCCTTTCCATCTTTGGACATGCTTGAATGCTCAGTCTCCATTTGTGGTGGCAGGTTTAAATGTCACTGCCTGTCTGTCTACAGAGAATCCCTGCCAATGCCAGTTATTGTTCCAGAAGCGTGCTTTGCCAATGCTTGCTTGCCCCAAATCGCGCATTGCCACACCCTCTTCCTTGGAGGAGAAGAAGGCAGGGACTGGTGACAAGAACAAAAGCAGGCACCAGAGCAGACATCGAATCAGAACCACGTATCACAGAGCAATGGGGTAGCAAAGCACAGACTGCCAAGAAGGTGAAGAACAAACTGAACCAACAAGCTGCTCTGATTACAGAAGCACTCAGTGTGCACCAGTGGAGATAAAACAGTCTCCACATCTCCACACAAACCCTGCTGCGTGGCTTATAGCTAAATGACCTACATAGGTCTTCCTTTCTGTATGCAACTATATTTTTAAGATCTAAAATCTATATGAGTGAGGGAGAGAAAAAGAAAATCTACCATTTTCCCAGGTTTCCTTTTCCTTTGATGTCTAACTCCGATTAAATAAAAAAAAACTTGGCAGGCATTTTGGTATTATTATGCTCTCCTATTTTAAGGAGAAAAATTGTAAAATGGGTAAAGGAGAGATAATTGTAAAAGGCAGTAATTGATAACTACTCCTCAGAAAGATCGACTCCACGTCTCCGGATAACATGTGCATGATTAACTAAATTGCATTTGTCCAGCTGAGTGCACCAGTCCAGATGAACACGCCGACGGCCCAGTCAGCAGACTTCAGTTTTGACAAATTTGTGCAGACAGCACAACACTGACGTGAGCAGGCTGACAGATCAATGACAGATCAAGCTCCTTAAAAGAAGCATGAACTCAAAGCCAGTAAAGCTCTCCAGCACGGTGCAAGATATCCTCAGTTTCCATTAAATAATGGATAGAGGAGACAGCAGAAAGAATCTCACAGAACTCATGTCTTTCAGAAGGAACTCATTCCTTCCCAGTTCTACAGAGACATCGTGAATAAGATGAACTTGCTTTACAAGCAGGAGTCTCCATGGGGATGTGGCTGGCTGGAATTTCCCCATCCAGCTGTTTGTATCAATGCTGTTTGACCACAGAACTGTAAAGCTTTCCAGTGGACCGGTAGGGAAAGAAGTAGAACTCTGGAACCCTGCAGAAATCCCACACCTTGACACTTCTAGTAAATGCTTTCTATTATTAATTTAATTAATAAACACTTAATTAAATTAAATTTAGTAAACTACTGTTTGCTGAGACAATTTAAATGTTTGGACATGTGACAATTTGTTCACAAAGTGATTTCAAACTAGATCCACTCATGAAGAAATATGCTGGGCAAGCTGGAAAAGAAACTAATGTAGGAAAACAAATCCCTATGCTTCTTCCCTCAGTGCACCCATCCATACACAAGTGCCAGCACCTTTTACCTTAACACCACAAACTGCAGGTAGTTGTCTGTATACACCAGATCTTTTGTTTTTAGATGTCCCAGCGTTGATACCACTTCCATTGTAACCACGGTGGTTTAAGTTGTTAATACTGACTGTCAACCTGTATCTCAGCCACAGAACTGATGCTGCTCAAACACTTCTGCAGCTCTAAAGAACACGGGCTAACAACTAAAGCCCTTTCCCTTTTGCTAGCAGTAGTACAGCGGTAATGCTGCAGAAAAAGAAGCAAGCAAAGCATTCAACATCAACACCCTACAAACAAAGGTGAGGGTGAATTTCTCTACAGCACAAGCCAGAGCGCTACAAAGCCCCACCTCAGCTTTCAGACACACCTGAACCAAAGAACTGTGGTTCCCTGTAGTAAAATTTAAAGATTATTAACTGTCTTTGGAAAATTGACTTAGAGCTAGGGACTTATAAGAATAGGGTTTTTTTTTTTTTTGCGATTCATGTGTCTAATAACAGCTAGCTGCTACACAGCTGAGGTAGAGGTCCAAGGAAGAAAGAGAGACAAGGAGACCATTTCCCACTTTCCATGATGCAAGCATCTATGTTCTTCTTCTTTCAGGCCATAAGTAAAAATCTCAAAAACAAGGATCATGTTCCAGGGCACTCCCATATGGAATTTTCTTTTCCTTATTTAACTGTATCACTAGTAAGATATAAAAACCCTTTTACTACCCACAGCTGAAGTCAAAAATAACACGCATGCTCAGTGCACACACCACTCATTTTGCTAAACTTACTGGAGGGACTAACTGTGCAGCAGCCTCGTTTGAGGAGAGCTCCTCTTCTATTGTACTTTAAAAGCTACCAAGCTGACAAAATAATAAGGGGCTCAGGGCCTGCCGAGTGCTGAATTATTAAGTCAAAGAGAAGATGTCTAGAGATGTCAGCATGTGACAGCTGCTGTGCTGATTTTGTGTACACGCTGGCTGTGCACGTAGCCGTTAAAGCAGGCTGCTAAGCATGCTTGATGCTGACGAACGTGGGGATAACCCGTCCATCACATGCTAGTGCTGTGTGTTCACATGAACGAAGCCTGAGCATGAACCCTATCATCAGGAGCAGGGAGCACTGTAACACCGCACCTGAAGAGTGCCTGACTGCTAAGATGACAAGTGATGGGGCAGGCAGATGGAGCAGGGTGCATCACTGCACGCATCGCCTTGGGCTCGGGAAAGGGCACTGGCTGTCCTGCTTCAACAGGCTCAGTGACCAGCCTGGCTCTACCCACCCAAAGCCCACAAACCAAAGGCAGAATGTTTCCTCGTGCAGAACTACAGAGATCTGAAATTCTGAGGGCAGAGTCATGCCAACTAAGGAAAACCCTGCAGAGACGGAAAACCTCAACTGTTGACCTCCTTACTGTTGTTTACCACTTGCTGAATGATTCTGAGCTCAGCAGGTCCTCTTTAGCTTCACTGTGAATAAAATGATCACGAGATTCGGATGTATTTTAGGAGGACTACCACAGCAGAGCTTACCAGGAAAAGCCTCACTGATAGAAATGACCTACATTACCTGTCTTTACGAAGAAACACAGTAACACACAGATAAAAGCTGAAGATGAGTTAGGAACTCCCAACACTGACTCACTGCTGATGCGAATAAGCTATGCAATGAAGAAAAGCCCAAGAATGATCTTGGGTCACGTTCTCCTGCGGTGCATGGAGAGTTTCAGGATGCTTCTAGGCAAGTGCAATGCCACAAAGAGTCTGGGCAGCAGGACCTACCTGATTATCAGTCTTAGGGTTGACCTACACAACTTCTGACTTGACTTTTCATAACCATTCAGACTGAGGAAGATCTCCCTCCTGCTTCAATTATTTTTCCTGCTCAGCTACAGCCTCCTTACTATTTTTAATTAAAAAAATCGCATATCTGACCCACTTTTTAGAAAGAGTTGAGCAGGATTTCCATCCACCACCTGCTCTCTCAGTTCCTTGCATAACAAGTGCATGCAAACAGCCTACTTCTTTCATCCCTTCCCCTTTCCTCCATGCTCCACACCATTGTGTCGGTTAAAGCTGTTCCATTGTTCATGCCGAAGTTGGTGGCCTGCTGCCTCCTGCAGCTTGGGAAAGGAACTAACACACGGCAGACAAGTAATTCAATAATCAACACAAGTGATCTACAGGGGAAAACATTTCACACATCCAGAAGTCATGTTTATTTTTGAGGAAAAAAAACCCACACCCCTAGTACTTGTACAGCTGGAGAGAGAAGAGGGAAAAAACTGAACAGTCCAATAAAATTCTGATATTTTACAGTTTAAAAATGTTATTCACATTTTAAATTCATGTAGATTCCCCCACACCTTGTGATAATGCATTACCAGTATAATGTCTCTGTGTCAGGAGCTGCAAATCTATGTGTTATGGCAGACAAACTGCTTTTTCCAAGGAAGCATAAAAGAGAAACTTCATACTTAATTACTTGGCTAATTAAGTCAGGTTAATTACCTGGCTGAACTTCAATAGCTTGTACATGAGACTTTAGTCCAGTTAAAAAGTTCACATCTATCCCCTTTGTCAAAAGAAAGAAGAGTTATCAACTCTACCAAAGTCAGTGAACTCACCAGCAGGAGTTTTGATGACAGATTTTTCTTGCTTACTGCCAGCTTCCTTGTTTTTCAGAACACCGATCAATTTTCCCACGAAATCTCTTTCTACAGCTGCAGAATCAACTGCTTCAGACTGCTCTTCTACAATGGAAAAAAGGTAGCTTTAAAATATACACCGTAAAGAAATCAGGATTGAGAGAAACAAAGTGAGAGGCAAATAATCCTCCACCTGAATGTGACTGAGTTCTCCCTGGTGTGGGAAAAGAAGCTAACTTAACCTCAGTCAAGCCCTGCACAGGCTCTTCATCTGTGGCAGAGCAAATACTCATGGGAGCTTAGGTGAACTGTACCAAGTATTGATCCGAGTGAAAAATAATGCAGGGAGGGGATAAAAATCTATACCCATTTCCTGTTCTCCAGCTTGTTCCAGTACAACTGCAACTCTGAAGTAACTGAGGAAACAGCAAAGATGTGGAAGAGAATAGCTGGGTAAAGACAAAAGAATTCAGAGGTCTGGAAAACCAGTGCCACACACGGGAAGGTACATATGGCATGGTCCCAGTCAGTACCTGACTTCTCTACTCTGTCTTCAAGATACTAGCAGCAAATTCAGAGGGCTTATATGAGGAAATAATGGAGACACCAGCAGGGCAGGCCTACTACAGTTTTTATTACTTATATACTGCAGAAAGCTACCAGCTTCCCAAATATATTTTTTTCCTGTGAATTATTCCCTGGTTTCTCACTTAACTGGTAGCATTCAGAAGACTCCACAACCTTATGAACTCTTAACCCTGTAAAAAGTGGTAACACTGTCTAAAAGCGCCCCTACAAACACAAAAATGATTCCTGCTAGCACATGCTTCTGGATGTCAGAAATAAGGATTTCAATGGTTAGGCATGGAAGAATTCCAAAAAGTTGTTATATATCCTGAAAAAAAAAAAAAGGTTCATTAAAATCTATCATTTATGAAGGCTAAAAATTATGAGCCAAACTGTTAAACCTAATCCATTAGACACTGTTCAATTACATAAATGTAGCATGAATAAGACATCAAGATGATGATAATCCCTTCATTCTGATTTTTGAAGCTGTGATCTCTAAGGCTATACTCTGTGCTATGACAAATAGGGTTTACATTCACACACATATATCTGACAACAAATTTTGGCCTGCATCATTGGGATTTCATGCCTAAATGATACTTAAAAAGAATTCCTAAGCAGAAATTGTGCTGGTTATTACTGCAGTCAGTAAAAAAAAAAACAAAAAGATCAACAAAAACAAACAAACAAACAAAAAAAAAAAAAAAAACAAAGCAGTAAGACGCTCTCTGAATGAGATAGAGAACATCTCTACTGGGCTTGTCTATAGTAGGAAAAGAATCAGTCTGCCATTTTTAAAAGCCAAATATAGGAAAGGTTAATTACCTATTGGTGCACGGCAGCTGATCAAGTCGCACCAAGAATTATCAGATTACAACACCTAGAACACATTTTAATGCCTGTTAAGTTCACACTACTTTTAAAAATATATTAAGTGCCTTAGTTTTAAAAACTATACTGTTCATACATGCCGACAAGCTCCCAAACCAAGAACAGATGTTTAAAAAACAGTCATGTCTTCAAGCACTCGCAATACTTCACAGATCAAATCTGGAGAAAGGAGAAGAAGGACAGAACCCCTCTGAGAGGGGAGGAAAACAAACAAACCCTGAAAAAACAGAACACAGAAGTCAGTACACTGGGGCTCTGTTACTTTGCACAGAAGAAACACTGCATGCACCTTTCACATTTTTACTTTTGCTAATCCCAGGCTCCACTACACATACCTAAAGGTAAGGGGCAGGTCTTAAGCACAGTAAGCCCTACATACCTGCCTGACTTTGGCCTGCTGACCATGACGTGCTTTGCAACATATCCGACACAGCAGAATGCTCTAAATCTTCTGAACAATGCAGTTCAGATGGTTTGCTCTCATGCTGGCAGCAGGCTGCTTCCTCCTGGCTGAGGGACTCAAAGGTATCTTCTGAATAGTCAAAAACAGAGCTACTGTAACTCCAGCTGGATTTCACCTGCTGCTTTTCATAGCCACCAGAACCATCCGATGAGGTAGGAGTCATGGTGCAACACTACAAACAAAAAAAGAGCACAGAACAGGTTCAGTCATACAGGAAGAAAAGCTGGATTACTTACAGTTGTGGGGGACACACACAGCAGTATTACAGTGCAGCTCAAACCCAATTCAGCCACAAAAACAGGTGGATGAAATAACTACTTAATGTGCTACTGCAGTGCAAGATGCCCTAGAAAGTACTGCTGCTGATCAAAACAAAGCATCATTACGATCTGCTGGGTAAGCATACCGAAACAATTACCATCCAGGACTACCAAGGAGTTTTGACAAGCATTCCCTGCAACTCTGTAATGAGCTACAGGTAACACTTGGATAAAGTCATTCCTTAAAACAAAGGTGACCTAAAAAAAAATGGATTTTGTTTGCCTTCTTAGATTAAACCTCTCACCTCTCAGAAATACAAAGCCTCCTTGTTCTGACTTTGTCTAGAATATTAGAAAATAATATAACAAGAACCAGCCAGCTGATGTTCTCAAAATGAAGACAGTCATGTGTACGAAAAATATTAAGAAGCTCTCCAGAACCAAGTTTGAGGAATAAAACAGATCTCAGACAGGTAGCTACCATGTAACTGACATGCTTTAAAGCTTTATTATTATAATTATTATTATAATTGGAATTATAGACTACCCATTCATCCTTTGAATCTAACAACATAAACAACCATGCTTAATATTTTTGTTCTTTTTTTTTTTTCTCCTCCTCTCATAAGGAGAACAAATGAATGAGTGATATCCCTTTGGAAAGATGGTTGCAGCAGAAACAGTTGTGGCTCTTCCATCAGAAAAAAGGGAACGCCAGTGTGACGACGGTGGGTAAACACACGCACTGTCATGCCTGAAGTTCAGGTATGCCCCTGTACTTCAGTGTTTGTTGACAGTTTCTAAGCAACTTTGTTTTTGAAGATGCTGATTTCAGCCATTTCTTTACTGAAAGTGCCGTGCTGCCGGTTCTACATGCCCTGGTGCTGCCAGGGTCCTCCCGTGCCCTGTGGAGGGACCCAGTGCCCCTAAAATCCAGGGCTTCCTTCCCAGTGCTAGACTTCCAAGAGCAATCTGTAGCACCAAGTTTCTAAGTCCAAAACTTTTTGTTTTGTCATGTAGCAAAAACTAAATAATAGTACTGATCTAACCTTTAAACATGAATAAATACTTTGTAATTTTTTTGCACGCTATACCAACACTGGTATATATATATATATATATATACCATTACTGGTATATATATACACTTGGTATACCAATACTGGTATACCAAGGCTGGAGACTGGTTAATGAGATCAGATCTAATAAAGAATACCTTGCAAGGCATAAGCATACTTGCAAATAATAAAAAACCACCTTCACAGGCTGCCTCAGTAGCAGCTTCTATTCCTCACAAGGCTGGTCTCCACCGCACCAGGCGGCAGAAAGCTGGCTTAGCCCCGCAGCAACGGTTTTGAAAAGGAGAAACAGGCACTGCAGTGCCCGAACTGCGGCTCCGAGAACACTGCCAGCCCAGGCGCGGTGGGCAGAGGTCAGCGATGTGTGGAACATCGGAGAGGGGGGGAGCAGGGCAGGAGAAAAGCCGAGGGAAAAGAGAGAGCCGTAACCCCCCGCTGGGGCCATCGCCCACAGCCCAGGCACCAAACCGCCCCGCAGCCTGCGCGGGCCCTGGGCCCCAGCGCGTTACTCACGGGACGCGCGGCGAGCAGCCGGCTCCGCGCTTCGCTCCCGCCGCCCTCACGGGCCG
>VXAV01008515.1:99525-143455 GCA_013399715.1 Alectura lathami
GGGGGGCGGGCGCGGCGGGGCTGGGGCGCGGCGGCCGTTGGGTTCCTCACGCTGCCGCTGCTGCTCAGGCAGCAGTAACCTCTCGTCGTTCCTCTCCTCAAAATGCTGGGGTGCCAGGATGCAGGGCGTTTTCTCTGTCACACGTACATACATCGCTGAGGTATTTTATCACGGTGTGCGCCTCATGCTGTGTTTGGGCTGGCCTGTCTGTGGTCTTGGCATGACTTTGAGGTGTGTAGGACAGAGATCTTGTGTTCTCTCATGCTTCGTTAAGTGCTGCAGCTCAAGCGATCTTGTTTCTCCTGAAAGAGAGACTTTGAGCGCTGCTCTTACGCCTATAATACAAAGGAGCACTTTGGCCAGCATGAGGAGGGAGAGGCACGCTGTTTCAGAGGAGTAAATAAATGCATTGATGCAGTGGAGGGTCAGGCTAAGAGGAATAAACAGTTCGTATTGTTGAAATGTTTTAGCATTCTGTGGCTCACTGCTAGCTGCAGAGAGCAGTCGGCTTGGAGGTGGCCCTTTTCATTTTCATCTAGCTAGCTGCAAGAAACTAAAACAATTTACGTGATAAACATTTATTTTATATTGCCCATCAATACAAATTATAGCAGTGATCAGAGAGGTATGCAGTTGGGAATGGAAGGGGCAATTAGCCATCCTGCAGGAAGCGGGAGTCAGCTGAACACCAGCCAGAGCAGAGATCTGCAGGAACAGCCTTCTCTTTAGGCTGTCAGCTTCATGGTAGGAGAAAAATGTAATCAAGAAAATACTCGCTCTTTAGATAGTGAAATCTTCACTGTGTACTAAACCTCTCCAACCTAAAGATTCACCCTTCATTGATTGCCTTATGTTATATTTTCCTTCTCAGGAAAGCAATGTTGCAGAAAAGCTAGCAAGCACTCAAACTGAGTCAAGAACACTTTCTGGAAGAATCTTAAGAGGTAGGCTGACAGTTCTCTTGCTCTGGGTTATAAATGATTGTGAAATAGGGTAGGAAAAAACATTGCCTTTTCCTTAAACTTCTAATCAAGATACATGGATAATAACACAGATCCTCACCGTTCCCAATAAATACCTCCCTGGCAGCTTGATACTTCATTATTTATCATTGTCCATTTTTATGGTAACAGCTGATGTTAGGTTATTGCTGACCTGGTTGGTATTTGAATATATTCCCTAGAGGGTAAAGACTTTGTAGTTTCATGTCCTCCGTCCTTTTTAAAATTCATAATTTTAGAGCGTGGAAAATATATTGTTATATCAAGTTTATTTCTTTGACATTTATTCAGTGTAAAGTGTGATCCTAATATTAAAGGCATTTGATTTGAAGCCCAGGATGCAAATAATTCTTTTAACTCGTCTTCCCTAAAACAGGTAACTTTATCACTGCAGTTCCTCTCGTTGGTGCCTAGGAAGTTAATATGTCGAACAGCATAATTATTTGAACCAGCATTTGTTTTTAAAGGATGTGTGGGTGATAATAGATGGACCAACCCAGTTGTGTCAGAAGGTATTAAGATTTCTGACCACTAATGTCGTGGTATTGGTCCTATATAGAGCCATAAATAATATTGCGTGAGAAGCAGTGACAGGCTTTTACTCCAGCTCTCCTCTTTACCATATGTTATATTAAATTTAAGCACAATTGTTGAATTTCTTTGTGTGGGTAAATGCTTTCTGATGCCGCCTTCTATGAAAGTTGTAACATTCCTTTTAACCAGAGGGCCGCATAAGAATTCATACTTGCTAGGTGTGTTCCTTACATAATCATAACCTCATTAATGTTGCCAGCAGAACTGATTGGGTTGTCACAGAGAGGTTCAGTACTCAGTTGGAGAATTATGGTGTGAGGCCAACAGAATTAAGCATATTCTGCCGGTGGGTAGGGCTGATGTGACTCCTTAATGAGATGCTCCTGAAGCCTTGTTCTCCATGAAAATGCAGGTATTTTGAGGGGTTTGCTTAGGCTCTGTCAATATGAAGGACAAACGCGAGAACTCTTTTGAAATTTCAGAAGCAAGTTGTTGAAGGGTCAAGATACAATAAAGGTTTTCTCCTTTATCAGCACAGACATTGAAAGTGCTGCCAAGCAGCACCTAGACATCATAAATCATTGATGAGAGTGGAATGTTAGAAAATATTACAAAGGAAAAACTCTGGGGCATGGGGCATCTAAAGAAGTCATTGTCTAGGGCCTGCCGTATTTAAAATGGTTGTTTTAGTTCCCATTAATTCACATCTCTAATTATGAAATGGATTGATCTCTTGCTTAAAGGTGCTGGTGACTGGCTGGTGTCCACGTCAAATCAAGAGTGTGCATACAAATGAAATGTTGAAAGTGACCACTGTTGTATAAGTTTAAATAAATATAAATTAAATGCAAGCTGTGGGCTAAGTTTCACAGACAGAAATATTTCAGACCTGATTTTGTAGATGGCTCTTGTTGCTTATGCTCTGATTCATAGTAGGAAGCCACGATCAGCTGCATTTTCACGAGGCTTCCCAGTGGAGAAAAAAGGGCTGAAAATCTTGTGAAAATAAACTCTCTAACACTCTTGTCCTTGGCCACAAGAGCATCTCTGCAGGTCGGTATTTCGTCTGTGTCAGACTCGGCAACCACCTTGGGGAGGAATATCTAATGAAGAGCCAGGTTGTGAAGAGCGTGACAAGTGTCTTTTTATGCTAGGCTTTTGTACGCGTTGGTTCTCTGAGCTGCTGGAGAGCACCATTATCCAGGGGAAGGCTGTCCTTAGAGTGAGACACAAACAATAATTAACAGTTGTGACTGCAAAGGAGCCACAGCTGCATTTCCAAGGCTTGGTATTAGTGCATAGGCTAGATTCCAATCAGCATAATCACGCTCCATCTTCCTAACTTTGCTTTGTACTTTAAGATGGAAAATTATTCTACTCACTGTGCGTCCAAATGTGCTGTTAAACAGCAACATGCACCCTCCCGTGTTTGGGTGCAATTCAGTGCAAACTGCATACACAGATTGCAGATTGCCTGGTGAGTCTTTTCTCCTCACAACTGCAATAACTGTGATAAATTGCAGTAACCTTATGGGAAAGCATCTGAAAATGCAGGAAAGTTCCGTGGACAGGTTGGGGCTGCTCTGAGCATGAACATGACATTAATTCTTGTGAAAGAAGAGATCTCAGAAGCTCTTAGAGTAAACGTGCAAGATTTTCTTTATTTTATTTTCTCTTTTTATTATGTTTGCTTAATGATTTCCACATGGACCAACCTGAAGAATTCCCAGTGTCCTATTGTGGGGAGAAATTTCTGAAGGAAAGGCAAACTCATCATGCACTTCTGACAGATCGATACTAGACTTATTAATCAGTTTTCTTCGGTAATGGGTTGACTCTTTTGGGAACCTTTCAGAATATATTTCAAACTGATGAGTCATTTTGACACTTCAGAAACTGCCTTCATTTAGAAATTGCAGCTTTTCACATCAACACTCTGTTAACCCATCATGTATCTGTCTGGTGTAAACCCACACTATTTATGCATTCATTAGCTAGGTTTTGTGATACTAATTGTTTTGTTACTGAGGAGTCCTACAGCTGCTGTAAGGTCCTTGCTGTTTTTCTTCTTCTAATTTTTTATTGCTAGAATATTATTTTCACTGGAGAAGGTGAAGTGATTTTGTGGTTTGTTCACAGGACTGTGTTTTGAGATGTTTCTTATCTCCGAAGATGGGTTTATTTCTGAAAAATCTCATGGTCCTTAAAGAAGAAACATCAGCGTTGCTACTGAGCTTTTCCTTGCTGGTAAGGAATTGATTTTTTTCAGGTGACTGTGTTGATGGAGAAGGATTTTCTCTCTTAATCTTCTGGGGCAGTTTGAGATCTCAGAAAACTGACGCTAATTGTAAGTTTGGCAACCAGTTAGTGCCATTTATGTGTGTGTGTGGAGGTGTTTGAGAATGTTGGTATCTCAGCCTAAGGCAGACCTTCCCAGTAAATACAGGCTCTGTGAGTTCAAGTGCTGCTTTTCATTGTATCGGTCACGCTATCACTTCCATGCCAGTAGCTTCCCTGAAACGTGGCTGACTTTTCGAGCTCCCGTGGGACAGCAGTCTGAAGGCAATCAGACAAACCACTTGGTGCCTGCAGGTCTGTTTTGGTATGTTCCACTAGGCTGTGTGTTGAATGATGCTGCAGCTATTATGTGGATTTATCATTCTTTCCGATGGGTGTTGGTTATAAGGAAAACACAACTGCAAACTTTTAAACTCTGAAGTCTTTTTGACAGAAGAAACTTCATAGATGTGAATTTTGGTGTTTTCTTTTTCTTTTGATCTCCAATTATTACAAATTTGGAAGACTTCATATTAGGCACATAGGGATGCATATACCTGAAATGTCCTTAAAAGCCTTAAAAGTGTCCATATCGGAGTACATTTTGCACTGACTTGTATAATTTCAAAGTGCATTCAAAACATTATTTACTCTCAAAAGACATGTAAAGCAAGTATGAGTGCTGCCGTACTCTAGGTAAGAAAACAAAGGCATAGAGAATAAATGACTCCTTTAAGGTCAGGCAAAATGGCAGCCAAGATTGCTGGATTCTTATCCTGGCACTTCTTGCTATGCCAAGCTGCTGCCTGTTGTTCATTAGCTCTTTCATTCTTATCCTTTGGTAATGGAAAGTTGTCTGATTTGTTATCATTTGGTGTGAACCACCACATCGTGGCATTCTCAGATATGTACAGGATCAGAACTTCACAAGTCTCGTGCCCTTCTCCCAAGCTGAATAAGCTCCCTGATGGAAAAATATGAAATAACCATGTGCCTTTTGGGTCGCTGAACCAGACACAGGAGGAGCAATGGGCAGTGGAAAGCTGACATTGAGGTTGGCAGACAGGTTAAATGATGATGTGCACGTCGGGATTTCCAGTGTCTGTGTGTGGAAGAGGATTTTCAGCATAAATAAATGTTTTCTCACAACTACAATCAAATGCAGCTAATGTCTTGTTAGGTCAGCTGGGGGGATTTATCTTCTCTCTTTTTCAGAAACTTGAGTATAGTCAGATCATAATCCTTTCCATTTGATATCACGTTGATCTTTGCTATCAGAGGCTGGGGATAGAGGGCACCCGATAATGAAAAAGGGGAAGAGCAGAGATGGTATCTTCGTGTTTGATGCAGTCCTCTGAAGGCTCCATGTCCTCTGGGATTACAGAAGAAAATTAGTTTGGTTCTTTCTGACTCCATACATAGGTGTAAGCCAGATTTCCAGACCTGTGTTCCCAATCTTCCTGTCACTGGGAACTGCCAGCCCATCTCTAGCTACCAGAAGCAGTGTCCATGAACCTCCTTCAGCTTTTCAGGCAGCCTGAATATCAGAAATGCACGAAGACCACAGGCTTGGCTTGGCCCCAGCATGTACCCTTGAGTAAATCATTCTACTCCATGCCAGTGGAACAAGTCTCCAGAGGGAAACGAACCCGATGATCTGATTCTAATTAAATTCTTGATTTAATGGCAGCAATTTTACTTTCATGGAGGTAGTTGTTGTCCTAACTAGCTAGAACAACAGAACTGTTTTTCTTAAGGCCCCATTTACACTATATCCTCTGCTGAATCTTAATCAATAGGAAGAAGCCTATAAGTATTTCAGAATTATGGTATTTATATGGTTAAAGATGTCAGGATATCTTGCCTGAGACTGGTGACTGGGAATTGCTAGAAGAAAATGAGCACTCATAAAGTGGAAGTATATTCTGAATCGATTCCATTTCATTCTAAGATGATCTTCTCTTATTTCATTGCTGGTTTAAACACCTGGATGTTAAAGTTCTTGTAAAATTAAAATCAGGGAAACTAAGTATTTGAGGAAATTAAACAGCATGGGATGTGATATGTTTAATTACACCTGTATAAAACCAGAACAACTCCAAAGAACATAGTTAAAAGCAGCTGAAACAAACGGACTGGTCTCCTTAATAACCCATTGGGCTAAGTGCCATTAAAGTATTCTAGTTCAGCTACCTCAGCTCCATGCGCTTTTGAAAATTAAACTGGAGAGCTATAGGTCATGTAGCCTTAGTTATTTTCCCTTACAACTCCTGAGGATTTAGCTCTCTGCAGCTAGGCTAGAATTGGGTGAGGTATTTCACACTGCAGTGCATTTTGAACTGTAGACTGGAGAGCCTGGCAGCATTTACTTCCAAATCCCACCCTGCTCACAAATGAATCTCCTGAATCGTTGTGACCCACTGCTCATTATCAAATTGCTCATGAAGGAGCAGAGTGATGGTAGCTGGTAGGACTGTGGTGCAGGTTAGATATATGGGAAGGAATTTAGGCCATATCATTTCCAAATAGGTATGTTGGTAGAAGTGCTCAACTTGATTTGGCAGAAGGCAATTACTTGTTGCCCTGTGATCTGTACAATCCATAGACATTTTTCAGCTGGAGAAAGTCATCCAGAAGAAACGAGGGGTGTCAACAGTCTGTCAGCTTCTTGTCAGGTTGTACGCCTTTCGTTAAGACCATCTACGTCTGCATTCGTTCTGCATCCATTGGGATGGTGCATTGGTGTTTCTTGCACCTCTTTTAGAAATCCTACATAGCAAGGAGCTATGAGGCCCTGAACTTTCAAATGCTTTATTCATAGAACACTTGCTGGTGACAGCTCAACTTAAAGAGATACTGCAAGATTGTTCCTCAATTTTGAAGAGCAGTGTGCTTCTGTAGCACTCTCTTAGCGATACAGGCTAATACATAACAATATGGACTGACCTGCTGCATACTTATGTATGCATTAAGCTCTATGCACCTGTGTAGTACCTTGGGGAGTGTTTATGGAATAAGAGCTGCACTCAGCCAACATTGTGTTTTGGGTATCAATCATTAATTATTTAAAGCAAAGTAACTGTAAGTCTGGAAGGTGCATTTTGAATGGAGCTTATGACAGAAGTGTATAAAGTAGGAAAAGCATTACACTGGAACTAGCTGCTGGTTTCAACCAAAAAAATAAGATGTAAAAAAGTATATTCTATCAGGAATTTGTACTCAGATGTTCTGAACGGTTTACAAGTTTTGAACACGTCTAGATGTTGCAGACACGTCCATACATAATTTGTATGAATAGCAGTGAGGGGAAGCTCAGTTTGCGATGCTCAGTGTCTCTAACAATGTATTGCTCTAACGTGCAGATCAGAAAAACAACAAAGAACAAATCACAGTCAGGAAGGAGGCCAAGATATTAAAGCCATAATTCAGCTACCAAGTTGACAGAGTAAGATGAGGCAGTGGAACTATGGCACCATTAGCGTGTAGCAGAAGCTGTTATGTGTGTTTGAATGTACTCTGCCTGAATAAAATTTCTTGTCCTTACAACAGTGTCTTACTATCATTTTGGTCCTTTGCATCATCAGGGAACTTTAAACAGAAAAGCAAGTTTGTGTCTTCAAAAAAAAAAAAAAAAATAGAAGGTGACCTTGATCTAAGGTGGTATAATCCCAGGAGTTATGCGGGCTTTTTTTAAAAAAGTTCGAAGCTTGGCTGTTATTTAAACCTATTTTCCTGCCTCCTCAAATAAGTGAGATATTGACAAAATGCCTTTATCTGGCTGCTGGGAGTGCCAGCTGAGGTTGATCTCTGTCACTTGCTGCCTTCCTGGCTGAGACTGATCTCGCCTGTGGGTCTGCTACGAGCTCCTGGCGTGGCAGCAGAGCTCGCTGAAGGACAGGCCTAGAGCTGTTTTCCACCTGGGTTGTTGAGGTGTTCGTGTTTAGTCATGCACATATCCCAATCCACTGGATAGAACAGATCCTCAGTAACGTTTCGTTTATCTCCCACCAACTTCTTCTGCTTCCAGTCTGCTTTAAAGAAATCCTGATTTCCAATGATAAGGACTGACGGGTACCTCTCTGACTTCTGCCTTTCCACAGCGGTCTTACTGCAGCTCTACGGGCTGGTGAAACACAGCCTGGGACTGCAGACCATTTCTGGTTTGGTTGCTGGTTCAACTCCTGTTCCCAACAGTATAACTTTTTATCATTATCATCCCATAGGTGCTCGGTGAAAGCAGCTAACTTAGAAGCATGAGTACCCACTAGACAGATGCACAGGATTACTTCAACCCATGACTCAGGAAACCCTTGTGATTGTATGGAAGGGCTGACAGTGTTGGCCTGATAACTGCAGCAGGATGTGGGCCGTGGCAGAACTGTCTTTGGAGAACATACTGCAACATAGCATCCTACGGGGTTTGCAGCACCAAGATGACCGTCCGCTGGCTTCCTGGTGGGGAACCTCTGCAGAGGAGCCGCAGGAAGACAGGGCTGCTTTGCCCCCTCCAGGCCCTGGGTAACGCTGGGGTTAAGGAGCAGTGGAGAAAACTGCAGGTAGTGAGGCCTGGCTGAGCTGTTTCCCACTCCTGGTTTTGGTGCCAAGTGTAGAATTTGCTGGCTGTCCCCAGCGATGCTAACAATTTCCAGCACTAACTCAACCGCACCTTTTTGTTTTAAAAGAGGTATTTTTGCCAAGTTGTACAGATGGAAATAATTCAGGAATTTAAGAACTTAATCTTTTTCCAGTACTGGGATCTTTGCCCAAAAATTGGAAATTTGACCAAGGAGCCTTTCTTGTTGCAGTTACATCTGGTACTTAGGAGTGCTACTTGTGAGCTCCTGTCGGGTTGGAATGCTGCTACTTGTGAACAAATTGTGAGGGTTGCTACCCATTCGAGTACTGTGGCAGAATCTCTCTGTGCTATGCTGACCATGCAACTCTCTTAGAACTTGTCAGTTCTGAGGGTGAAGTTTCCGGCTCCTTCAGATTTTACCTGTAGCAGGCAGTGGCACATAACTTCACCAAAGGGACAGAATTCAAAGCCTTGCTTAGCTGCAGATAGGCTCTGCCTTGAGTTCCTGTGCTTCTTTGCTGTCAAATTATCTGTCAGCTTGGAATAAATTTCCATTTTTATGCTGGGTAGTCTCAGGTACTTTTTTTTTTTTTTTAACCTTTTAATAGTGTTTTTCATCTCTTACCAAAGTCATCTCTTTTCACAGCAGTGAATGGAAGCTAGAGCAGTATTTCTTGTTATTATAACATTGCACATTTCTTAGACTAGATATTAAGCTCTGTACAAGAGGAGAATGAGATGGGAAAGTTGTAGTATCCAAACTGTGTAGATAGTTGTTTTGGATGGCATTATTAATCTCCTAAAGCAATTTGCCATTCCTTTGTAATACTTGTCTGCACTGAAGATCAGATAGCACTTTTGCCTTAAGATAATGAGTTTCAGAGACAGGTCTATAACAAAACAGTACAGTAAGAAATGGAAAATAAAACTGTCAGGAGATATTCTAGCTTTAGTGTTTGCACTGAAATGGAAATGCCAAATATCGGCGATAAAAGGCAAAGTAAATATTATAACTTCAGTGACTCAGTCCTTGCGGGTGCCCTGGAAACTTGGTTATTATTTGAAAAGTAATTAATTATGATGATACTCCTTCAAACACTGACAACAGCAGTACTCCATCACATCCTATGTCTTTGCTGCAGTATGTTCTCATGTGAAAATACCCAGCAGAGGTTTAAACTACCTACTTTGGTTGCTAATTGCAAAATAGGTGTGGTAGCAGAGGCCAGGAGTAGCAACCACGAGGGCCTGACTGAGGGCTAAAAAAAGGCCAGTGACATAGGTCTTGGGGAAAGCAAGAGCCTAAGCAGATTAATGAAGCAGTGCAAAGTCTTGAACAGTGGCACCTCCAACGTGACCTGATTTACAGAGCCATGGGCTGTGCTGGGGAGATGAAGAGTTTTCCTACATCAATAAATGCCAGCGCCAGAGCATGATTTACAGCCCTGCGCGCTGTGCTCCTCACCGTGTGCCCTGCTGACAGGACATCCCTGCAACTCTAATATTTCCTTCTGTATGCTTGAGGCATTCTGTGTTTTGGGGTGCTTAACAGCCAGAATCAGTTCTGGTTAGATTTCTTCAGCGTGCTGAAGTTCAGTTCCAGATCTGAGCAATCCCAGATTTTAATGCTGTGGCTTGAATGCATGTGGATTTATTGTGTGCAACGCACCAACAAAGTCGTGTAATTGTGAGCATCCCTTCTACTGTTGATGCATTCCTAGTGTGGAGAAAACCAGGGATGCTGGAGAATACTTCAGAAGAGCTTCCCAGATGAAGAGCTTCCCAGCCAAGAGCACTAAAGCCTTCATGCTTCACCACTGCCTGTCTGTAGGTAGGTGTTGCAAAGACTTGGTAGCCAGCTGTTCTCAGGAGTGCATTTAAACTTCAGCTGCTTCCTTTAGACAGAGGCCTCTCATTCAGAGTCACTGGAAAGCAATAGAGAATTGAAGATGTACAACGTAGTCCTGGAGAATGTGCTTTGCAGTCCTAGCTGACTGCCTTATTGTCCAAGTGTTCCTGATCCTTGGCAAACTGCAGAAGAAGAAATAGTAATGAGTGTAATTTGTCAAAAAGATAACAAAGCATTGTGCATGGAGCTGGCCCGTTGACCTGTGCGTACAACATCTGACAGGAAAAGCAAACTGTTGGAATACAGATGAAGTGGCAGGTGCCACTTTATCTTCACAACAGGTGAAGTAATCCAACATCCGTTGAACCACTCAGTTCTAGGCCAAGCCGCGTTGCCTGACGTCTGTGTTGGCACAGACAGCACCTGGAACCTGGTGGTGAGCCTGCTGCCATGTGGACCAAGCCCCTCGACACAGATATTTACACCTGACTGAAAAGAACCTGGGTGTTGCAACCCAGCCGCCGGTGACACAGGCAAATTGTGCAGAAGGCAAGCATTGTCTGGATCATTCAGTGTCTCCCAACAACGAACTCTGCTGGAAACCTCAGGCGCCTCTCTGGCCCCTGCCCGGAGCAGCAGCGCTCAGCACTCAGCTGTTGGGTGATGCAAAGGGGGAAAGTGCCTTCCCCCTCCCACCTTCCCCTGTGCTGAGGTCCTTGCGTTTGTCACCCACCCTGCATCAAACCTCTCTCTGACCAAAGCTGCCACGGGCAAAGGTAGCCTCTAAAACTGATTGCAAAGAACAATATTCCTGGATTTATTCCAAAGAACCTTTGTCTTGACAGAAGAAATTGAAGCGCAAGTGATGCTGTTAGCCATGTGAAACCGAGTCCGCTTCTGTTTTGATGTAGATGTTTCATAATGCTGTGAGGGTTCTGTTCAGCCACCTGAAAACGTTCTGCAAGATCAGCTTCAACTTTTGGTTTCTTTCTCTGATTTATTAAAGAAGAAAATCTGCCCTGGCTCACTCAGACAGCTGATGCTGCTTGGATGAAGGTAGCATGCAGACGTAAGGCACTCCACAGCATTGTCATCATAATGACATGTCGGGGATCACATCAGCATTAGGGATTGTTTTTATTTTTTATTATTTTATTTTTATTTGTTTACCAGTATGACATGAACGTGAGGCTTGTTGTTTAGTGCTGCATGCCACGAACAAAGAATGCTAAACTCATCATGATCAACCTGAAGTGACTGTTGTAGAAATGCGCTGGACCTGCATTTAGGAGGGCTGAATCCAGAGTGAACTTTATTGCTAGCTAACTTAAAACATAACGTGTTCAGATATTAAGGAGATGCAAAAAATCAAAGAAGGGTTGTTATTCATTACAGTGTCTAGGTTTACTGCACATTGTTGCTTTCTTTTGTTGGGATTTTACATCCCAACAAAATGATGATACAGGCTTCATTTTTAAGCAAAATTTCTCTCTAACCCAGTGTTTCCCCTTGGGAGATTTCAGCCCCTTGGCTGGTTGATAATGTGATTGCAGATTTTTTTTTTTTTTTAATCAGGTTAATAAGGTGGCTGAAAGTGATTCTGAGATGCAGCAGTAGTTATTAAGACTTTTGTTCCTCCATACCTGAAATGGGAATTTCATTTTAATCACTGCAAGCCAGAGATATGAGGATCAGATAAAATCATCAGTGTTTCCAATTATGTGGCTGGAGCCTCTTGAGGGATCTACAATTCACCTCAGACTGCTGTTGGGTAAGGATGCTTTCCAGTTCTTAACTTGCCCTGCAGGATCCTTCTCTCAGGGAAACAAGGAGCTTTTACATCGCTTTGCAGCCCCACGAGAGCTGACGCTTCATGCAGGTACAGGAGGGATCTGCACAGCCCCCTCAGCCCCTGCTCACCTGTGTAAGTTTCAGGCATAATCTGATCTTTGGGATGGGCATTTTCCACACAACCTTCCCCATTTTTTTTGCTGCCCTCCTCACCCACATGACAGAATGTTTGCAACAGGACTGCTGTTGTGTAGCTTGCAAGATCAGGTTCTGCACGTGTTGGCCTTGTCATTGTGCTGCAGGTGACGTAGTGGCAGTTGGTTTTGTGACAGCTGTTGTGGGCAGAGCCAGGAAACACAGAACTGCTCGAAACCTTGCCTCTGAGAATATTTTTAGGAGCTCTATAGAGGGATTTTTAAATGATTTTACTTGAGGAGTTGAGAAGTTAACTGCCAGACTGTACTGAAGCGTGAGGTGGATGGCATTGTGATCGTTCACCTGAACAAGGAGTAGGTACAGAAGGGAACAGCTTGCCTGCAGTCAGTACTAGACAGGAGCTGGATGGCTGAACTTGTGGCAGTGTGCTCCTGCTGCACTACACAAATAAGAAATATGTCACTTAGGGATGATGAGGAGGGGAGCTCTGTCAAATTAGATTGCCTGAAAAGCGATTTGATTCAGAGCACTGTTTGAACAGAAGCAGTTCACTGCCTGCCGTTAGAGAAATGCTGTGTGCACACACAAGGAAGCTGGTGCTCAGGCCAGCAGGTCACCCCTGGGCTGCCACCACCGTAGCATTGCCTGTTCTGAAGAGCAGAAGCACGCAGTTCTGTTCTGAAGAATTTCCTCTCCAGTCTGAAGAATTTCCTCTCCAGAGCGGCCCCTGCTCAGCGTGTCGTTCTGCTCGTAGCACAGCTCGCTGCTGTTGTGCCATCTCCTTGTCTTCACGGAAGCTATGGTGGATTTCTCCTGGTTTTATTTCTGTTCACTGCAATATGCCCAAGAGAGCTGAACGTTTTTGCCTCCTACCTTTTTGGGTATAGAAGGATGCTCTTACTGGCAAATTAGATGTAAAGTTTCACTTGAGCAGAAAAGCATTCAGAGAATGACTGCCCCCACATCTAGAATTAACTCCTCCAGAGATGAGAATATAGGTAAGGTAAGCAACATCCTCACAATAAAATCCAGGGCCGTTTTATTTGCACAATGACATAGAGCATGAAGACCATTCTGCTGACTATTGGAAAAAGAGATACAACCGTAGCTGCACTGCTTAGGGTTGGGAAGGAGCAATGAGCTCCAGGTGTTCTTCAGGCTGGAAGCCATATAGGTTGGGAGCTCTGTAATTCCATTAGCATTTTGGATGAACTCTGGAGCTTTTACAGATTTACATTCCTACATGCACACACTTGCACATGAATGCTAAAATATCTTCTATTTTCAGCTCTGGAGAGCTAACCTCTGGTAAGCAAAGCACTGGGGAACAGAGGCACCACTTAGCATAGATTAAATTCCAGCCACAAAGAAACATCATTTGGATTTTTCTTGCAGGAGACACAATGCTCTGTTTCTTCAAAGCCCAGAGTATGAATAAAACTCGTATCATTGAGGCAGATAGCTCAGGGAGTTTCAAATACGGATTAGACAATTACATGAATAAGAATAGGTAGCATGAAAAGAGAAGGGCCATCAAGCTGCCTGCATCCACTTCTAAATTCATCACCAGTGTACAAGTAAGGTAGAAGTCCCACAGGCGCTGCCGTCGGAGAGAAGATCTCTCCATGAGCAGAGAGGTCTCTCGCAGCAGTGGCTGGGTGTGTTTGTCGGTTGCTGACTAGAGACCTTGTTTTTTAGGAGGTGGTTGTTTAGCTCTTTGTGACAAATTCCTCTGTTATGTTAGATTATCCTGCCTCAAAAGCCAAGTGCTTTGACACACCTGTTTCCAACAGAAGAAGAAGTGTATTGCCAGTCATCTGGGGCTGCTCTGAGCTCAGGATGGGTTGCTCTTACTCCTAAGTTTTGAGTTCTGCCTTATATTATAAATGTTCCCTACTACCAGAGGCAAAGGGAACTGGGACCCCTCCACCAACAAGTGTTACATGTGCTACAAAATCTGGAGGATGAGTTTCATCTGTAGGTTTGTCTTTAAGCTTGCCTGCAGTGAAATATCAGGCTAATCCTCTGGGGCAGGCAGAGGGTATGCAAATCTCTGAGGGCCCTTCACGGTAACAGCACAACCTAGATGTCTCCAATCACCAGCTAAAGGTTTCTCTTTCTTGGCACTGACTCTGGAGAGAACCAAAGGAGGCTGAAGATCTAACAGAAGCTGTAATTCATCAGTGCCTGCCTTGTGGGCTCTGCCTGCTTAAAACAGTTCTGTTCTCTCATGCCTCGCTGCTTCTTCCCAGCTCTGCTCTGTCTCTTACCTGTGCCAGCCCAGCTCCTTTTGGGACCGTGCTGGAACATGGCACAGTGTCTTTTTGGGATGTTACCCAAATATGCCTGGCATCGCATGGTTCTGTTTTCTTCTTCAAAGTGGTGGTTGGTGTTGAAACAAATCTGAAGATTCCTGGGCGCTCCACAGACGCCAGCAGTGTGTCCACTGAGGCTAGTCAGATCCTTGTAGTGCAAAAATAGCCTTGTCCTTCCTAAGATGGGGGTACTTTGGAAATAAGCAGGGGATACATTTCCATTAGATGGTGTCGTTATAGGAGTTTTGACACATGGATAAACAATTTTGATTCTTTCCAGTAGAAGGAAGTAATGCACATACACACTCAAGTGAGAATGATGTTCCTTGCTTTGTGAAATGACATCTACTGAGAGGATAAACCCAGAGGAATGGCTCTAGATAAATCTTTATCTGAATTATCAACAAAGAGTTTCTCTCTTACTCTTTCTCTCATTTCATAGACCATTGGCCAGTATTCCCACGCAACCATCTTTTAATAGAAAAGGAAAATTTCCTCCTATGCAAAGGAAAAATAAATGAAAAGATGATTTGCTTGGACAGATCATCTGGAGCAGGGAAACCAGCTGGGATTGTTTATCCAGCCAAAGAAGCTGGGGAACGAATGAGGAAAAATGACTTAGAGCTCAGGAGACATATCACACCCTGTCTCGCAAAACACTTTTTGCACATCCAGGACTTCAGCTTTTATTTTCTGTGGCTGTGATGCTGAAATAAATGTTGTCTTTGTAACAGCCAGCTCTGTTGTCGTCCCCTAGTGGAACTCCTGTGTCTGTCAGGGTTGCTGGATGGGTATCTTCACCCCTGAATTCTTCTGTGACTGAAATGGAGTAACTGTGTATGATTTATCTCTGGATGATAGATGCCAGCCACCTAACTGCATCCTGCAGCACCCCAACAGCCTTTCACCAGCTGTGGGGTACCTGTGGCAGGTGCTGCTGGAAATTTCTCTTTCCTCCGAAATCATTTCATCACAGCAGCCTGATGTGACTGGTTAGATCAGCTGTCCATTGACCTTTTTTTTTCTCCAGAACAAGCTTAGGGGAAAAGAGTAATAAATGGTGAAATGAAATCATTTCTAGCAGCACCTGTAGAAGTAATCACTGAGCGTGTGTCTGGAAGCAGGTTGGCATAAAATCTGTAGGGAATTTCCATTTACGAGCAGTGTTCAGCCCCAGATGAGGTCTGCAGGATGCATTCTGTGTTCTGCTGTGGTAGCTGCTGTACATGTAGCCACATGAAACCAGCAGTCCCCAGTGCTGGGCAGGCGCTGATGCGATCTCTTACCACTATATACATCCCCATCACTTTGCAAATGAGAAGCTGGCTCTGTATGAGCCAGCTTTGATTTTACTGTGACATCCTTCAGCATTGTATCTGAGCAGAAATGATTCATCTCACTCGTCATTGTAGTTAAGCCTCTTTTAGGACTGTAGGAAAAGGATGTATTAAAAAAATGCCACTGTAGGAGCAGGAAGGAGACAGGTGCAGAACAGTGAGCAGGTGAACACGGAGGTGGGTTGTCTCTAGCTGATGTTTCCCTATGACACTGAGATTCAGATTCCTCTGGAAAGTTCTGTGACTTTTTTAAAGGGGTTTTAGAGCACCTACCCCCACATTTCATCCTGTGTTGGGTCCTTCGGGCCTTGACCTCCTGCTGGTCTCCAGCAGCCGCATTCTCTCTCCTGACTGCAGTGCTTTGTGGTTCAGTAAGAGGCAATGATTTTCCAACACTTCTCCTCAAGTGTATTTCTACAAAACAAGAGGGTGCATGCATTTTTAAAGTGCTTTTTAACTTTTTAACTTTTTAATGCTTTTTAAAGTGCAGGGCTTTTAACCTGGGCACAAGTCTGGACTTGCAGCAGCAATGACTCTTGGATTTGGTGGGGTGCCCAGAAGGAGGAAGGGAGATGTGCCCAGTCTGGTGACCAGAGAACGGTGCAGGAGTGAGGCTGAGCCTCTGCTGCTGGAGCAGGGAAGCCGTGCAGACAGAGCCAGGGGAGCTGGGCTGGAGAAGCAGAAGAAATGGAGGCAAAATCCCAGAGATCACCCAGCGGAGACCAGTAATCCCCTGGGGTGGAGAAAGAAATCCAGAGGACGTGAGGCTAGTATCACAGTGCCGGTAGTGGAGGCATTTGATATTTGATATTTACGATATTATCCTGTGTTCCATATTTATGCAGAGTAAAAAAAAAAAAAAAAAGAAAGAAAAAAAAAAGTGGTCTGTGCATGAACTACAATCCTCACTGCTTTAATCATTAAAGAAGTCTCGAGGATGCTGTCCACCCTTCTGAAGTACCACTCTGACTAGAGTTCCATAGTGGATGACTGTTTATATTGCAGACGCTTCTTTGCCAGATCTTAATGTTGTTGGGTTGTTCTGGTTTGACCTGGCTTTGAAAAAAATGTGGCAAATGAATTATATCTACTGGAGGGTGCTGTCCCACAGTCTCACAGCCAGGATGCAATTTGATGTTAACTTTGTTATTGTTGAAGTCAGTCTGGTAGCCAAAACACGCAGACCTTCAGCAGCTAAAAATTAATAGAATAATTAATTCATATATTTGAGATGAGTGATGAGATAAACATAAAATGAATATTATGTTTAATTTGGGTGAGTGCGTATGTTTGTGTTTGCAGCCACATCTGTTCTCTTCTGGAGGGAATCAAAATCGCCCATCTGTTTATTTTAATAACTTTCAGACTGTGAGTGTGGATTCTCTCTTGTGTTGGATGTCAGCGCCTGTTTTTGTACAGTGAGTGATTCAGAGAATGGGATCTGAAGAGCTTTGGAATTCCAAGAGCTGCGCTCTGCTGTGTATTTACGTACCGTCATTTCAAAATTAATTTAGACACTTTGAAAATTGTGTGTTGACTTGACTGATGGAGGAGGTTTAAGAAGAGAATGCTGAAATCTGAGTAGAGCTACTGCCTGGCACAGCAAATGCTGTCTGTTGTGTGACAGGAGAGATGCTGCACAGCCTGCTCCTCCTTTCCCCTTGACGGCAGCCTCCAGAGTGCCTTGTCTGTTCCTGAATACATATGAATACGTTTTTCAAGCAATTATCCCCTATTTCCTCTTCTATGTAAATCATAGTCTGACAGGTGGCCTAAATTCAATAAATTAGTGAATTTTATCAGTAGAAAGTTTGTAGAAAAAAAAAGTAAAGCACAAAGATTACTGTGTTACAGCTTGTTGAAAATCATAACATCTGACAAATTGTAGGTAAAGCAGTCACCATCTTTGTCAGAGGCACCGTCTCTGGCAGAGATTCAGTGAACACTTCACTGGGAACCCAGTCGCTGCTCCTCAGAACACAGCAAGCTTGTGAGGTGGCCAGCTCTTTAGCATGACCCCCATAAAGACACTCTTCCCCTCTGCTCTTTGAGTTGAGCAGCCCTGTTTTGCTTTCGCTTATGCTGCTGGTGCTCCGACTTCCTTGCCTGCTAAAGCTGCATTGCCAGGAGATGTTGTGACAGGTAAGATAATATCCTGAAAGTCCTGACCACTCACGCTGCAGATCCTGTTATACTTGTCTTAACACAGCCATCCTAAAGTACTGAGCCTGTGCTCTGAGGCAGGTAAGAGTTCGGTCACCGTTCCCCAAAGACTTTACTAGTAGTGTGAAAACCCTGCTCTGGTTTGAGCCCAGGTCTTTGTCACCAACTGAGAATATTGAGGTTGTGTACGTGTGTTGTCCTGGGAGCCTGGCTCGCCTTCTGCCAAAAGCCACACGGAGAAATGTTCTCCCTAAAAATGTTCCCCAGAGGACCACTGCTGCTTGTGGGTTGACTGGTCAGATCACGTTATTCTGGAGCTACCCACCTCCACCAAATTCCAGTACAAGTAAGCCACATGATCAGACGTTTTTAGTCTGAAGAAACTGTAAGGAATTAGGGATGTGAAAGAAACAGCTTTTTTAGTGGGAGCGAAGCATAACTGCATTAAGCCAGGTGGGAGATTTCCCCCCAGAGTCCCTCTGAAGGCCTCGTGGGGGGCTAAAAGCCCGCTCACAGCACAGGGCCATCTGTGCAGCCCTCCCTGGTGCGGTGTTGGTCCGTCATTTGCCCACGCTGTTTGAGCCACAGCATTTTTGCTTTCAGAAATCTGATCGTTGCTCCTTAATGAGCGCAAGGAAAATGAACTGCCACGAGTTCAGTGTCTGTTACTCGCTGTATGAGTCCCTGACACAGTTTATTCAGCTAATCCCCTGCAGAAACTCGTAGCCATTGGAAAAGCCTGGGTGGAAACTCTGACGTATCATGAATTCTACCTGTGACTGTTGCCACTGCATACCAAATTGCAACAGAAATTGGGTTTGATTACAGTACTTAGGACAACTCTCATGGTGATCAGGTTTATTTCTGCTAAAATCAACAATGTAGTTTGCAGAGCATTGTGCAGGGTCTGTCTTGTAGGACACACATGCGTTTGATGACTGAAGCCTGTAGCTCTGTCAAGTGGTAAATCTGTTTCTTTTGGCACCTTGTACCAGATCAGAAGCCCTGATGACATGTGGAACAAAGCACTGAACTCTCTGTTTGGCTCCAGTCTGTTTAAAAAACGTTGTGTAACAAATCTATCTCAGCAGATTTTGTGACATACAAGGTATCATTCCTCTTGGCCAAAAGCCAACATAAACCACAAAGGCTGCATAGACACAGTGGTGTCCCTTCTGGCTAGCCTGATGAAATGTGTGATCCTGCTGTTCTGCCTCAAGCAAAGTCACACTGCCAGGCACCCAGCCCTGACCTTAAAGTGAAAACACAGCCTCCATGGCTAGGTGAAGTTGTCTGACTGGAGGAAATACTGCTGGAACTACGACCATGGGCCATTCAAGGCCAAATTTCTTCAGCAAGATCTGATTTAGGGGGCTCTGCAACACACCTGGAGATGCCTGTGGGCTGTCTGAGAAGCAGAGAACACCTCCTGCTCCCCTGTGCTCCTGCTGTTAACTACGGGCCTTCGGTGCCTTTGAAACTCAGTTTGCCGTTTTTGAAGTTGAACGCCTCAAAATCAAAAGCCTCATGTTTTATGGGACTACTCTAGGAGGATTAGGGCTTAATCTCTCTGGCTGGATCTTCCTGTCTGTCAAACTGGTAAGAAAAATACTGTGAACAACTTGAGAGCTGTAAAAGAGTGCTGTGTCCATCTGCAGGTTCCCCTGCATTTAATACAGGAAAGCCTCACGTTCTCCCAGTGGAAATGTATACCTAGCTTTTATACGATAGGCAGCTCGAGATCCTTACTGTGTGACACTCAAATTCAGAAAAATGAGGGTGGACCAACCCCAGACTTCATTCTGAGTCTTGTTGTGGGACAAACGTGGTGTGTTAAAGGAGGGCTCCCAGCACACCACGCTCCAAGGCTTGCGCGTTATTAACTAGGCAAGTCTCCAGTTTTAATCTTCCCCAGTACCTTTGGAATCCACTGATCAAACCATGAATAGACGATACAAGCGTTGAAGCCTCAAAGATTAGAAGTTTTTGCAAGTTTAATGAAAGCAGGTAGCCAGGTAGAAGAGGCAAATCCTGTTAAGGCTCCCAAAGAGAGGTGACCTATAGGCCTCACCCAGTGCAACAGACCACAGGAAAGTGAGCTGCAATGAGTAGACAAGCCTTAGAAAATCCACTCATTTTTCACCTTACTAAGCATCAGATCATACAACCACAAGCCAACTCTACAGGAAGCCGAGCTTCATTAGTTTCTGCTGCTGAAGGAACTGCTTATCCGTGGGTTTGTTATGTTGAGGGTAGAATCATAGAATCATAAAGGTTGGAAAAGACCTCTAAGATCATGTAGTCCAACCATCAACCTAACACCACCATGCCCTCTAAATCATGATTCCAATGTCAGCATTCCAGTGTTGGTCAAAATCATGGCAGTGTCCAAGTGCACTAGCAAGCAATTCTCTTCCCTTATGGAAACGTAATAAGAAATCATCCCGTGCAGCTGTTGTAGAGCTTGATTAGTTCTTGGAAGTGATCTGACTGGTACAAAGTGAATGTTTGTCAGTACACCTGCATCTGTGCTAGAGGCACTGTGTCACTTCAAAGGAGCAGCATGCCTGTATTTGTAAAGCGTTGCTGGAACTGGCATTGCCTGAGCACCTGTGGACAGGAAGCGGGTCTTGTGCCAACCACAGTGAGGTCCTGGATCCAGAATCAAGTTTTCTTAGGATCTAACAGAGTAAACAAGTAAACTGCAAGAGTGGGCTTCAGGATTCTGGACTTCAGCTTCCAACGTGCCCACCAAACTCATTGTCACCTTGTTGTTCAGAAATGTTGCCTGGAAAATTAAAAAAGCGGCAAGCAGAACACAGCATCTTTTCATCTATGCAAGCAAAAGTCTCATAGTGAGACATGATTTGTTCATTTGTAGAAGTAGCAGGCCTGGGGCTCTGAACAAGAAGGGACTGAGATAATCAGCCGTGGAAGCAGGATAACCATGAACACCTGTGATGTGAGCTCTGATCTTTGTCATAAACAAGTACCAGGGAACAAGTGTTAGTCTCTACATGACAACGGATAGATCTCTCCCTGGCCCCCATAAATCCCATCCCTTACATGTAATTAGCTTCACTTGAGGGAAGGAACTAAGGAAATGGTGTAACTTCCATAAGAGGAAACCTTCTCCCTGTTTTGAGACCTCACAGACCTCTGTAGGCTTCATGGGCTCTTGCACTGGGACATTTTTTGACCCGTTTGCCAGAGTACCTGATAGTGAAGAGCAGCAAAATGGTGTAGCTGTGCTGGAGGGTTAGAGGGGGTCCTTGTTTCAGCTTGTAATTGAACGGCCTTGACTGAAATAAGCTGTTGCAGATCTTTGTGAAGCACTTGGCATAAACATGAAAAAACACACAGCATCAGTAACATTACCTTCATTTTTACTTTCTCTTTTTTTTTTTTTTAAATGAACCCTACAGCTGTGCTGAATAAAAGCAAATCTGTTGCTAGTGCACGGCATTATTTCTAACCCAAGAAATGAAGGCTGTTAAACACCAGCAGGGGACCTATCTAAGCTGTAGATCCAGGATTCCCAGCATGCATGCAGAGATCTGCCAATGCATTGTGGGGCCCTGAAAGAGGTGAATAGTGAAGCACCCTGTACAACGTCGTGCTTTAGTTTTCCCCATGGTAAACTGGAGATACTTGGTCAGAAAGGGGGGTTGATTTTTACTCAGCACTTAAAAGATCATGGCTTTGTTGTGCTAGAAGTAAAAGCCCTTCAGCCTGTTTTGTTCTTGCCTTCCAATAGCACAGGCTGCGTTGATCAGCGCTGTGCATTGAATCCATGCTAAAATCGAGCAAACAAACACAAAAACAAGCCACCAGCAATATTGTGGAGACACAATTAAGTGCAGCGTTCAGACCTCTCCTATTCTGAACTAGTTTTGTTAAGTCAGTCCGGGAATCTGAATGGAAAAAAATACATTTTGTTTTACAGCAGGTCAATTAGGAACATGTTAAGTTAAAGAAAATCAAAATCACTGTTCAAACAGAGGCAATGACAAATGCAAACAAAGCCTGCAAGAAACCAGGTGGACACCTTTGTGCAAGTCTTACAAAGTCCTGAGGGCTAAAGCTGTAATCTTCACCTTTTCAGTTCTTAGTTCTTATGAAGTTCTTTCATCCTAAATCCAGAGGGAATACACCAAGAACAATTCAGATCCCTGAGTCATTACTGAGGATTAAGGAGCAAAGAGTGTAAATCATTGCTTAGTTAGAGGTGGAGGAGAATGGGATTGGGGCATTGTTAAGCAAAGAAAGCAAAGCGCCCAGGATGATAGGTGGTAAGCAGGCCTCCGCTAAGTACTTCTTCAGCTTCAACCAGGAAAAGCAGTTTTGCTTTTAGAAAAAGGGAATTAGCATGAACATATCCCATCTGTCTGCAGACGTGCTAAACTCAGGCCCCTCAAATTAGTAAAGGGGTTTATATAAAAGGTACTCGGTGCTTTTTTTCTTAGTCCCCACATGAGCTGATGTGATTTTAATGCAGATGCTAATCAGAGCCAAGGTAATCCGGGTTTACAGAGGTGCTTGGTGGCAGACATTAGGTGCATGGTTCTCGTAAAACGGCTCCTCAGCCCCTGGGGTGCAACAGGTTGGTTACTTCTTGTTTTCTCCTTCCCCGAGCTGTAGTCTTGAAAACATCACACACCCAGAACACTGGACCTGGCGCTGCTGCAATAAAAGTTAATCCTGACTTTATACAAAACTCTGCGGAGGGTATCCAGAAAATCCTGCATTCCCACTCTGCCTGTGCCGGGGAGTTTCTGCTTCGTTAGGCCCCTGAGCCTCGTGTCTCAGTTCTGCCGGTGCAGACCAGACAGGGGAAGGTGGCAGGGAAAGGAATGTTTGGCTGCTGCAAGCATGCTGCGAATCCTGGCCAGGGAGCAGTCAGGGAGCAGTCAGGGCAGCACTCACAAAGGCATGTCGATTTCTGTTCCTCAGTTCTGGTCAGCGTTGTTCTCCTGGACTCTTTAGGGTTATAAGTGAATTCTTGACACTTTTTACTGTGTTACGGCATCAGGAAAGCTGTTTCTCTAGTCCCTAAACCTGCTCCTGGAGCTGCCTCCTGTCTGCACACACTGCAGGTTGCAGCTTAGGAGTAGTGACTGACAGCTCACATATTCCTTTTCTAGTTCAGAACAATCTGTGCTAGAATAATCACGATTTAGTAAAGGAGAGACTGGCTGATAAACCACTTGTCCTCTGCTTCGGATGCTTAAGCCTCCCAAGCATAAAATGTGTCTTCCTAACAGCACAAAGGTTACGCCTGTTCCTCAGCACAGAAAGAATCAGGAAGGGAATCTTATTCATTTGTCTCTGAACTGACTGGAGTTTTTGTCACTGTGTGCTGTCAAAACTGGATGTTAGCCAGATAAAATGCTCCATTTAGCTACAGATTTTCCTAAGCCAACTGCAAACAACAGGTATCTGATAAAAAAAAAAAAAAGGAAAACATCTTCTAAGTGCTTCCAGCAATACAAGTCTGAAACCTAACTTTAAAAATCAGCAGTCCTACTGCAGTGCTTTGTATCAGTGTAGCTACCAACAAATCCCTGTAACATTTCCCTTACTGTGAGAAGGACAACATCTTCTGCTAAGTTCAAGCTAGTATCTTTCCAGAAGCCTTAACTTGTTTCTTTGTTTGTTTGTTTCCTCAGAACTTAAACAAGCACAGAACACTTGGGCCTCAGTATTTTAAGGCAGCTTTTATTTTCAGGATATTTTGTTTACATGGTTATATTTAGTCCAGTCTTAAGAGGAACTGGGCAAGCAAGCATAAGCCATAACCCTGGGTCAGCTCAGTTGTGAAATTCCTGATTCACACCCATGAGAATGTCAGGAGGTTCTTAGCTCTGTCAGCTTGCCCCTGCAACCTGGGGCAGTCAGATGCATGTGTGCTCAGTGTCGGTGTTACTATGGGACATGCTGCTCGCTAGAGCACGATGCAACATTCTGCAGTAAAATACAGATAATCTGAGATCACGTGTTTGTTTACAGAGAGTCTTGGTCCCTTTGCTTTACAAGAGAAGTCTCCAAGCCCCTTTATGTCCCAGCTTCGCTCTGATGTGACACGGGCAAGGCTTTTTGTATTTACCTTTATTGCACGCAAGATCCTTAAGCCTTGGTCCCTGCTCTTACTGGTGACACTTGTGGAGGCCTTTTAGCACACCTTCACGGTATAATCACTCAGGTTTCCGTGCTGAGGGAGTGTTAAAATGCTCCAGCAGTGAGCAGTGTGTTTTGACTTCTTCCTGCCAGTGCCCTGCTGTGCAGGGGATGGCTGCGGTCAGGCAGCATGTGTCCTAATGAGGAGTCCAGGTAGGGAAGATGCTCCAGCTTTTTCTTTCCCAGAAAACTGAAAACTCTAACTGATTGGAATCACATTTTATGTTTACTTTCCCCTGAAGTTCTTCATACATGTGAAGTGTCCAATGGTTTCAAGAAAGGAGAAAAAAAAAAAGACTGCCAAGCCAATAGAAGGGAGGAAGCAACACACTGTTTTATTACCTCCCTCAGCACCTGCACATTTTGCTGAACATAGGATTAGAAGTTGCTCCTAGCTCATCGGGGGCAGCTGAGCCACTGGCAGTATCTTGCATCAGTCTCCTGATAGAGATGTGTAGATAAGCACAGTCTTCTGTGTCCACAATCAGCAACTCCACCAGGGCACCTCCCTGTTCTAACCAGAGCACCACAGCTGCAGAAATGGAAATCAAGTCCTCTGACTTGTCCTCTAGGGCATGGTGTGGCAGCTTGAAAGGACTAGGGAAGGGTGAAACTTTTCTACAGCTTCAGTCGTTCGTTGAAGAGGTATGAAGTCTTCAGAATGGCACCCTTTCTGATGGCATTCAAATAGCACAGGTTAAAAAGCAAGAACCTAAATCAGTATCTCCAGAAATACAAAAAGCCAAGACTGATGCACGTGCTGATACACTGAAATGTTTGCAAGTCCTCCTTTCAGTTCCAAAGACCTTTTTGTAGCAGCAAATCAGGGTGCAGTCCGGGCTGTGTGCTGATGTCCTCTTCTCAGTCGTGAGCTCCTGATGTCACTGGGTCGCCTGTGCTGCACCAAGGGAAGCTGTGCTTCGAAGGAAAGGTGCTGGAGCCACTGCTGTGGGATGATCGGGGGACGCTCCGTCGCTGGCATGTAAGGGGTGCAGGAGCTGGTCACTGGTAGGTGGAGAACTTAAGAACCGAGCTTCTTCGGACAACCCAATGATGGGGAGAGGCGGAGCTTGAGCCATGCAGATGTTTCTGGCCTGAGGACCACTGCTCATCCCTGTAGCGTCTGCCATTTACAGCCACGCAGGAATCAGTGCGATATTCAACGTCCATGAGCCAATATTCAAGTGTCACCGCTGCTGTTCACTTGAGCACGATTAACTGGGTTATAACAGAGATACAGCTGTAAGTTATCTATTTAAACAAACTGCTGTGGGGTTGACTGTGTCTGAGGGCTACAGGCATTCTTGCAAGCCAGAAATTAAGTCAAATGCATGACTTAGAGGCACCCACATTCATAGCTGTCAAAACACGTTAGCAACACACATGTTCCACTACTGGTAAAGCCACCAGAGGTGTTACTCAGTTACTGTTAGCATCTTGGAAGCTTCTCTAAGAGCAGGACTGACACTGACCACCTTGAGGAAACGCCCAGGCTGTTGTGTCTTCCCAGTGAAAGTCACTGGCTGGCACTGGCCCGTGCAGCCACCCACGTAAGCACCGTGCCAGGTTTCCAAGCCCTTCTCCTGCAATGCTCACAGCTACCCAGGGCCCAGAAGCAGTGGCAGGAATAGCCTTGGAGGTGTGGAGAGGAGGAAAGATCTGGCTGATGCCACCCAGAGAAAATTGCTACGGGGGCTTGCAAAGAAGAGAACCCATCTCCTCTGCCCTCCCACCTGCCAGGGGCACGGCTGCTTACCTGGTGGTGCCAGCGCAGTGTGCCCCCAGCCCAGCCGAGGCAGTACTCCCCGGCCTGCCCAGGACCGCCTCGCAGGGCCAGAAGCAGGATGCAGAGGAACCCCCTGGCCATGGTGGGTGAGCCAGAGCCTCCTCCAGATGCATGGTTCATTTTGCCCTGCTCTATTTTTGCCTTTTTTTTTTTTTTTTTTTTTTTTTAGGGCAAGGCACACAGCACCCCAAGCAGCTGGATTCTGATGCTCCCAGCTGCCCACCAAGGCACTGCCTGAGCTCCAGTTTCAGGAGGTTTTACCTCTCGTCCCATGGCCTGCCTCTAATCCCCTCTTCCTGCAGCAACAAAAAAGGAGCCACTAATTGAAAACATTTTGCATCTACGGCAGCTCCACCTTCCTCAGCTCTGTCCTTCATTCCTGCAGGCATCAGCCACAGGATCCTGCTGGGGATGCACAGCTCTCACACAGGTAGGAGCTTGCGCTAAAAACAGCAGAGGTAGCAAGGCTAAGGAGTGCAGGGCGCAAACAGCCCAGGGCTGTCCTGCTACCAAAGCTTCACTCCTGCAGAGGATGGTGGAGAAGGTGAAGTGTCAGAGGTGTAAGGTGAGGGACTGAGCTGGGGATACATGATTACAAGTGGGAAATTGGATTTCAGAAGCAGAAAGTGCAGGGATCACCAGCTTGCAAAGGGCTCTGGAGTGCAACTGGTGCAAACTGGTGAAGGCTGATCAGAAGACCAACTATTTTACAAAGACCCCGTAGCAGCACAGGAGCGGCACTGACCTCTCCATCTTTCAGCTAGAAATAAAACCACACCATTTGGGGGTTGGTTTGTTTGTTTGCTTCTTAGCTACCTGCTCCACAGACAGGATCTGAAGCAAGGTTAGCCTGTGTTTAATTGCTGTGAGGAAGCAAATTGTTGCTAATTGGCAGCTTTGAAAAGCAGGAAGTTAGGGCAACATCTTTTGGACCAATATGCTGAGAATCTGTAGCACTGTTTGCAACTTGCTGAAGACTCCAAAACACATTCTTGAATGTACACAAAAGCTGGTTCCTGCAGGTTTTTGGAGTCTTGCCATGGACTGCAGAGGATGCTGCCAATGATGCAAGTTTTTAGAAACACTTGCACAAAATTATCATCGTTCTGATAGTTTTTGTTTTAATATTAGATAACAGCTTCCACATTTATGCTATATTAATGATTTCATTGTTTCAGTTGAGTTTCAGTCTGCCAAAGACATCAGCACTTTTGCAGCACTTTTTAATTGTCGTGTTGGCAGACATGGCTGGAGAGATCCCTGTTTTCAGAGATGTTAAAGGAAATCTGTTTAGAACCAGAGACCTTTATAAACGCTGCTCAGTGGACTGAGGTATGCATTTTACCCTGCTGCATTTCAGCTCTGCCAGTGTAAGGCTGACTGATTTGCGCAGGACCTAATCCTGTAAATCCATGGGCATGATCTAGAAAATACCACGCAGCCCCAACACCCTATAGAAGACAGACAGGGGTGAGCAATAAACTGGGGTGGAACAGACTCTTACAGCACTGAAGTGACACTGTAAGCCCAAAGCTATATTTGCCTTAAGGCAAATTCTAGTTTGTTCACACATGCAACCTCAGCAATACCAGGACAAACTAAAACTACCAACATTACAATTTGTTGTGATGGGGAAATGTGGCTCAAGATGTGACCCAGTTTGAGTGTTGGCAGGATGAAAAGCACTATTACGATGCTGGTTGTGAACTACAAGGGTAAATCATCAACAAGTTTCTATCCTAATACCTTATGTTGTCACTGCCAGCTTCCTTAGACTTTCGCCTGCCAGGGTGAAACTTTTCATGCTAGTTTTTAGACAGGTTTGGGTAAGTTTTAAACAAAAACCTCTAGCCTATTTTGCATGAGAGGACAGTGATGATGGTTCAATATTATTAACAACAATAAGCAATCTTGTTACCTTTTCTGAGTATCCCTGCAGCCAAAAGAGCTTGAGCTTTGAATTTAGAAGTTACCATGGAAATAGCTCTTAGAGAGAGGTCTTTTTTTTTTTTTTTTTTTTTTTTTTTTTTTTTTCCTCATGTGAGGGTTGTTTCTCTTTTTTAGGGAAATGTGCATTCCTCTTGTGAGTGTTATGTGGGCAGCCAGTTGATTAAAAATTCCTGTTGTTCTAAGTAGAAAGTACAAACTGGCAACTTCCTAATTCGCAGCTGCTTTGCCTTGCCATTGTTCAGTGTAAGTATTTTATAACCTGCTGCCATGTCAAAGGTTGAACGTGACAGCCAGGTTTCAGCTACGCTCTTCCAGATCTTAATGCCAAGTGAACGCTCAATACAGAGCAGGAAACAAAGGAAGAAGTAATCCCTCTCAGCTAAGAGGAGCCTGCAGCCCAATGGTGGGGTGCTACGAGGTGCTGAGCAGTTCTCTCCCCGTGCTCTGGATGCTCCTTCCCTCCAGCACCAGGTCAGACAGCACCGTGCCGGCTGCTGGCACCGGATGGGACTGGGCCCTAAATGCAATACAGGGAAATACAGGAGGCTCACCAAGAACATTCCCTGTTGGCAGCTGCCCTGCAGCATCAAGCAAATCTCTTTGCCAGCATGCCCGTAAAAGCCATACGTGCAGATAGATATCGCACTGCTTCCTGCTCTAGGCCTTTGGGAAATGCCTGCGATGCCCTACACTAACATAGTTCTTTGCATTTCATGGCTCTTACGTCAATGCTGCCTATGAGAAATTCAGCAAATATCCTGCAATAGGCAGCTGGGCACCCAGCATAACATGCTGCTGCATCTGCACACACTTTACTTTCGCCGTGCTTGATGTGCACCATCGATGCCACCTGCTTCCAGCCAGTAGCTGCATGGTGGGGCCTGCTCTGCAGCCCGTTATTCCTCGGGGTGTCTCGACAGGAGCAGAGAGGAGTGTGGCTATAAGGTGCTGGCCAGAGAGCCTCGGGGAATGAAGGTTTCAGCTTAGCCATGCAGCAGCCTGCTCTGCCCATTGCTCTGATGCAGGGTGTAGGGTTAACACGAGAGAGAAGGCGCTAGTTCAGCGGGAATGTCTGTCTGAGAGAGGTTTGAAGGTGAAGAAACCAGCACCTGGCCTGTGCCAGCGTGGGGGAGAGCAGGCAGGGAACCGGACTTGAGAGGCTGAAAAGGTTTCAGCCCCCTGGGGCTGAAGAGCAAAGCTGTCTCGGTGCTGCCGCACCGATGAGCTCTGCTCTCAGGGAGCTGCTGAGGCCTGATTCTCTTCTCACATCAGTGACAGGCACACTGCTGCTGGCACACACAGCCCCACAGAGCAGTCCTAATTCTGGCACTGCCTGGAGGAGACAGGTGCCTCCCTCCAGCAGCTGCTGGCTACCTGGAGATTTGTCCTTCAACAGATCAGTAATGATGGTGGTATTGCTTTGTTGTGTTATAACTAAAGGAAGTGAAGAACGCAGGGAAATAAAAGAATAGAGGCCCATGTGCCATGGGATGGGTAAGGACACCTCTCTCTCTGCATGTCGCTGCTGAAGGTTCATTAGTGAAGGGCTGTCATCCCAGGGCCAGGGGCATGCCGTGGATGCTTAGCAAAATGGACGATGATGAGAAGGAGAAGCTAATATAACGGAGAGAAAGGCACAGGGTCAGCTGCCCTCTGAAGATACAGTTCTAAACCTCATCGAGAAAACAGCTCTGTAATCTACAGGCCTGCATGACCTGGTCTCTCCTGTAAGTGCTTTGGACAGGTTTTAGGTGAAAGCAGACTAGAGGATTGACAACGTCAGGATCTGCAAAACTGCATCCTGCCTCTGCAGAAGACAAGCAGCAGACCTATAAGCTTATTCATTTAAGAAAGGACACAGAATCTTTGCATATTTTATATAGCAAGTTACTGCCTAGTTGGAGCCTGTTGGTAGGCTTTAGTGCTGTGCACTCATGTGAGCAGTGTCCTGCCAATGCAGCACGAGTGCAGATAAGAACACCAGAGCAGGCACTGTGGAGGATTAGGAGCAGAGGGTGCTGGCTGGCATAACCAGCTCTCCTTAGGACTGGGGAGCCCTCCAGTTTACCTTTTTGTTTGCTTTTCAGTCAGTTTGGGGGGTTGGGTTTTTTCTCTTTAAAAGTGAGATGCAAATTTAATTGAGCTTCCATTTCAGGAATGTACACAAAGCTTCCACAAGTTAAACAGAAAAAAAAAAAAAGACAACAAACATCTTAACAGCCTGTTTCCAGAGGTGCCTGAGAAAGAAGACAACCCTGTCTTTGATCCCTGTGTACAGTTACAACAGTTGTTACCTGTACCTAACACTGCCCCAAATGGGCTGCTGTGCTGGGTGATCCACATGTGACTTGCCCGGTCACAAAAAGCTATAGGCAATCTATTTTTAACATTCTAATTTTCTAGGTTTTCACCTCTTTGAAAACAAAACCAGGAAATATTAAAAGCAGTCAGGGCTGTTCTTCCTCCTCAGCAAAGAGAGTGGGCCAGAGGTGGCTCACCTCAGGGGCTCTAACACTGTTAGTCCTTCTGGGGGCATTCATTTTTGGCCATGCCAGCAGTTTTCAACAGACTTCCGCACAAATCCGGGTCCTGCATTTTCCTTGAGTTAGACCGTGAGAGCCCCTCTGCTCCTGGCGATTTTCCTTCTGTCCCTCTTCCAGCGACACTTCTGTTTTCTCCCTCCCGAAAAGCCAGCCTCATTTCTGCACTTTTCGGCCACAAAAGGAGTCTTTTGAGGGAGGAAATCTGGTGTTCATATGTTCCCTGCCAGGCTCTGCCCTGTTGCCCCTCCAGAAAAAGGCCCTCATCGCCTACAAACACAAGCCACCGATCACAGGCAGGTACTAGAGGAGAGAAGGCAGAGCTTGCTGTGGTGGTGATTTATGGAGGTGTGCTTTCTGAAGGGCTGTTCAGCCTGAATGCTCCTGATTGCTCCTATACAACAGGGCTGATTTTCAAGTGGGGACAACTCCTCCCACCTTCACTGGAAGCTGCAGGAGCTGCAGGAGCTCTGTCTGTGTGACGATCAGGCCCAGGTGGTGCTGAGCGATGCCAGCAGCGCTAAGCCCGTGAGCAAACACAGACAGGGTCTAGCCAAACCCCACTCACAGAGTGTCTGGAGTTCAGGCAGCTGTGGATCTTTTATTGAGATAGCTCTGAGTTTTTCTTTCTTTTCGGATCCATCTTCTGCAGAGTTCACAAGGGGATTAGAACTCTGAAATGCTAGAAATCTCACAGGAAAACTCAAAATCTCCTGTTCAGAATTGGATGAATATCTGACCTCTTGGGCTCTTATTATTTTCTGCCGAATATTTCCGCAGCAGGCATTTTCCTGCTAAGGATAAAAGCCTGCTAACAGAGGCTTGGCATTTCCATCTGAGCTGAAGGCACTGAGGAGTATGGTGACGGCTGGAATCATGCTTCGTGAGCTCAACTGCGGGTCTTCACGGGTGTTTGGTTCCCCGAGCACACTCAGGTGTACGTCCTGACAGGGTCTGCTAGGCTGTGGCATAGCACGTGCATTTGTATTTCTGTGTGTATTTCTATTTGTATTTTGTGTTCTCACGAACAGGAAATAGCAAGAGCAAAAAAAAACCCAAACCCATAGGAGTTTCATTTGTTTTTACAGCCTAGAAGCTTTCCATGGGCTGGCAGGCAACTGGAGCTGGAGGAGCGTTTTCACAGCGATTGGGAGATGGCAGAAAAGGTGAAGTCTGGTCATGAAGGTTTTGGAGACTGGCTGAGAGAAAGGCTGTGAAGATGCAGAAAATAAAGAAAAGAAACACATGCCTGGCAGGAGAGTCAGTAAGGAGTCAGCAGGGAAGACTCAAAGAGAGGAGTAAGAAGACAGAACAGGGCTATATTTATTGAGGTGGTAGCCATAACAATATATTGAAAGTCTGGCAATGCTTCTCCTAAGAACACTTTAAACACTGAAAGTAAAGACAGGCAAATTATTAGATAACTTTGTGCAGGAACCCATCCTTCATAGCACAGAAGAAGATGGGAGAAGGTAGATGCCTTTTTAAACCTCTGTAGGAGCAAGGTGGTGCAAGAGAATGGACATGCGGGACTGACAGCCATGAATTTCAGATTTCATTCAGTCCCACAGAAAGGAAGACAGGAACACAGAAAATATGGAAAATAGCAAATAGGCAATATTTTGGGAAGCGCCACATCACCTAAGACCTGGCAGAAGAGAATGAAGGCGAGTGACCTTGAGCAGGTCAGCCCCAGCGCCGAACTTAGGCGGCAGATACTCTTATTGGGGATTAAATTAAGCAGTGATTTAGATGTCCATAGCAAGACTCATTCTTCTGGCTCTCGGTGTAAGTCTTCATAGTGCTTTCTGGTTACTGCTTGTTTCTTTCTTGAAATTACTTTGATGTCTCTTGTGATCGTCTCTCCTGACACTTTCTTACATTCTGCAGACAGAAGTTGTGATCCGCCTGGCAGCTCTGCAATTGCTCTGACACTTGAGAGAAGCCTTATATGCCATCAGTCACTTATCTCTGCTTTGAATTTGCAGGCAGACCATGTGCCACTCGTACATCCACTGTGGAATTGCCTTAATCTTCGCTGGCTTGTGGTTTGGGGACCACCTGTCACAATCCCTCTTTTTAATCCTTTTTTTTCATGATTGCACTGACACGATTCATCGCCCCATAGCACTGGGGTACCCTGCAATAACTGCTGAAACCATGACTTAAGGAGAAAGAGAAGACACTGGAGATAATGACGGTGAGCATGGCCTGCAGAACACCCTGCCCCGAGGCTATTCATCTGGATTTCTCCCAGAATAACGTGTCAGCAAACACTGTGAAGCTGAATGGTGCTCGTTGTTTCAAATTCCAGTGCTGCCACAGGATTGTAATAAAGCAGAACTCAGCAGGATACAAAACCATGTGGTACAAAAGGGGTCCGATCTTTTTCTGATGCCATTCTCCCCATTTCCCTCAATGACAAGGGGCGAGTTTGGCCCTACAGGTCTAAAATATCTTGACAAGGGAAGACAAGCCAAGGGAAGAACACAGGGTCGGATGGGGAGAGAAAGCAGCTGGGAAGCAGTGAGCCGCAAGCAGTGCTGTGCACAGTCAAACCGATCGCCTGGAGTTTGGGTAAGGCGAAATATCTGAAGAAGAGAAAGGGTAAACCAAACTGCTGCCCTCACAGAACCCAAACCATTCTTGACACCTAGAAAAGTTTGGCTCACTTAGTATTTTCACTCTTTTTCCTTAGTGTTCCATGGCCATTCAAGTAAGAGCCTCTCTGGATGATTGCTGAGTACAAACGGAAGCTAAATGGCCACTCTGAGCTGCCTTCCCACGCCCAAGGAACAGCAGAAAGTGCTGGAGAAACAGGGCACCCTCCCACCCCGTTCATTACCAGGGGCTTAGATCAGTTAAAGAGGCGCTGGTATTTCTGGATTCTTAATCAAAGCCAAACCTCAAGGTGAACCTCTGAACCTCTTTCAGGCTGACCATTACTTCTTACAAGTGATGTTTTAATTTTCATCGAATACCAAGAAAAGTCTTTCATTCCCCCCAGCTGGCATCCAAGATAAGGGACTAAATCCCCCAGACATTAAAACGTCGAACAGTTCTGTCATATGTTACTTTAGGCTCTCGCTCAAAGACTTTCTCTTCTCCCTGACTGATCTCAGATATAATGCAAAATAATAAGCGAGGAGAAAAAGGGAAGCAATTTAAAGTGTGGCTTTGAAGTTCAGTGCGTGTTCTGGGCTGCTGCCCTTCTCCAGCTGCCTGAGAGATGTCTGTCCTGAGGGGTTAGCTCAGGCTGTTAGGCCAGATCTGCAGCAGCTCATATATTACCTTAGGGAGTACTCTTTGGATGCCAGGAGTTGATCGTGTGTTACCAAATTGTGCCTTAGCCAAGATACCTCACTGCTGAGCCTTGTGCCCTAATGAACACCAGCATGAGCCTGTGCTGGCGTGAGGGCTGCAGTCCCACGCTGCACTTCAGCTACAGCGTGGCCACGTCAGCGGAGGTTTGGAACGGGGGCCTGACCTTGCTTTTGTTGCCCACTGCCATGCACAGCGAACGTGCTCCCAGGTGGAGAGCTCGCTGGGGCTGAGCTGACCTGGACCTGAGCTCACTGCTGCTGGAGCTGCTGACATGCTTGGCTGAATACCCCCTCACTGTCTGCTGCCAGTAACTTCCAGCATAACCTCAGGCTAAACAGCTACAAGGAGAGGCTTGTGGCTCCTGTGGACAGACAGCAACAACATGGCAGAAGCCTGAAAAATAAATGCCTTGTTTCTCTCAGGGAAGATGATCCTGGTCTTGTTTCTAAGCAATAAAATCTTCTCGGTGTTCTCCTCCACCAGAGGGTGCCAGCGATTGATAAACCACCAGCCTTGGCAGCCTGCAAGATTGCAGAGATCCTTGTGTTCCCAGGGCGTCCGAGGAGAAGAGCGGAAGGCACACAGCTGATAAAACTGGCTTTTATCTTCAGCTCCCTCGCTGGAAGGAGAGCTACTGCATGTTCATCAGGGCTGAACACGAAGCCGCCGTGCAGGCACGGAGACATTTAAGAGGAACAGGCAAATTTTGCTACCTTTTTTTTTCCTTTCAGTCGTCAAGAAGGAGCAAAGATAGGCAACACCAAGCTGGAGCTTGTTTTGTCTTGCATGATGTCAGCATATGTATTACACGGATTTCAACTACAAAACCAGCAGTGCAGTCCCCTTGTTTTCAGATCAGGCCATCAGGCCTCTCCTTAGAGTCCCACGAAATGTAACAAGGTTCAACACGTGAATTACAGGTCACCATTTGGTGGTGTATCTTCATTCTCCACATCTGGGCTGAGCGTGCAGAAAGAGCCATGCAGTGTGGGATGAGTCCATCCCTCGTTGCCCATTCAAACGTGATGAGTGCTTACCGATGCTAAACGAATGCTGTACTCCTGGATGAGATTTTATTTGTTTATTTTACAAAGACTCTTCTCAGAGTATAGTTCCACTTCGGTATCATAACAAATCCGTGAGATCTGCTGTATGTTCGGCAGAAACAACCTGCTGCACAGACAGGCTGGTGGGATGTGGAGCAGGAGGACATGGCAGAGACAAATGGCACGGTAAGACTAGAGAACCAGTCTTCAGCTGCTCAAGTGAGCCATATGTCATGTATGAATTAATCTTTTAGTCTCAGCTGGGTGACATTTTCCCAAATGCAGAAGTGTCACCAGATGGAAGGAGTCGTCGTGACTGGCACCCTCCCCAGAAGAGGATGTTGCCAGTAAGGGCTGGTGACGCGTCAGGTCAGGACGGTGCTGCAGGGCTGAGCCCTGAGGCTGAAATAAGGGCTGCTGCAAGTCAGGGCTGCGTTTGCAGAACAGTGCAGGGGCAGTTTGTCTTCTGCCTCTGACACAGAGCATGTCCTGAACACATTACTAAAAAATGTTGATGTCATTTCTGACACAAACAGCTGGTGTGTAAATCTTCAGTTCTGCCAATTCTTTCGATTTAGGTGGTTGAACTGAACTCAAGGCTTTTCGTTCCAATAACTGTTCCAATAAACATACAGTTGATAATTTGTCTCACGATGGAACCCCAGAGTGGACCTCAGTCATTTGCTTTATTCTCTTCATATTGTCCCTAAAGTCAGAGGAGCCAGAAGCAGAAAAGCGTCCCCCCATTTCAGAGTGGACCCAGTGGGTCCTGTTCTAGATGTGTGCCTGGCTGGGGGCTGGCACCCCCGCAGGCAACTGCGATGGCCCCAGCAATGTTTGGTAGCCTGAACTAACTCCTTGGCTGTACGGAAAAGAAAATTGTATTCAAATCCAGCTAACTCTGAACAAAAGAGATCTGGTAGGGCATCTTTCCAGCACACCGTTGTTTCTTGCGGCGTGCTGCCTAGCGCTCTGTTAGTAATCCCAGGCATGACAGATGAAGTTTGATATGCACAATGACTGAGAAAAATTGCTGGTTGTCAGAACATCAGCAGCCAACACAAAAGCTACATTTACTGCTTTCCAAATTGCAGTGTAATATTAGTTATTGGTAAACCTAGTGCGGCCCACCTGATACTCTCTGGGAAACACAGCTAATGGCCCTGTGGAAGGAGGGCAGCTCAGCGCACTGATCATGCATATTGAACTGTCAGCGTGGCACGCTGATGTATGGCTGTACCCTGTTTCTTAAGAACTGATGTTCTTCCTCTCGGTCTTAAAATAGCTCTGGTTTGAGGTCTTCTAGCCAAAAACAATCAACAGATAAAATCCAAAACCACACATATTAGAAAATTAAGATGTAAGTGGAGAGTACATGGAGGGCAAGAAATTACTGACAGTAAAGGAAATAATAGAAGCACTAAAGGGAATGTACTCCATTTGTGACCAAGAAGAAACACAAAATCAGATGCTTATTCTGTTTGCATGGATGAATGGCAGAACTGGAGACACAAGCATGACAAACACATTAAACAGAATAAATTCAGGTAACTGGCTACTTTGGTTACTAAATTCTTTTGTTTCCTTAAGAGGATTTGAAGAACTCAGAAAGCTGCCTAGAAGAAAAGCAATACAGCTCACTACGTAACAAATTTTTTTTTTTTTTTTTTTTAGAATAAAGAAAAACTTTAAAAAGAAAGGAGAAAGGACTTCAGAATTCCTCAGATGTATAATGTCTTCAGGAGAAATGGTGATAAAATTCTGAGCGATACAGACAGTTTCATTTGGGGACTCTCAATGAAAGGAGTGGCATCTGAAATATATAGATAACTCATTTTGGTCAGCATTTATGTAGGCAAAAGTAACTTTCAGGCTTCCACTTGGAAAAGAAGGAATAACATGCAGTAAGGTCATGGCTATGCAAATAGCTGCGGTTTAGTGATAACTCAGTATAAATTGTTTTACAGATTTAGTTATCCCCATGCTGGGATGTTTCAGTCAGATTGCAAAAGCACTGCTGGAGAAACTATGGGAAGGAAGATCATTTAGAATCTCTTTTGCAATCTTGTACACAAATAGCCTAGGCAGACTAAAACTTTTGCTCAGTAAAGTATTTTGTTTAAAGCTAAAAAATACAGAGCATGCAAAGCAGCAGCTGCAAAAATTGTATGAACTCTGAAGAAGAACTCTACCTTTAAGTGTTCAGGCTAAATTTTATGGTATGCATCTTGTTAAAGTAAAGAAGCAAGGACTCATTTTTGTAGCTCTTTCTCCGTGTTCCATTCTGTTTGCCTAGGCAGGGATCTAACACATCCATCCCACTGTTAATGCCGTGATCACGGATGTGAATCCGCACCTCATGTCTGATGTTTTGGCCACGGGAAGTCACCGGCACTCCTGCCTGCTCACAAGATTAGCTCGGCAAGGAAATAGTAAATCGTGGGATACCTGTGCCAAAGTCCCTGAGTGGAACCTTCTGTGCATCTGCTGTGCTTCCATTCTGAATTTTCATCAGGGCTATTTACGATTAAAGTGTGGGAAAAGTGAGAAAGGGGGATTGTTAGCGTTTGTTTTCTGGGAGCATAAGTACCAACCAGTCCTTGGGGCCTGGAATGGCATTATCCAGGGGCCCCAAGGTTCTGCTCATGGGTGGGTGACGCAACAGCCTCTCCAAACTGATCTGCCACCTTCAGCTGAGCATGGCAGCACCAGGCCAGCAGGGCTGGCAGATAGCAGTGCAGACCTGCATCTGATAAATGCTTTTCATTCCCGTTTCCAGTGACTCTACGGGTGTGAGGCAGCTGGCTGCTGCTTTCTTCACCACGCACGTTGTTTCAGCGACGGGCACAAATGAGGCACAGGCCTTATTTAAAGGCCTGTGCTTCTGTACACTGTGGGCTTTATTTCTGCTTGCTGGTAGCTGAGAGCACAAAAAGTTTCTGGATGAATTTCCCTCTGTCAAGTTTGCTTCTAGATTGTCCTTAAAGGAGCAGACAACCACATATTATTTTTCCAGTTCACTGTAGAGGAACATTCAGGCTTCATCTACCTACATACCAGCTTTAACACTCAGTGCTAAGCTTCATCCCTGGACAATATTATCCAGCAGGCTGATGGATGCCGTACACCATTCTTCACTGCTGCTTTTCCTCCACTGCTTTCCAACGGAAGCAATCTTACAACACCTAAGTTAAAGAGATGACTTTGAAGAGACTCCAGTCCCTGCAGCAGCCCCAAAATTAAGAGAACTGGAGCCATTGTTGTGTCTAGTGCTGGGGAATCTGCTGTTCTTAAGAATATATATATATTTTTTCCTTCCCTATGCTTTAATCCTTCACCACTATTTTTTCCAGCTTATTTCTGGAGGCAATTTTGGCCCTTTCAGTAGTAAACAGAGATAGCAGAGAAGCTCTGGGCTAATCTAACAAAGCACGATGCAACTTAGAGTCAGCGCACACTGGGACAGGCAGACACGGCTCATGAACAGCTGACTTCAGACAGGTAAGGAATCGCTGCTGGACAGATGTTTGAGTTGGCTGTTGTCTGTGACACATACATGTGTAAATTCATAGAATCACAGCATGCTTTGGGTTGGAAGGGGCCATCTAGTTCTAACTTCTCTGCCACGGGCAAGGCTGCCTTTGTCAGGTCAGGCTGCCCAGGGCCCACCCAGCCTGGCCTTGGGCACCCCCAGGGATGGGGCACCCACAGCTGCTCTGGGCAGCCTGGGCCAGGGCCTCACCGCCTCTGGGTACAGAATTTCCTCCTCACATCTGACCCAAATCTCCCCTCTTTTAAACCCATTATATTAGAATCACAGAATCACAGAATCGTTTGATTTGGAAGGGACCTTTAAGAGTCATCTAGTACAAAACTATTAATTTGCCTTCCCTTGAAGTTTGCCATTGTCCCTATAATTAGGGACAATGAGTTCACCAGACTATATTATACTTTATGTGCATAAGTATAGAGTCATCTTGCTGCCATTTGCTGTCACCCAGTGTGTTTAGGCACTCCACACACTGCTGAAGACAAATAACCTGCAATTGTTCATCTTTGTTCCCTAGGGTGCTTTCGCTGACAATGGGATGACTCAGCTCGGTAATGTTGACTAGATGTTGACATGATTTCACAATAAAATAATCATTTATTTTTTTTTTTATTGTTTAAAAAGGGCAAATTTATGCAGCCACTTGGAAGAAAAAAAGTAAAGAGCAGCCTAAAATTCCTTTTATTTCCAGTGGGGAATGAAGCATGAATAAGATGATTAGAACTGTCATTAAAGAACAGAATCAAATACAAAGATACGCACAGTATAAAGAAGGAGGCTGTTGGGGAAGCAGTGTAGAACAATCCTAAAGTACTTTTTCCTCTATAAGCCCTAGGAACAACCCCACTCAATCTCAGCTCCAGCAAAAAGCCATCTCCAAAAGCTCCCCTGTTTACACTTAAATAAAAGCTGGGCCAGAGGAAAAGGTCTAGCTAACTTTTTCACCTAAAAAGATACCACATCCGTGGTGCATACATAAATGCTGAAGTTTGAGCTTCATTACAACTGGGAAAAAACAATCTTCTAAGTATGACAGGGCAAAACCCCAGAGGAGATTCTGTCAGCAGCCAAGTAAAGCTTGAGTTTGGCTCCAGTCCTGAATTATATCCGTTCCTATCATTGGCCAAACACCATCTCCAGTCTCCAGATGCTGCCAACATCCTAATATCATAGAGCATTTAAGCACCATCCCTACTCTCCTTCCCTGTATTATACAGTTCTTGGCATGTTTTCAATAGCTTTCCTAAAGCCACTTCCAAATTCACTTTGATAGCTTTCAACAGCTTGCTGAGAGGCAGATAATCCACCCTTTGTCACCACGGATCGAGTTCTGCCTCGGAAAAAGAACAACTCCATTGCATCAGAGAGAAATAGTTAGGAATAAATTTGCCACCGCTAACAAGCTTGGCTGGGTCAGAGCTTTGTGTCCTGGAACAAAAAAAAAGAGTTTAAGGCCCTGAAACATGCTAGTTTTGCAAAGAGTGTTCTACTCAGTTTCTCTGCCATACATACTTTAATGCAGAAGATCACTTTTGTTTTCCTAGATCATGTCTTTTACCAGAGGAAAAGTACCTGCCAGGTACCCATAAGGTACCTGCTCTGCTTTGGACCTGATTCAACACCATTTCTTCACTTCTGTGTAAGAGCTCCTGGTGCTTTTTCCCCCATATGTTTCCAGATGTAGCAAGACAGCCAGCCAAATCCAGCCCTTAGCTAACCCTGCACTGTGCCAAGGGGAAGACAGCCATTCCCAGCTCTCAGTCATTGATTTGCTCATTCAGAGCTTTATTAAAAATGGGAGCCCAATCTACAATGGAAGCTCTATTTCAAAAAAAGAAAAAAAAAGAAATAAAAGTTCCAGGAAACAGCTTTCTTCTCTTTCCTACTTGACAGCAGGGAGAATAGCTCTGTGTCCTTAGGGAAGCCCAGGATCTGTGAGTCTGAGGGGTTTACTCTTCACAAACACCGATAGACACAGAGCGCAACATTTATCTACAGAGATTTCTTTGAAACTGTAAACACATCTGCTTTGGCCTTGCTCAGACTTCTCTCGTGGTCCCATTCCATAAGTGTTCATGCAAGTGAGTTCTCAGTAACCTAGCTCTTTGCAAAAGTCAGATTTATATCCACAGTGCCAAGCCTGTGCAGGAAATAAACTTCATATGAGCATGTTTTGTTAGAAGGATGATCTACTCAGGAAGCAGAAACAATGCCACTTCATGATCAGGCTGTTCAAAAACAAGAGCTGCAGCTCAAATCACAAGGGAATAACCAAGAAGAATCTTGTAGAATAATTCTGTAAACACCATGCATACGAGAAAAATCACAATCTGCTCCCAGCTATTGAGAAGGAAAGAGAAGAAACTTCATTGTATGAACTATTTGTTACGAAATCATTCAGTTCAGTTCCAAGAGCAACAAATCAGATCAAAATATGTGTTCATCAGTTCGCTTCCTAAACTCTGCTGGAAGTGGGCATAAGTGTCAGGCAATTTCATCAAGGGTTGTTATGATGGCATTTTGTTTTCCTTCCATTAAAAACATCTAGCCACAGCAACTGTAAGGGGAAAAAAACACCCACTCAAGTCAACATTTCCTTCCCTCACGTCTCTGTAGTGATTTTCCATCCCTGCAAGTGATGCTTTAACTAACTAAAAAAGCTTCACAAACCCCTGTGACTTTAAGCAGCTATGAGGTTCTTCCCCACAGCCCCATCACAGCACGACTAGCGGATTATTCATCTAAAGCAAAGCAGCACAACTGGGGACACCTGAGCTGCTGCATTTCATTGTGCTGAACTGGATGGAGGAGAGGGGTGGTCCCTGCACGCGGATTGCTCGATGCCTGTTTGTGGCTGCAACTTACTCTGAGGTGCAAAACCTTTTGAAAGAGCTATCGGGGGCGACACTGGATTTTTGAATTGCTTCAGCACATGTTGTGCTTTGTGCTGTGACTCCTTTGGTAGTAACAAGCTAACTGTGATGAGCTAACTGTGTTTCTGCAAGCATAGCTCTGGATGTCCTGTGACATGGAAGACGTAACTGCACCACAGCATCAGCAGCCACGTACTGGCAGCCACTGCACTTGACCAAAGCAGACGGCACTGTGAAAGTCACTGCTGTCAGGGAATGCCAGCAGATACAGTTTTAAGAAATGGCACAGATTTTTCCCATGGGGTATTTTCCAAACAGGTGGGGGAAACCCATTAGTTGCACTCTCCTGGGTCTCCTAGCGTAGTCTGTAACAATTACAGTAAAGCTGCAACTCATCGCAGAAGGATCAAAACTCACTTTAAAAAATTCCACTGAAGAGCTCTTTAGAATAAGGGTAGCTCCAAAGCTTAAGTGAAGTCCGTAGGAGCCCATACCCACTTCTGCTTTCATGCTCCTCAGCAGCCTCATAGTCCCTGAAATAAGCTACTTGTACATTTTTCTTCCCCAGGAAGATACTTCAGAATCTATTTGTGACAGTCAAAATTCTAAAATATGGGAGAAAATCTGTACTCCCTAAGGCTATTTCTTGTGACAGCTATTTTTCGAGTATCATTAAAGTAAGAAAAACAAACTGATGGCCAGCTTCATGCCAGGTGTCACGCAGCTGACCTTTAGCATCAGCACACCATGGACTTGGCCCCAGCACGTACATTATGCTCTCTCTTTTCAAAGTGACAGAATCCAGCATCTCGGTAGGACTGTGTGCACAGCGTCTGGAACGGGTTGTTTATTGGTATCTGAGAGCGTCATCTGGCTGTATGCTTGGCACCATTCTCCTTTTAACACTTGTGAATGAGGCTCCCTTTGTGAAGCCATATTCTAGGAGCTCAGCAGCATGTTTCTCAATCGTGAGCGCTCACCAGCCTCAGGAGCTCAGTTTTGCTCCGCACTTTCCCCATGGCTCTGTCTATTACTTGAGAAAGTCTCCCTGGTGGAAGTCAGCACCCTTTATTCCTGCTCAAAAGTGATCTCTGTGGCATAATAATTGAGAGCAGGTTGTGAGGGCGATAGTAGTGTATCTGTTACTCATGTTTCTGCTCAGCTGAACGTGCTTATTTCTTCCCTCCTTTGTTACTTTTTGCCTTCTGTGTGTGAACTTTGTTTTGGGAAGAGGTAGAAGAGGCACTGCTATTACATTTGTACATTGTGCTGCACTGCAGAGTTCCTTTCAACGTTCCTCACCCAGTGTGTTATTAGCGTTGCAAATTACCATCATCCTTCTGCAAGCCTTATGAGAAGCTACAGGGAAAAAACTGTTTGGGATTGACGTGCAGTGCAGATGCAAAGACCTAACTGACAAGAGGTGATTGGAAATGAGCAACCACCATAATCGTGAAAGCAACTAAAATAGTACCACAGATGAATCTGGTACATGATATTTTCCTCCAACCTTTGTTGTCCTTCTCTTTTTCCTCCTTCTCTTATTGCCATTGTGACTCAGGGACAGAGAAAGACAAATCTGTTGGGATTTCTGTGTGTTTTCCAACGGTATCGCCGGGAGTTCTGTTGCAAGCACTGGTGCTGCCTTTTAGCACCTTTCTTTGAGTCATGTCTGAATGAGCTTGCATAGATGTGTGGTTAGAAAAGCAATGAGGACATTGAGAAATATAGCCCCTTTCCAATTTTATAACATGCTTTCTTGGATATTGGCTTTTCGTTAGTAATTTTTTTTTTTTTTACTCAGTTTATTGCCTGTGAACATGATGCAATAACTACAGTGGTCCTAACATCTAGCTCTTGTACGCGGAGGGTCAGCAATCCCTCCGGCAGCTGACCAGAGCAGGCACGTGCTGTACTTTTTACCACATGCTCCTGGATGTGCTTAGCCAGCCAGCTGCAGCAGCGAAGCCTGCACGCAGGGTGATCAGAGCACCCGCGTGCCTCACCTTACCCGGCAGCGAAGCAGCATGCCCTTATCTAAGCAGGAGCAATGGTCAGAGGGGCTTGCTGCTGTGTGTGCTCGAAAAGCGCTGAGGCTGGGCTCCATGCGGTGTGCCATGGCCTGCAGACGGAGCAACGTGGGAATATCTGCGCTGTCTCCTTTCTCCTCCTGGTGTTATCTCCAGCGGTTCTTTAACCGACACCTTTCTTACAGGGATCCGCAACAAAGACGTTTCTGCTTGTCACGCTGGCAACACCTGTTTGGCAGCAATTAGAAAATGTAAATGATCAGGCCTGATGGAAGGTCATCTTCCTGGATTTCCCAGCAAATTGAGGGTTTGGATTGCTGTGAACACCGGGGGGAACTGCTGTCCTCAGGTTTGCAAAACATCATGAATATTCATCGCAGAGGCTGCAGCAGGTTACAATTAAGGTTGACTGCAATTACAGCAGTTGCTAGGGGTTGAGCCTGGCTTATCCACAGGAGCCAGCGTCACGCTTTGAATTTAAAGCAGATGGAGCAAGCATCACGGTTTTGTTGGGTGCTTAAGTGTTAGCAGGGGCCAGACCAGCCCCGCGCCCTTCGCCCCCCGTGAGCCTGGGGCCGCCGGGCTGCAGCAGCCGCACCAGGCCGCGCTCCGCCTCGGGCCTTGCCCTCACCCAACATGGCGGCCGCGGCGCCGC
>VXAV01008515.1:143584-170499 GCA_013399715.1 Alectura lathami
ACCCGCTGCCCGCATCCCTTCCTCGGTCGGCTCGGCTCGGCTCGGCTCGGCTCCTCGCAGGCTGCTGGGTCGGGCCGCGGGGCGGCGGGGGCCTCCCTCGGGGCTCGGTGTAGAGCTGGGTTCTTGACGCGTGTTGCGTTTCGCGAGTCGTGGAAGCGTTAAGGTTGGAAGAGGCCTCTGGCGTCGGCCCGTCCAGCCGTCGGAACTGCGTTTTGCTTGAGGGACGGCGGGGTTTGGTTCGCCCTGAGGTAAAATCCCCCGTAAAGCCCCTCGGGGGACGGCGGGCTTCCGCCGGGGCGGGCGGGACTGGCTGCCCCCGGTGTCAAAACAAATAAAAACAAAAATCCCCGTGCTTCTTCTCTGCTGCTTCTGAATGCTCCGCTTGCCGGGAGGGAAAGGCCCCAGGTCCTTGCTGCTCAGCGGCCGGTGAGGGCCTGGTGCATCGGCGATGGAGGAGGTGTCTGTCCTCTCCGCTGGCTCAGAGCACGGGCGGTGCTGGAATGAGGGCTTGTGAGCGGGTTCTCTGTGTACTCTGTGGTCATAAACCAGCAAACTTTCCTTGAAGGCAAATAAGGATGTGGTCATCCCCAGTTAACTTGTGTCAGGAGATAAGCGTCATGCTGGCAAAACTGCTCCTGTGCAACGCAGGCCGGGTGCGAAGCGATGTTTGCAGTGAAGATAAATGCTGGCTGGCTGCTGGGGCCTGGCTCTGAAGCTGTGTCCTGTGTGCATGGTGTCTGTTAGCACCACAGGGTGTTCCCTTCGAGCTGGCTGTACAAACGAATGAAAAGCTTCCCAGTTTTCCAGTTAGAGAAAAGTTATTGTCAAGGCTGGATTAATTTCAGTAAGTGACGTGTTTTTGTTTTCCTTTAAGGGGCATATATTCTTCTGTGAGCCTTTTGATTGTCTAAGAGGTCACTGCCACATCTGGGAGGTTTAAAAGTCCTTCATCCTGTGTTTTGGTATCTCGTGCTGCATCTGATTGTTGGAGAGGAACCTTTCCCTAAGGGCACTGGTCAGAAAGTGTCCAAGTATGGTTCTTGTGAGCATTGTGTGTAGCAAAGCGGAGAGACCCCCCACTATATGTGAATCAGGACGTAGGTTTGAGCTGAATACAGTGGAAGAGAAGTTCTGGGAATGACAACTAAAAGTGCTTGCTTCAAGCAGCTGTCTTGCCCAGCAGTTTATTGTTTGATGCTGCAGTGTCGCTGAGGCTCACAGTTGCTGTATCTTGTTTTATTCTCTGAGATGCTGAGTCTGGGAAGCTCCTTACTGATGTTGCCGGAGGGGCTTTGCTCTCCCTGCTTGTCTGTAGTGATCTGAAAAAAAGCAGATGTAGGCACTGAAAAACGTGGTGTGGAAGGAAGATGTAGAGCTGAGACCCCTGGGCTTCAAGTTTGTTTGTTTTCCACGATTTCTCTCAGACCAATGACTCTGTAAGGAGGTTTGTGTGTTCAATGCACAGAACTAACTTACTGTATGCTGTTACGCTGTGCATTTTCTTTGTCCTTCCATTTTTTTCAATATTTTTGCTTTTTGCTTTAGAATGAAAGAGAACTTCCATTATTAACAAGCAAATCGGCCAGGAGAAAAATAATACAAATGTTTTTTAAATTAATATTTTTGGCTGCACTGATGTTCCTTAAAACATGTCTTTAATTAGCTCAGTGTGGTTTATGAAGTGTGTTACAGCAAGCAGCTACCAGCGTGTTTTGTAGGGGCTGAGCAGCTGGAAGTCAGACCAGCAATACTTTGATCATACTAAACATGGGTTTAGTATGATCTTCGTCTTTTCTTTTGCAAAAGACGAGTAGCGTCTTTTCTTTTGCAATTCGTTGTTGCCTTACTATTTCTGCAACCTTGCACAACAATAAACTTTGATCATCTAGGCTACAAATCCAGGAATCCTTTTATTCGCACTGGTGCTAAATCTTGGCAGTTTGTTCAACCTTTTTGACTTTCAAATTATTTTTCCAGCTATTAACTTATGCTGTAAACCTGGGTGGATTTTACTGGGGGAACAGAATTCTGATGTTTTTCTCTTTCTCCCTGAGTTGTGTTTTAGCAGCGGTGTGATTGTGGTTCAGCAAACATTTAGGATTTCTTTGATCTAGGCTAAATTTACTTTTTAACCCTCCGCTTGTATTGCAGGTTGAAAATGTGAAATTGCTGGATCGCTACACAAATAGGAAGGCAGCAAGTGGGACGTTGTACCTGACAGCTACCCACCTCATCTACGTAGATGCTTCTGCTGAAGTCAGAAAAGAGACATGGGTATGTGTGGTACCCGGAGCCTGTTGAATACAAGTATAAAAAGATCTTGTATCCCATAATCAGTATGAACATTTCTGTGAATTCCCAAGTTGTAGTAGTCTTTGATAGCGTTTTGATACCAGACGTTTAACAGAAATGCTCTTCTGGGCGGAAATGAACCCAATGATGAAGTGACCTGACAGAGAGGGTTCCAGGAACAGAATGAACTTCTGTGCTTTCCTACCTCAAGCTCAGTAGATGAAACCACCAAAGCTGAATTTACAGGCTTTAGAAGTGCAAAGTTAGCACTGAAATTAGCAACCCTTGTTATTTTGTCATTCCCATTTTATAACTGTGTTGCATATGGGAGTGGAGGAGAAGCAAAGGGAAGAGAATTTGGCTCCTCTTAGAACCAGGTAAACACAGTTACTTATCAGTCTCTAAAAATACTTTGTCTGTGTTTTTTTTTTTTCCAGTCTGGCTCATGGTTGCCTAGCCTTTGGGTACACAGTCTAGATGTTTATTGTGTTTGCTTGATAAGTATCACAAATAAAGTCATTTTCTGCTGGTAGGATTGAGTTAGATGCAGTAAGTGTATTGCAAAGTTTTCCTGCCTGCGTGTACGGCTCGTGGCCTTGTTAGTGGTGTCTGAAAGGTTCTGACCATCTCCTGTTTTCTAGATCCTGCACCACCATATTGCAACGGTAGAAAAACTGCCTCTGACCACGGCTGGATGCCCACTCCTTATCCACTGCAAGAACTTCCACGTGGCCCACTTTGTTATCGGGCAGGAACGTGACTGTCACGAGGTGTACACCTCCTTGCTTAAACTTTCACAACCAGGTATTTGGGACAGCCTGCCTCTAAAGCTGTTGAAATGCAGTGAGCTGGGGGGCTCGTCTGAGTGCCTGAGAGCTTTGCCTGTCACGCTGTTGGTTTTGCTGTGTCAGCACAGGAGGAGAGGGTGTAAGAGCAGAACCTGCTTCCGCTGCCAGTGATGGTTTGTGTGGGCTGCCACAGTGTATACATTGCTCCCCTGTGCACTCAGCCATTGGCTTCTAAACTAAGCACGCGTCTGGCAGTGGAACTGAGGTGGTCTGCGGTGAAGAGCTTCTGCAGAGCTGTGCAGTTGATTTGTCAGGCTGTAGCATGCGTGCCGGGTGTCAGTCCTGGTCGCTGTTGTCATTTCTGTGACTGGGCTCGCGGCTGTGCATGGCTCTGCCCTTGCCAGCTGAGCCAGATGTCCACAGAATTCAGGATCCCACAAAGCTGCAATGTTGTCTTTGCTGCCCAGTAGCACGTTTAGATAACTCTTAGGTGTTTATCTCTTTTCAGTTGTGAAACTCTGTGCTTCACACTGTTGCCCTGTCTTGGAGTCAGTCTTAAAGCAGATGCAAAGCATCCCCGATGTCTCTGGTCTCTCCTGGCCTCAGCTCATGCGAGAACCTTCAGGCCCTTTGTTCTCCTTGCAGGACAGCATTCCCCAGGGCTTCCGACCTGGCTTCCATCCACAGCAGCTTCTGTTTCCCTTAGTGAACTGGTATTTAGAGCCTTGCGTTATCGTAAGGATGCCGTTTGATATAGCATTTTTTAATTTTAGCACACAGAGGAAGGGAGTTGATAGCAACCATCTGCCTCATGCTGGCCATCACTCGGGGCTCGAACAGGAGTGCTGTGGTAGAAAGGTTTTTACTGAGTTTGGCTTTGAGCTGCTCATTGGAATTACAACTTATGTCTGTTCCCATCATCTTCCCTGTGCCCTGAGCTGTGTAGTTTTCTTGCTGAGGAAGCTTTAACTTCAGTGCTGTATCTGGCAGATTTCTGGTGTTGTGTTTTAAAGCTGTCAGTGTCTGAAAGTCAGACACTTCTGTGGGAGCAGTCGCTGCAGGAGATCCCATCAGTCAGTTTCTTTCCTCTTGTGTTTTTTTTTTTGTGTAATGTGCTGTAGCTCTTTGTTCTATTTACGGATTTTTAATAGTTCTTTGGTTTGAATGTTCTGTGTGTAAGCTGCCTTCTTACTATTTGTCAGAGCATGCAATTCTTTCTGGTTTGCTCGTGTGACTGACAGTTGTGGGTGACCTGGCTCCGTTATCAGACTCCGACAGGTTGCACTCTCTGGAGAGCTTGCTGCCTTGGCAATCATCTGCATGAGTTACTGGATGGATTTGCATTTTCTGAAGAGAGTGAAGGAAGTTGGCAGGGTGGGGATGGAGGGGGGAAGAAGTTATCGTTTGTCAGACACAGCCTGGAGCTTTTGTTGGGCTGCCAGCAATGCTCAGGACATCTCTCAAGCATTCCATGCATCCCAGAATTCACTATTGAATGATGAACTTGAAGATGTGCAAGAGTTTCTTTATGAACTCTTCACAGAAAAGATATCTCTTACTGTATATTTTCATTTCTGGACTAGTTCTTACAGTATCTGTCTCTTATGGCATGCATATTGTAGAAAATTTTGTAATTTTTTCATGAAGTTACTATTTTGAAGTTTTAGTTTGAACAAAAATGCTTTAGTGCTTTTCCCAACCTGTGGGAAATGAATCCTGGAAATTCCTGAGGGTTTGAACGTGAATTGTTGTCGCTCAGTATTACCCAGAATGAAACCCTATAGCTTTGAGGAACATTAAGGCCCAAACTTAGGTGCTCCATGTGACTCATTCATCTGTGAGTCCTGTTTGGCTTGATAAGGTTAGGAATGTTTTTGATTAACTGTTGAGAAATTCAAGAAATTCCAAATATCCACACTCTTCTGTATAGCACTCAATATTTTGCTAAGGACTCGATCGGTCTGAGTGCTTTGCTTAGGTTAGTAAAACTTACAAAGTGATCTTTGTTGCAGAAGCATAGCTAAGATAGCTTTTATTGAAATATAGTCAACTGTGAAGTGCAGTTGCCCAGTCCTTGGCTTTTATGGAAAAACGTTTCTGGGTTTCCTGGTTGTTCTTGACCGAATAACTTGTAGTCCTTGTATCAGCTGTGGTACGCCTGGAGCTCAGCTGCTTGCACAGTGTGCTCATCCAAGAAACGTCTGTCAGGAAGACGTGTTGACCTCTCTGTAGTTGTTCTCTAACTAGTTAATTTTTTTCTCCTTCCCAGTGAAACCTGAAGAACTTTATGCTTTCTCTTACAATCCTAAAATGTCCAAAGATCACCGCGAGATTGGGTGGAAGCTGATTGACCTGAAAGTAGACTACCAGCGTATGGGAATCCCAAATGACTACTGGGAAATCACGGATCTTAATAAGGACTACGAGGTAATTGTTGTCCAAAGCAGCCATCTGGTGCGGTGTCTCCTCGCTGGGATTAATTATGTTCAGCATCCCCGCTGCTGCAGAAGCGTTGCCCCTGGGGAGGAATGAGCACCCTGGGTTTCAGTGGAAGCAGCAGCTTCCGGATGTGAAGTTGCTGGTAGCGCTGCTGTGAAGGAGCAGAGCTGCACACTCACCTTGGGTTGCTTTGATTCCTCTGGCAAAACACCAGCTCGTTATTTTTCTAGGGAAATGTCAAACTGTCTGCTACAAAAACGTGAAGTACCTTTAGCTGCTTTAGGTGTTTCCAAACCTTGTTCCTCCAGTCTGGTGAGAGGTGTGTGGTGGAGAAATAAATGGCAGCAGTTTGGCTTGATGAGGAACAAGGCAGAGTGGAAAGGGGCTAGGTAAGGAAGGAGAAAACAACAACTGAAGACACTTTTTCTGCTTGCTTGTTTAGATTTCATGCGAAGGAAGGGCTCTTAGTCATCTCAGTTCTAACTAGCTGCTGCTATTTCCTTCCCTTTAAGGTCAGGTTAAGTCTAAACGGCATTAAATGAACGCCTTTTTCAGCCAGTGTACTCAAACTCCTGCTTCGTGCCATTTCCTTTCCTGTTCCCTCTGATGCTGGGCACAGACTTTGTCTGAAAGACAAAGCAAACTGCTCTGAAGAAGATGCCAGTATGTTGTCCTGGATCCTGTGGTTTTCGTTCTCTCCCCACCAGCTGCTTTTTACTGTCATGCTCTGGGTTGAAGAAGTACCTGCCTTGCTGTCAGGAGTGACTGGTGTTTGCCAGTGACCACCTTTGGATGCCTGATCTGAGGTGACACCAGGTGCTTTTTCCAGTAGTTCACTGGGACATCCCCATGTGAGCATCTCAACTCATCAGTCGCTTTGAAGCTTTACTTGCTACTGTGCAACTTCCAATTGACAGTGCTTTACAGTTTCCTCTGGATTTCCAGTTTGCATTTTGAGCTTGTCAAGCTTCAGGTAGAGACTTGGAGAATGTCTTACCTGCCTCTTGAGGAAAAAGCTTGAAGGTGGTTTTCTGAGGATGGTACCCGACTGCTAGAAGATCATTTCTAGTTGAATAGGATTTAGAGGGAACTTTTAAAATATAATTGTTCTTATCTCTTTTTGTGACAAATCAGCAGCTTTGATAAAATCTATGGCTTTAAAGAACTGTTTTTTAAAAAATGTGTGGTATACTATGCAATCCATTTTTTAGGCTTCATTGCCAATTATTTACCGCATTGTTTTATTTTTACCCCTTCCCTTGCCGTCCTCCTAAATGCATTTTAATGGCTTGACACTCCAGCTGTGGTTCCTTTGATGCACTGTGGTGAACAGCCTATTGCTGCTGCTCATAAATGTGAAATCATAAACAAAAGATGAATTTTTCTTGGATCTTGAATTGATAAATAGTAATACCTGGATTTCTTCTCTCTTCTTGCTTCAGGTTTGCAACACCTATCCTCCAGAAATAGTGGTGCCTAAAGCTGCCAGTAAGGCAACAGTCATTGGAAGCTCAAGGTTCAGGAGCAGAGGGCGGATTCCAGTGCTTTCTTACCTGTATAAAGAAAACAATGTTAGTTGTTCCTTGGTGGCGGCCCTGGGGGGAGGGAGGCAAGGGTGCCCCTTCTTGTACAGTCCCCTTCTCTTTAATGGAAAGAAGAAGCTAATTATTGAAGTGTTATATTCTGGTTTGAGAGCTGTACTTCTCTTAAGAGCTCTAGAACTGGGTTGTTTTGAGTCATGGAATAAACTAAATACCAGAGACATGTCCGGTGCTGTGTGAAAAGCACAAGCTCTTCAAGCTTCCTGTCTGGAAATTTTTTATCAGCTGTCAGGAATGCCTTACATGCTTTTTTGTGTATTTCTTGCTTTTTTTTTTTTTTTAATGTACTGTGTAGCCATATTGAATAATGTTTAACATGATGCATGTTAACTCTGCTAAATTTTCTTGCTATTGAAGAGGAAGAACCACCCTGAAATAACTCCCCAAGTGAAGCTTTCAGTTTTGTTCTTTTTTTTTCCCCTCCACTGAAGACCACAATGTAAATTTTTAACTTTGCTGTCTCAGCAATGTTTTAGATGCAGATGTTAGGAAAATGCTGTCACAGTCAAGTTGTTGTTTTCCTGAGGAAGCGTTCCTTGACCTGGGCGACTGTGGAGTTGTGCTGCCAACAGCTGAAATTTTCCTCAAACGTGCCCAAGCGCAGTGCAGTGTGGAATGGTGACAAGAACTGCTGAGCAAAACTGAGGAAAAGGGTGGCTGGGGAAACAGAAGCCAGGTGTCAAAACTGAAAACTACTGGTGTCTGGGGTAGTGGTTATTAGTGGAGCATGGTGGGTTTGAGAACACGGCAGTAAGGGGCTGCTTGGCCTGCTTCTTCAGGGTCTCCAGATTCTGGTGTTGTGAAAAATCCCAGTGGTGTCCATTTAAGAACATTTTTTTCAGTGAGAGAGTGCACGGGACATTGAAACCCAGCAAATCAGGATGTTCTCTTCTGCTTCCAGATTCTCTGCTGCATTGCCCTAAAATGTGAGCTGTTGTGTGTTGCAGGCTGCCATCTGTCGCTGTAGCCAGCCCCTCGCTGGGTTCAGTGCCCGCTGTCTGGAGGATGAACAAATGCTGCAGGCCATCAGAGAGGCCAACCCTGGGAGCCCCTTCATGTATGTTGTAGACACAAGGCCAAAGGTATCTTCATGGGGTTTGTGGCTACTTCTAAAGCCTGCATCTGTGTCAGCAATGCTGTTTCCAGTTAATTTTCACAGCTCTGCTAATGCTTTTCCCTGAAGCATGAAGTTAAACTGTGTCAGTCTGGAGCGATGGGTTCAGAATCAGACTCCTTGTTCTGTGTCCTAATGTGCTGAATGCTCGTGAGTGACAGAGCTGCAGTGTGAAGTGTTGTTAAGGATGATTGTGCTCCTGGGTTGTTCTAGGCTGAGATTTGTGTTAGGGGTGACCTGAAGTGACCAGCAGTCCTGACGCTGGCCGAGACAGCAAACCATTTACCAGTGCCCTTAACGCCCTGAGCAGGAGAGAAGCCTTCAGCATCAGCTGCACGAGGCTGAGGTGCTTTTATCTGCCCACCTGGGCAGAGGTGGGTCTGCATGGAACCTGGTAACAATTGAGAAAGGCAATTTCTCCCTTTTTGCCATTGTAAAAACAGCACTAATGCTCTCTTGGAATTTCATACAGCCAGCTCTTCTGGTTAGCAGCCACTGTCTGGAGCTAGAACTTTGTTGCTGAGGTCTTTATGTAAGAGGTTATTGGACAAAACAAAGTCTGTGATGATCCTGTTCTTGAGGAACTTCAGAAACTAAATCGTATGATTGCCTTGTCATATGGATTGGGAATGTAGGTATAAGCAAATTAAGACACAAGAATTTGCATAGCAAACCATTATTTAAATATAAAGATCTGAAAATGCTCTGACTTCTAGAAGTGACGCACCTGAGGACATGCTTCACTGTTCCGAATTTGGAGTTAACTTACAGAAACTATAAATTTTAGTTAAACTGTGGTGAGGGCAAGGAGGAAAAATCCTTTTGGGAAAGCAGGGAATATTTTACCTGTTGTTTCAAGGTTTCATGCTATTAAAAGACAAAAAATGTTCCACAGAAGTCCCATTTAATCGCACAACAGGCTGTCTGTAGCAATTGCTGCGTCTTTGCTACGGTACAGACAGCTTCTGGTACCATAAATGTTCTGCAGAAACCTATCCTTGATGGCAATTTTGCTATATTTGATGAAAAAGAGCCTTTGTGATCAGCCTCACTTCTGAAGCAGCATGTGATACCCTGGATGGACGGAACTGAAGCACCAGAATTCATCAGTTGTTCCCAAGATGTTCAGACTGTCTCTGAATTCTCTTCCTTCTCCCCTTTCTGTGCAAGACAATCAATACGTGGGGGTTGAGGCACTCTTTTCCTTGTCACCACTACCTTGTTGTGGTAGCTCTTGAACAGCTGGGGATGAGTGTTAAAACAACTGGCAGCAGCTTGTCAGCTTCTTTTTTTGCAGTTCCAGTCAGTTGCTGTATTCTTATTGCTCAACTTCAATGTTTCTGTGTTTCCCTCAGGTGGCTTTATTTCATCTGTGCATGTATGTCTGTGAAAAGCTTTGGAATTCTTACTATTTCTGTACTACCATGTATGTATGTTGCTCTCAAAAATGGCCTTCCTAGTTTTACTTCCGTATACTTCTGTCCAAATCTTTTTACGTAGCTTTGCAGTGCGGACAGACTGCCTTCTTGGGTGGCAGCAGGCCTTGGTGTTGGGCGAGGTTTTGGTAGTGCCAGGCCTAGGGAGTGCTAGCCAGGGTCCTAATGAGTCTCTGCATAGACTAGTGGGCTGGAGATGCTGACATGATTTAGTAAAATGTCTGGAAGTGGTGTATGGGGAGAGGGGGGAAGGACACCCGAGTAGCAGCTGTTGTCCAGTGTGTATTCAGGGAGATTTAAAACAAAGGCTTGCTAGGCAGGCTGCCTTATCTCTGTGTACTGTTTGTTGTTTTTTCTTTGCATCCTGTTCCCTCGTCTTTGACAGTTAAATGCCATGGCCAACCGAGCTGCCGGGAAGGGTTATGAGAACGAGGATAACTATGATAACATCCGCTTTAAATTTATCGGCATAGAAAACATCCATGTGATGCGGAGCAGCTTGCAGAAGCTCCTGGAAGGTGAGTACTGTGCATGCATGTGGCAGCTCTGCTGCCCTTGGCTGCTTTTTGACAGAGCATTTCACTCAGCGTATAAATCCTGTGTGTGCAAATGTGTGTGGACTTGGGTGTTGTGGTGGAAGTAGAAAAACTTATTTCGCTGTTGGAATAGTTTTATTTCAATAGCTGTCCCTCACTGGCTGTTGACGAGATACTTTTCTGGGGTTTGCTTTGTTTAGTTAGACATACTGTTTAACACTGAAATAGTGCAAACTAGAAATAAAACTCTTCCATGGTTTTTCAAAGGCTTAAATGAAAGAGAAATATGTGAGATTATTTTCTGACTTCTTTGACCGAACTTGTTTCGGTTTTAGTACATGAGCCATTGGAGGCTGAGAGGTGAACGAGGCCATATTTACACTGGTGTAATTTTGGGAGAAATTCCACTGAAGGTGCAAGGAGTGCCTTGGATCCAACAAACGTGCTCTGCTAGCTTGCTTCCAGCGCTGTTAACATTCTTGTGCTGGCAGAGGCTGGGAAACAGGTCAGAGTAGGTGCTGTAAATCATTCTCTTTGGTCTATGTGTTTTCTAAAATGTATTTTGAATGACAGCACTTGTGTTATGAGTTCAATATTTCAGTAGCCAGCATAATGGTCAGCGTGCCTCAGCTGCATACCTGATGCTACCAAGAGCCTGGCCAGGCAGCACAGCAGGATCTGTAGGGACCTTGGAGAAGAATGAGGCTGTTCACGACCACGAGGTCAGCCTGGTCACAAGTGCGAGTCCTCAGCTGCCTGCAGCTGGCAGATGCATTTTGTGCTGGAAGAGGAGGCAGAAGAAATACTTGTTCACTTCCATATTCTTCTTGGCCACCAAACTTTAACAGTGATAAAAACCTCTCTCACTGGTGCTTAGGGGCTGTGTGCATTGCTGGGAGTGTTTTCTGTGCTGGCTTTCGGAGTAACATCGGAGTTGCCTTCAAGGTTGCATGTTACTTCTCTGTAAGTTAGAACTCTCCTGCCTTTGGATCTTTAGTGACAGCATGCCAGTGATTGTTAGATGTGTGTGATGGTGATGGATGGTGAAGTAACATCACTAAAAACAAGTTTCTACTGGAGAAAGCTCCACTAGTAGTATTGGTATGCAACCAATAGTTTGTTTCCTTTAGGCAGACCACTGAAGTCTGAGAACAGTAGCCCTTAGGATTAGCTTTACTGCTGTGAAGAGATGATGAAGACGTGGGGAAAAGATGCTGACAGTCTCAGCTGATTCGTTTGTTTGTGTTCTTAGTGTGCGAGACAAAGTCTCCCTCGATGAGCGACTTCCTCACAGGGCTGGAGAACTCGGGCTGGCTGCGGCACATAAAGGCTGTGATGGATGCAAGTGTCTTTCTCGCCAAGGTAAAGCTGTCTGCTGAGCTGCAGGTGAACTTAAAAACATCTGCATATCTGTTAGGGGCCACTCGGGCTGTGAAGTGCTGTCTGGAGGGGGGGAAGCATTCTTCAGGTTGGCCTCATCTCTGACATAAAAGCCTGCAGCTGGGGCGTGTCAGGTTGGCTGCCCAGCCCACTCTTTCCTGGTTGCTTCATGTGAGTAAATGAAGTGTCACTGGGACTGAGGCATGGTACTGCTGGCTGTGTTATAACAAGGGTTATCTGGACTTCGTTACAAATCCTTTGAACTGAGTAGAACCACAGAATGTGAATAAATGAGCTCTGTGAATGCCTCTGTACCCTAAAGCATGTTTAGAAGCGCAGACACTTAGCAACCTTGTGCTCTTAATGCAGCATGCTCATTAATTGTGCTCTAAATGAGGGATTGGGTAGACCAGCCTGTTTTCTCCTGGTTTAATGGTATGCAAGAATTGCTAACTTGTGTTTTTTCAATGCAGTCCTCATTTCTGTAGATTTTCTGAAAAGAATGCAACTTTGCAGGTCAGGCAAAAGAAAAGAGTCAGTGAAGCTCATGGCTCTTCAGTAACAGTAAAGGGGATACAGGCAGCAAGTGACTAGAGTGGTGACCTTCTGTAAATGGTGTCCTTTCTCTTAAAATCGTACAGCACAGCAAGCAAGGAGCTGTTTTGTTTCTTTGTTGCCACCAGTGCAGAGGGAAGGAGGTGATCCATATGGGAGGAAGTCAGGATGAGCTGTTTCAATTTCTCATGAAGTTTCTGCTCCCTGTGTGTCCACTTCTTATCCTTTACTCATCTCTACCACATTTTTCCTCAGAGGAAAGGACTGAAAAATCTTGGCGTTTCAGAAGACGGAGTGTTCTGAGATCAGAGGATCTTTATTTCTTGGCAGTCTCTGTTGCTGAGAGGAGGCATGCTGCAGTGTTTTGGTCTAGTTGGGCTTTCCGATGGGCTGATTGCCCTTTGCCCAGGGATGGTGTGTTTCTGTGGTCCAGATGAGAGATGACGAATTTTCCCCTTGGGTTTTAGGCCAGTCTGGTAAATGCAGACGAAGGGACAGCATTTAATTACAGTTACCAAGCTGGAAAGCTGCTGAACTCTCCTGTCTGGTCTCCTTCACAGGCTGTGAAAGATGAGAAAGCCAGTGTGCTGGTGCACTGCTCCGACGGGTGGGACCGCACAGCGCAGGTCTGCTCCCTGGCTAGCCTCCTTCTAGATCCCTTTTACAGGACTTTTAAAGGCTTCATGGTAAGAACGCAGATGTTGGAATCTCAAAAATAAAAAATACTCCCTGGATTTGAAATGTAAACAAGCCCTAATTAAATGTTTTAGGCCATTTCCTGGAACAAACAGTAGGTGACCTATATAAAAAGAGCTTTGATTCTATAAACAAGCTTTAATTGCTCTGAACAGTGTGGGCACGAAGCAGCGGCGCTTGATTTACAATTCCCAAATCTTTGTTTCCTTGAAAGTCCACAAGAGCTGCTAATGAGACATTTCAGCAAGAGATGAGTGAGTAAAGGAGGCGACTCTGGCAGCAATCCACAAAAAAGTGGTGAAGAAGCTTGTCATGTAAGACTGTGACAGTGAGTGGTCTCTTCTAGGATATTGAACTGGGGAACTCCTGTGTGCAGGGAGATGCGTAACCTGTATGCCACGAAAAATCTGTGCATAGTTCAAGACCTGTTTTAAAGCCATTACACAAGAATTTGGCCATTTGCTTCCACTGCAAGGTTTTTCTTGCATGAAGCCATCACTGCATGAGTACAGTCTGATCTGTGATCTGTCTGGTCTCCTCCTCTTGGTAATTACCCAACAGACAAGCTGCTGCACTTTCTCACGGTTCTTTGAAAGAAACCCTGAGATCAGAACAATGCAAACTTTGCCTCCTTCACTGTCTTGCACTGCTAGGCCTGTTTATTTTGTTGCATGCTGTTTTTTAATCATCACTTCTGCTGGTGGATTATACGCAGCCTTTTAACAATTAAGGTGATAACCAGTGCAACATGTTTATCTGGGCTTCAGTAGTGCTCTGGACAATTCTGTGTGGTGAACATGACTTTGATTAGGATCAGGAACTGTGGCTAAAATGGACAAATTCTTGTCCTCTGACCACACAGCCTGTATGCACAGATTCAGTGGTTATTCCAACAAACCACAAATACAGTGGTTATTCCTTGATGGATGGAACAGAACTGTCAAGAAAGCAAGAGATTGGGGGNTAATAGCGTAATTTTCAAAGAAATCTCATGTGGATTTCTGCCTTCATGTCTCTGGGTGATGATATCAGGAACTGGTATTTATGTGACCTAGCAAGACGCACATTAATGGATTAAACATCAGTCATTTGGTTCCCTGTGATGCATGTTTTTGAGGAAAATGCTGCTTGCTTGAATAAGAAGAATATTTTCTCCAAGTAGCACTAGTCTTGTTTTAGGTAACTTCTGACTCCAGCAGTGGCGTTGTTCTGGTAACTGGATAACTGCTGTGTAAGTCACTGTTACACATCACTTCTGAGGGTATGCTTGGAATGGCAGGGCCAGCAGGTAGCACCTGTTCTCAGCTTTAGGGAGTTACCATTGAGAGCTTCATTTTGCTTTTTCTAAACCAAATCACTTTGTTTTTTTTTTTCCCCAACCTCTGTTTTGAAATGAAGGTCCTAATAGAGAAGGAGTGGATTGCAATGGGCCACAAGTTTTCACACAGGTAAGAGCATGTGACCTTGGGTGTAGTGAGTGGGTCAAGGCTTGATGGTGAAACTTAAACCATGTTCTCAGGCCCGTGTACTCCCTCTAAAAATCTAAATGAGATGATGGAAACCACTGGAGCTGGTGATCTAAAGCCAGTATCCACTGGGGTTGTTTCACCAGTGCTCTTTGAGGGTGTTCTTCTTTTCATTACCTTGTGAAATCATACAGTCTGGAATAAGCTGTTTGAATTGTGAGCATTTTCCTACCTGTCAAATCACATCTAGATTACACAGGGAGTGCTGATGTTTTGGGAAGACATGCTCTTCTGCAATCATTTTCTGGAAGAAAATCTTGGCTAACATTCTTTGGGACTTGCACCAAGTTTAGAGCATAAACTTCAGCCCAACATAGTGCTAAAAATCAGTTTTGACTTGCATTCTCTAGGCAGATATAAAAAGTTGTCATTCCAGTAACTGGTAGCCTGATTCTAGTAAGAATGCTGCCTTGGGGTACTTCTTTATCCATTTGCCATGTGGAAGCTAGGAGTTGAGGTGGTCCAAATGAACACTAAGAGGGACAGTGACAGTGACTCAGTGACAGTGGCTTGTTAGAACTGGGTGCTTTGTTTTCAGTGTGAAACTGGCTCTTCCATTTAAGAGTAAAGCTGTTTCCTTAAAGTATGTCAGGGAAAAATAAGTGATGTGTGTGTGCACCCTAAATCCTTGTGCTGTAGGAGAAGCTATCCAAAGATAAACAGCCATATGGGCTTGTGTATTTCCCTGGATTTCCAGGTGATATCCCTTCTGAGAAAGGGGGGACTCTGCCCTGTGTTACTCCTGTTAAGGACTGTCAGTACAGTACAATAGAGGGTCCTTTCCAAAATCACTGAACTTTTTTTTTCCTGGTTGGATTTTTCTTTTCTGATGGTTTATAATGAACACTGATAGATCTCTGGCTAGACTTCTGCAGAACTAGTAGGGTTTTCCCAGACTTCATCTAAAGCTGTGAAAAGGTGGAGATTTTTGTTTGTTTGTTTTTCCCTGAGTAAATTGCTTATGAGGACTTCATTCTTGCTGTCTGTGTGGGCAAAATCAGGTTCTTGTGGCTGTCACTGCCCATTGTGGCTATGCCTGCACCCTAAATACTGTTGCATCCATAGGCTGTCTCTTGCTGTTCTGTTGGACAGACAGAATCCCACCAACCCCAGCCTTTTTTTTTTTTTTTTTTTTGCCTTCATTGAGGGCTAGTGTTAGTTTCTTACATTAAAGCAGTGGATGTTCTTTGGAGAACATTGCCTTTTTTCCCCTTGTGCTAGCATTTCAAGGATTACTGCTTCACAGTCGCTTCTCATGCTGCTTGGAAATGTTACGCAGGCAATTCCATTGCTGCCTTACCTCTGAGATGATGTTGTGCAACTATTTTCACTCTTACTGAGTGCCCTTGGCGAACAAGTAATGCTCCCTTGATGTTGGACTGTCCTCAGAGGAAGGTGCTGGCCCTGTGTCTGGTGGTTTTGCAGCAGTTAGTGCCTTGCGGTCCAGCCTACCCCTGTGTTTCTGTGATTCAGAGGGTGCTGTAAACCTGGGGCAGGTCTGTGGTGTGCTGATGGGATAGCACCAAAGCGAGGCAGGCAGGTGCTCAGTGGCATTTCTGGATATCTTTTCCCCCACTGCTATGGAGTTTCCAGTCTTTGCATTTGGTGCTAACAAAAGGCCTAGGGAGCTGTTAAGGTTGTGCTAATCCCTGAATGCAAAGCATGAGGTCTAGAAGCACCCAAAGCACTATGAGATTTTGCTGACCCCTTTTGTGTGTGCAAAGGCTCAGTGTTCAGAATTTAATCCCCTGATGGAGGCACACCTCAACCGGCAGTTGTAGGATAAACCATGTGCTTTTTGGCTGCAGAATAATTTCTTACCCTAGTAGTGAAGAACACTTCCCGGTTGTTCAGTGGGTAAGGTGGCTTTTCCTTGGGGGTGACACAGGATTTAACCCTGCTCTGTTTGCATCTCTCCAGGTGTGGCCATTTGGATGGTGACCCGAAAGAAGTGTCCCCTGTCTTCACTCAGTTCATCGAGTGTGTCTGGCAGCTCATGCAGCAGTTCCCTTGTGCGTTTGAGTTCAGCGAGCGTTTCCTTCTTGAAATCCATGATCATGTCTATTCCTGCCAGTTTGGGAACTTCCTTGGGACCTGTCACAAGGAGCGTGAGGATCTGAAGTGAGTTGGCATTGGATGGGGCCAGCAGTCTAGAAACCAAACGGCAGAAAAAGGGCAGGATGTGTGTGTTTGGTGCTACTGTGGTTGTAAATCTGTAGAGTCAAACCCTTCGCAGATTAGGTTATGTCCTGCAGCATGACAAAATTGTAGGTGAGTTCTCTGCCAAAGTCGGATGTTTTAATCTGAACCATAGTAGTAACTTGCAGGTGTTGCTTTGGGACTTGTATTGTCCATCTGAAGTGATCATGTACTCATCAGTGATATGTTTTGTGGTTATGAAATCAATCGGGTACTGCATAAAAATAATCTGCCTTAATTTAACTGCTCAGAACAGCTAGCATTATTAATCTACTTAACGTGATTCTTTTTTTAGTGATTAGATCTAATTTGTAATTGACAGAATCTTTGAGAAGACCCATTCTCTGTGGCCTTTCCTCTTGCAGAAGAAGCAGGAATTAAGAAATCCCTTGTACAGAGGATTTACAGCTTACAAAGAGCTTCAACCAAACACGCTACCTTTTAGCTTCCAGTAAGTTGCTTATTTAAGAAGGGAAGAACAGGGGCATTTGTTTCTTTGTAACAGAGGTTGGTAGTTCCAGTTCACTAAAACACCTTTTCACTGATTACAGTGGCTGCTTTTACTTTTCCCCACCCTCCTCATCCGTAAACTGAGGGCTTTTCTGAATAAATGCAGATGTGGTATTTTTTTTCTTTTGATGTTAATAAAGAGGGCGAGGAAAAGCAGAGAGGGAGAATTTCAGATCTGTAGAGTAACCCGCACACCCACTCCCACTTCTCACTCCTTGCTCTGACAAGATTGGTTGTGAGGGTAGACAGTTGTTAAAGTTCCTTGTTTTGTACTTTTTAATGTAAACTGAGGAAGTCTTCTGAATATGGGTGTGACTGGACTCTGAAATTCAGACTTAAGCAGTGAGGGTGGCTTTCACAAGAAGGGATTTCTTGTTGCAGTGTGTATTTGCTTCCCTGGGTGCTACAGCTGGAGTGGGTAATTCTGCTTTGTTTCTGGCTCCTGTCTATTGCCTGCTGAGAGAGGGATGCGGAAGTGTTTAAGCGCTCTGTTCTGTTACTGGAAGACAAAGGATTTTCATAGAAGCAGGGAGGTGGGGTGAACTCAGGGCTTGGATGCCTTGAGTGAGTCTGCTGCAGAACAAAGTGTATTTTTCGTATTGTAATACCTCCTACTAGCTTTTGTGGATCGTAAGGAAGAAGTACTTAAACCCTCAAAAGTTGTTCTTGGAATTTGTTAAAGCTTTGTGGAAAACTTGTCCTGATGTCAAATTTTGTAGCCAAAGACTGTGGCTTTCTTAAAATCAATTACTAATGTTTGATACTTCTTTTCCCTTAAGCACCATCTAGTTTTCTTGTGATGACCAGTAATGTACAACTGCTGCCTCATTCTCCTTTCTTGCCCTGTTCTGAAGGTTTTGGTGTGGGATGTACAACCGTTTTGACAAAGGAATGCATCCAAAGCAGTGTGTGCTGGATCATCTACTAAGCTGCATGAACCAAAAGATAAAACTAGAGGACAACGCATCTGAACTGGAAAATGTGAGTCCTGATGTCAGTGATACTTAATCATATCATGCCTTTGGCAAACATAACTAGGATTGAACATTGGTGCTGAAAAATGGTTTCAACGTGCAGTGCAGAGCTGGAGAAAATGAGGAGTTAAATGGCACGACTGTAATAAATACCTGCTTTTATCCAAAACCCTGACCCGCTGAAGTTGTTTGGCCAAATGCTGGTGCAGGCTTATGATGTTCTAATCCTCTAAACAAAACAGGTGTTAAATCTGTGTTTCAATTTGATTTGCAGCAAACTTCAGGGATTAGCTGGGGAAGTAAAGGAATGGACTTCCCCACCACCACCCATGAAAATATAAATGCTTTTACAGCTTGCCCTCATGGTTTTTCTTTGTCTTCTCATTTACAAGACATTGAAAAAACTGATTTTGGCAAGTTGTTAAGACAGTGGAATTAAAATGAAAGTTGTACCTGGGTCGTGTAGGCTGAGTTGCCCTCTGGGAGTGGCTCCCTTGGAGCTGAAGTGCTTTGTTGGTGCAGGGGGAGCGTGCACGTTCACCACTGGTGTTGTGTGGTGCTGGAGGGCAGCAGTCGTGTCCAGAACATCCCATTTCTCTCCTTCAAACCCCAGCAGTAAAGTAACAACACGCTGCACAAAGTTCAGTCAATTCTGGTCGGATTCCCCAGAGATGTAGCTTCATATAGATAAAGATATCTGTTCTGGCACAGCAGGAGGAAAGTTGGGGGAGCAAAAAGTGTAGATACTGTTAGCTTTTAAAGTGCTGCAGGTTTTCTTTTTTCCTGTAGTCTCTATGTACAGCTGCATGAAAGGAGAATTGTTTTTTCCTTATGTTCAAGACTTTGCTTGCAATATCCTTTCTATATGTATGTAAAGTATTTGAAAAATACAGCAGTGAGGTAGCTCTTCTCACTGAAATTTTCAGAGGACTGAGTGTCCTTCTCTGGTTTAATGTGAATGCTTAGACATCTAGCTTTATTAACAAGTTAATAAAACAAATTTCTGATGTTTATATATTTAAAAAAAAAAACCCTACCTGGGAATAGATACTTGCATGCATTTCTTTAATCCTCATTTCCAGAGCTAAAAAAGTGGCATTGACACAGGACTGTTACGCTGACAGCTGTTTGGTGCATGCCCTGACATCTGGGAACAGCAGCTTTCATTATTTCTGTAATATCTTTCCGTTTGTGCAGAAACTTCCTTTTCTTGATGGTCCCTTGCCCAGCCAAGCTTGCTCCTCATCGCACGTAGGATGTGCTGCTGCAGAGACACCGACGCTGAACACTCCCCAGGATTACGCAGGGCAGCCACCTCCTGTGTTGACCAACGGTGTCTCAGTGGGAGATGCAGATGTCGTGTCAGACCTGGACCAAAAAAAAGAGGAGAACCTGGCTCACCACCGAGGCTTCCACCTCTGTGCCGCCAGCGGTGTTTTAAACTCTGAAGCTAAGGATGGAAAGCCTCAGCACCACTGATGGGCTCTGAGGGTTGTGTGCAATGAAGCAGGTGCTTGTGGTGGGGCGTGAGGGACCTGTGTCCCCGCAGGGTGCAGACCCCCGGCCACGTCCTGGTGTGTGTGTCTGCGGGGAGCTGCGCTCTCGCTGCAGCGAGCGCAGCCTGCGTTAGGTTTGGTTTGCTTCGTTTTGGGGCTAAAATGAAGACGCATACAGAGCTGCTGAGAAGGTTGTCCTGAGTTACGGTGTAAACCTTACTCTTCAGTCGAAGTATGATGATCAAGGCTGAGAACTGCCTGGCAGTGCTCGTGTTTCAAGCTAAAAGGCTTCAGGGCCAATTAACCTGGAGTTTAGGAACTAATGTGGTGTCCATGACGGGAGTAGGAGATGCAATCCATATGTTCTCAGTGGTGGTGCAGTGTGGTGCAGGGTGGTGCAAGGTTGAATGCCCTTTCAGTTCATCTAAAAGTGAAAAAATCTCTTCTTAGTCGTGAATGAATCTGCATGGACCCTCACCTTGTGGCAGAACTGATTGATTTTTTTGTTGTTGTTTCCTATGCATATTTGTTAAACAAAAAACTGTGCCTTTTTCTGGAGACCATTTTAGTGTCTAGCTGTGCAATGTAGAATTTTTATTATTTTAGTGCAGAGTGTAGTGCTTGGTCATCCTTGTGGTCAGTATTTTTAAAACAAAGTTTTGTATTTGCTGCCAGTTTCCCCAGGATCTGTGCTGAGTTTAGCAGCTTCTTTCTAAGCTGACCGCTGAAGGATAAGCTTTTATGGACTGCATCTGCTGACTGTGAGAGTGTAGCAAGCCACAGAGCCTGTAGCACATGAATTTTTGACAGAAGGAAAATTAGAAATAAGGTAGGAGAAATACTCCGGCTCATGCTGAATCTTTCTCTTGTCTTTTTGATCTTGGTTAAACTGAAGCAAGAGAGTAACTCCCTGTTCTGAGTCGGGATTGGTGGCCTTTCTTCAGATCTGCTGATGAGGCAGTAATTACAGAGGAGGTGTATTCTGTTACTGAGATGAGACATAAATTATTACCTCACATCACCCTTTGAGTGATTATGGTGGATGTTAAAATCATGTGACGCCCTGGAGGTGCTTTATCTGTGTTATCAAGATATGGGGAAAAGAACAGTTTATCTCATAGCATTGAGCTTTGTAATTTTGTGACAAAAGCTGGTGACAAAACATAAATGTGGTGTGACCTGTTACTGGAGCAAGAAGTCATGGCTCATGATTGTGGCTCCATCCTGGACTCGCTTCAGTGTCTGTGCTACTTGGTTCCTTTAATCTGCTGTAATCCCAGCTGGAGACGCTGGTTAAAGTCAAAGATTTAAAGCAGAAATGCGTTCCATTTATTCCATTCCAAAGGTTCATCTCCCCAGGGAAGTGGATGTCCCAGAAAAGCTGTTCCACAATAGCTTTTCAGGCAAATTTCTCCTACAAATGCGTTTAAACTGCACAAAGACTCCCCTTGGTGCAGCTTAATTTCAGTGTGCTTTTTTGCTTTCCTTTGGCTTATGTTGTTTAAATTAGATGCTGCCATCAGGTCTTAAAACCAGTTTTTCTCTTCTAGAAAACAATGTTTTCTCAGTGAGCCCCCCACTCCATTACTCCATTACGGCACCGCAACAGCCATTGTTGGTGTGCTTACAGCCTGACAGGAAATGGCTAGGTGAGCTTCAGTGTTCAAGGCGAACACGTGAAAACACTTTAAAGAAGAGAAGAAACAAAACCTCCCCTGAGTGTATCACTTTGGGTAAGAAATGTTTTATTAAGCATTCCAGAAGACCCAAGTAGGAAGGGCAGTACTGAGAACATAGTTTCTTTAGTGTCTAGAATGAAAAACAAACAAACAAACAAAAAAAGCCCCACACCTTTTTTCTAATGTTGCAGGTTTTTAAATCTTAAAACAAGTGGTATTTAAATCTGTTTTAAAAAGTAGCTGCTTTTAAGGTATGACTGTGCCTGATCTCAAAACTAAGCACAATGAACACTGACCGAGATGTGCTTCAGCAGAAGACTTTCAAAACCTGCTGCATGGGTACATCACATCTGATACTGCATCGTGCAAACAACTGCACATTTCGTTCTGAAGGATGCACGTTTCCAAATGCATCTTTTTTAAATCTCAAGATTATCTGCTGTTGTCTCTTCACTGTTAAGAAGAGATCTGATTAATCTAATCATGCTTAGCATTGAGCTAGATGATCTGCCAGCCCCTGTTCGCGATATCCATGTGTTCCTCAAGCAAAGAGGTTCCACCCACCTGCTCTAGGTACGCAGGATTTGAAATTCTGCTGCAGACTCCCACTGGAAGTGGTGGGGAGATTCCTTCCCTTTGCCTCTTCAGAGTCTACAAGCTCAGTTTCACACCTGCACCTTGCAGTGTGGAGCTCTTCTCAAACTAGTAGATTAACAATCTCTTTTGTAGGTAGTAGAAGAGTAGTGGATAGTATGCACAGCTTCTGAAGTAGAGAACTCCTAAATGGGAAGTGAGACTGAGGCAGGCACTTCTTAGGACCAATTATGCTAAATGTCAACAAGTTTTACGTTTTTTGTAATGAAAATCAGGTAGTTGTAGACAATTCTGGCTGACTACTGAATGCTTCAGACATACCACTGGTTAACCTGTATATAAATACAAACATTTTGCAGGAGGTTTCTACAAATGTTTACATGCTGCCTTGTTTTTTGAGCTAACATAGGTTCTTTTTATTAAAAAAAAAAAAAAACAAACTTATAATAATCTTTGCTTATCCCTAAAATAGGATGCTGACACCTCCACAAATCTTTCTTGACAACAATTTTACTTCAGGTGCACACAACCCTGAAAAGGTTACTCTATACACTGAAAGTGCTTTTGGTAATTCTGCTGCTTTTGACTTCATAACAAATCAATGCATGACTTTATATTTCCAGATGCAAACCCTAGCCCAAAAGAGGGTAGTGCTGTCATCTTAAACCTCCTGGATTTAATGTATACAAACTTGGCCAAAGTCTACAGCATACTGAAAGTCCTTCCTGCTGATGCTGTAAATTGTGCTGGAATACATTTCAGTGTTCCTTGGAATTCCATGAGATGGTTTCAAAACCAATTAGCTTAGCTGGGAGCTCTTTTGTGTTGAAGATGACTTTGTGTTTTCAGACCAAAAAATGAAGAGCTGTTCAACACACTGCAGCATGTCCTCAGGTCTCTGATCAACCTGGGCTGGCTTCCCAGTGGTCTGGTTCCCAGTGCCCTGCTGACAGTGGTGAGTGACTTCATTGTGTGCTCCTTGGAAGTGTTAAAGGAAAATTCAAAAGCTCTGAGGTAGGAACCTTCTTACCTGAGCACCCTAGAGGTGAGAAGTTACTGTAAGTTATTTATTTGGAGCTGTTAACTGAACAATGCAACCTGCTGCTTTCCATTTGGGTTCCTTGGCCAGGGAGGAAAGGAGGATCCTATTTGGGTTCTGCTCGTGTGGAACTCTTCCTTCTCTGGAGCACTTTTTGCTTTACTGAGATCCTCTGTGCTTTCATGGTTGGATTCCTGTGCGTTGTCTTTCTTGCTGTAAATAACTGCAGTACTGCAATGGGCAAGGGCCTGTACTATTATGTTCAAGCTACTTCGAAGTGGAAGAGACACTCACCTGGCTTTATTTCTCAGTGAAGTGTCTTAATGTGAACTTGATGCAGGATTCTCAAATAACTTTGTTTTGCAGCTGTTTTCTGTGGGAGAGCAAATCAAACCAGTACTGTTTGATTGTCTTATGGAGAAAAGGGAACACTTGGTTTGACCACAGATGTTGTAGCTGGCCCTCTTCTATAGCAGAGATGAAGCTGTTTGTTAAAGCCTGTAAGCGTAATTATACTTCGAGCTGTGTTCTGCTCCTGCTCTTAGTGAATGCCTTTCATTTCAGTGCTTCATTTCAGTGGGAAAAATCTTCCCACTGTGTGGGTGCTTGCTGATAGGTGAACCTACCTGGACTGGGTTGGAGAAGGAGAATTGTCTAGGTCTCTGGCAGAATTCAGTAAGCTGCTCAGGTCCTAGTGAGAGATGTGCTGGCAGCTGAAGGTGTGCAGAGCTTCGCAGGATCACTGCCTTCAGTTAGGTCTTGGTGGGTTGCAGGTGGAAATTCTCAGACTGGTCAAGGGCCCAACGGCTGCTGCTTCCATTGGGTTTAGAGATGATGAGCCCTGCAGGCACTGAGAGTGCCTTTGCATCTGACAAACCTGTCACACGTGGGGGAAGCATTTAAAAGCTCTCCTGTCAGGTGCTGCTGCACCTCACTTTCTGGTAAACCTGGCCTTTGGGTGGCTCCAGTGCCTGGCAGTTGTTCCCCCAAGGGACGATTTTTTATCGCTACTTAGCAAAGATTATTCAGGAGTGACCAAAAGAATTCCAAATGTCTGTTTCTTTTCTTCCCCTCACCACTAGTTGGCATTGGGAGCTGGGATCGTTTTTGTGTAAGTCTAGCAGTTACTAGAAGCTGAGGCAGTTCCTTGTTTACACACCGTCTCTCTTGCACATACGAGCACTTCCCATGCCTGAAATGTAGGGTGGGAGGAAATAATCTGTTCTGAATGTAGTAGTTTTGTTTTAATTAATACACAGAACTTGATCAATTAGATGAGGAATGTCTTGAATCAGGTAGTGCTGAAGTCCATGTTATTGTAAACAATAGAGCAGCCAGGTTGGTGCCAGCTGCAGGCTGTGGTTTGTTGGGGTAAGCATTCAGACATGCAGCGCTGTGTCCTTTGGCACCTCCTGACCCACAGAAGCAGTGCAGAAGGACGGCAGGCTAAAACGTTTGACCTAATTCCTTCTCATGATGTTGATCTGTCTGTGTATGCCTCTGATTTAATGTACCAGCAAACTACTGGGATAACTCGTAGCACTGGTTCTGATCCTGACAATGGGAGCACAAGTACCTACTTTTCCCACCACAAAGTGGTCTTTTTAGGAACATGCCTAAACTTGTGTATAGTACTGGGCTGAAAATTTTCAGTGTTCTTGCTGTTTTTGTCTTCAGTGTAATTGTTGAGGGACAGTTGCATAAAACTGTGTGAGTAAACCCCACATTCTTGAATGTGCTGCGATGGCCGTCCGCGTCTAAGTCATTGGAGTTAATGCACTGCTTAAAGACATTGTACCATGTTAAGAGGAGCACTGTCTCCTTCCTGGAAATGTATCGGTCTCATCAAGTTACATTTGTATGGTTGTTTCTTACAAAAATCAGTACCTTGCCTTTTTAAAGTTGGTCAGTTTGTTTGTTTGTTATTAAATTCAAAACATATCTGGAAACCAGTCTGAAGTAGTGAGCTTACCAATCTGCGTGTGATTCCACTTCTTCACAGAACAGAAGGTAGGTGCCCCCGCTGGATTCAGAGGGAATCCACTGTTGGGTACAGTACTGCTCAGTGGCTTTGCTTTTTATAATGATGCTGCTCATTAAGGGCTATTAAATCTCAATATGTTCTATACATTTTGTTGGTCTATTTTAGATCACTTTTTTTTCTATTAAAAATGAGTATCCTAGTGTTTTCTTGCTCTCTGTCCCTCACTAATGCTTAAGACTGTGGGCAGTTTACAACTGTGCCTGGCAAAGCAGTGTAGACTGTTCTAGAAATTAATTGTAAAAGACGTTTTTGGAGACTTAATGCTGTGAGAGATGGGGGGTGGACACCGAGTCACAGGGGTGTGACTTGCTGGCCTTCTGTAAGCTCTTCTGCAGCAGAGGTGGGAACGTTCTCCCTGGGTCAGTTTAGCACCAGAACATTCAGGCCTAACTCTGAGTAGCCCCCAGCTCCCCGTCAGCAGTCAGGAGGGCAGGAAGCCCACGAGCGCCAGCAACGGGCCCAAAACCAGCACCTGTCACCTGGGAAAGCTGGTGAGTGCCTTCCACTGCACTGTGCCTCCTAACAGTGGGAGTTTCTTTTCTATGAATTAGAGGCCAAAAACGTGCCTGACTGTTGGCTATACTCGTTCCTCAGATGATTGAGGGTGTTTTATTTTTGCTGATTTTAAATATTTCTAATGCCTTCAGTGAATTCTTTCATTTACCTAAATTAGATTTGCCTAGCATTTAATTGGATTGCTAGCAGGGAATGAATATAGTATGAATGAGACAGAGCTGTAATTTACATTTTGAGGGAATTTACTGTCTATTAGCATTTCTAAGGGTGATTTAAAACTTCCCCATTTGAGCTAACTTAAGCTTTGAGAAGGCAGATTCCGTGTAGAGTCATTGTAGCTACAGGCTTGTGCTTTTAACAGTTCCAGTTTTTAATGCTCTGGGAATACTTTACACTGAATAAAAACACTGATCAGGAAACCTAATTGGAGCTACGTCCTGAAGCCAAGTTTGCTGTTAGGATGAAGAAAGCATTTAAGTTAACATGCTGTCATGATGAGGTTCAGGTTCATGCGTGCCAACGTCTTAAAATGTTTGGTTCGTTTCAGTTGTGCATTGTGGCAGTAGTTTTTTGGGTAGCAATGTAACTTTTTACCTTACTGCATTCATTTCTGCTTCCTAGCAGTTAAAGATGCTGGCAGAAGTTTGCTGGTGTTAAAGCTTCACACATGTAAAAAGGATAAACTCGTCTGTTAATGAAGTGCAGAAGCAGGACTGGACCTTCCCCTCAGTTCCTCACTAGGGATGGGTCTGCACAGATCAGGTAAGGTGGAGCTGCTGCAAATCCTTGCAAGTTCATAGCACTGATGTTTTGTCACTCAAACGTTCCTTGAATGACAAGTGGAAGGTGTATTGGCTGCAATTTATCTCACATGCCATCAGCTTCTAAACTCAAGTGTTCTCCTGTAACTTGTTTTCTTTCACTTGGGGGTGGTGGAGGAGAACAGTAGCCTTAAGAGTAATCAGTACTCTGTAAGATCATAGAATCATAGAATGGCTTGGGTTGGAAGGGACCTCAGAGATCATCCAGTTCCAACCCCCCTGCCATGGGCAGGGTTGCCAGCCACTAGCTCACTAGATCAAACTGCCCAGGAACCCATCCAGCCTGGCCTTGAACACAGCCAGGGATGGGGCATCCACAGCTTCTCTGGGCAGCCTGTTCCAGCACCTCACCACTCTCTCAGGGAAGAATTTCTTCCTGATGTCCAACCTAAACCTCCCCTCTTTCAGTTTTAGCCCATTCCCTCTTGTCCTACCATTATCCACCTGTGTAAAAAGTCGGTCCCCCTCCTGCCTGTAAGCTCCTTTCAAGTATTGGAAGGCCGCAGTGAGGTCTCCCCGGAGCCTTCTTTCCAAGCTGAACAATCCCAACTCCCTCAGCCTTTCCTCACAGGAGAGGTGCTCCAGCCCTCAGATCATTTTGGTGGCCCTTCTCTGGACGTGCTCCAAGAGCTCCACATCCACTCTATACTGGGGGCCCCAGGCCTGGACACAGCACTCCA